>CM037159.1:1847447-2071816 GCA_020921065.1 Vaccinium darrowii | reverse complement strand
GGTTTTTTTATCCCTTGCTTGACCTGCTGACTTGAAAATATTTAAACACCTATTAGAGCTATAGGTGGCAAATGGGTGGATTGTTGGGTTGGGTTTGAGTGGGTTGGTATGGGTTGAATGTGGGTGGGTTAATACGGGTTAAAAGTGAATCGGTTGAATATAGACAGGTTGAATATAGGTCAAGCAATAGTTTAGGAGTTGTGGCGTAGCAAGTCGATATAGCCATGGAGGAGTCTAGCCATGGCCCGAATGGCGCAGAGTCTACAGCGGAGGAAGCAGATCTACTTCGTCGAAGCACAAAGAAGTACAAACGGCATCGGGACGAGAAGGAGAACGAAGAATCAGTCAGGAAAACGAAAATCAGACATGGTCATGGAGGATTTGGGTGTGGACCTTACTGGAGTTGGAAATCAAAAGCAATCAGTTAATAACATCCCAGCGGCAATCTCCTTCAAAGCAGCCCTCACAAATGACCAAGCACATCTTTATGAGGGATCTGATGATGAAGAGGAACTGGAGGATGAAATCCCAGAACCGGGGTTGTAAAACCTTGGCCCTCTTTGGACGTATCTAAAGACGAACTACAAAAGTTGCGCGCCCGTGGCGGAAAGCCCTAATCGTGAAATTACTTGGGAGAACGGTGGGATATCGGGTTCTTCGTCAGCGGGTGGAGCAAGCATGGAAACTTCGGGGGAATTTTCAAATGGTGGATCTGGAGGAAGGCTATTATTTAGTACGGTTTGCAACTAAGGAAGATTATCACCATGTTCTTTTTTATGGTCCATGGACTATACTTGGGCATTATCTCACTGCTCAGAAATGGAAGCCTGATTTTGTTCCTTCCAGAGAAGGCATTTCGTCCACAATGGTGTGGGTTCGTTTTCCCCAACTCCCATTGAATACTTTGACAAGGATTTCCTACTAAGGCTCGGAAATTGCATTGGCAAGGCTGTGAAAGTAGATGTGCCATCGTCGAAGTCTGAACGGGGTAAATTTGCTAGAGTTTGTGTGCAACTAGATCTTACGCAAAGTTTAATTTCAAAGGTAACGGTGAGATCGTTGGACTACTGCGTTGAATATGAAGGACTGCATTCAATTTGTTTTGAATGTGGGAAATATGGACACCAAAAAGATACTTGTCCCAATCTTGTCGTTAGTAAGCCGCAGAATACAGATATGGGTGGGACTAGTGGTGGTACTTCAGAACCCGCCGCCGGCAGCAAGAGATGATTCATTCTATGAGGAAGATGAAAGGCAAGAAGGGGGCAATGGCTATCAAAGTGGACTTGGAGAAAGCTTACGACCAGGTGAGTTGGCCTTTTTAAATGCAATTCTGAAGGATATGGGGTTTCCAAATAATTGGATCAGCCTTATCATGGATTGTGTTTCGTCAACAACCATGTCTCTATTGTGGAATGGGGAGCGAACTCAAGAGTTCAAGACGGGGCGAGGTTTACGACAAGGTGACCCGCTGTCCCCATATCTTTTTGTGTTCTGTATGGAGAATTTAAGTAATCGTATTAATGAGGCAGTTTGCGCCAAGAAATGGAGGGCAATTAGGCCGGCCAAATCTGGGCCTCTTATCTCTCACCTATTCTTTGCTGATGATCTAATTCTTTTCGGGAAGGTACGAGCACTCAAGCGGCAGCAATGCGGTCTATTATTCATGAATTTTGTGTTGATGCAGGGCAAAGGGTTAGCTTTAGCAAGTCCAGAATTTTTGTTTCTCCCAATGTTGTCAACGACGTGGCACAAACTATTAGCTCTACGTGTGAGATTAAGTTAACAGATGACCTGGGGAAGTATCTCGGGATTCCTTTATTGCATTCTCGGGCCTCGAAAGTCAAGTTTCAACATATAGTGGACAAGGTCAAGCACTACAAGAAAAATGTCTATTGTGAGGATTGAGTTTCCTCGCCAAAGAACCAAATTTCCTCGCTAAAGGAATTGGCGAGGAAAAATTTTCTCGCCAGGTTTCCTCGCCAAAAGGTCGTCGCAAAAGGTATTCTAGCGAGGAAAAATAAATTTCCTCGCCTAATCTGCCAATTGGCGAGGAAATTTTTTTGTCGCCTATTCGGAACAATTGGCGAGGAAATGTTTCCTCGCCTATTCGGACCAATTGGCGAGGAAATTTTGTTTTCCTCACCTATCGGAACAATTGGTGAGGAATTTTTCCTCGCCTATTCTAACCAATTGGCGAGGAAATTTTTCCTCGCCTATTATGACCATTTGGCGAGGAAAATTTCCTCGCCAAAACTCCTGAAACAAAACAAGAAGAAATCCAATTCTAGCTTCTCTGCCTCCGCTGGAAATCGAACCCACGACCTCCTCTCAAGCAACGCGCGCCCCATCCACCACACCAACTTCCATTTCAATACAAAGTTCAACAACTTTTAATATATAACCTTTTTTTAGTTCTTTTTACCTCACTATTTTTTAAAATCTTTTTGTCTAAATTTAGTCTCTTTGTAGTGTTTCTTTAAACTTCTTTCTTAAATCTTTTAATGTTATTTGTTTTTACTGAAGTTCTTATTTTTTATAATTTGATATTTTCCTATACCCTTTTATAAGTCTTTACTTGTTAGAATTACTTACCTTTGCATTTATATATTTGTTTATTTTTAAATTGGATTTTGTTAATATGTGCCCCCAAGGCACATGATAAGAACACATTAATTGCTCCACCTTACTCCACTTCCACAAGGAATTAAAGTAGAGTAATCAATTGTGTTTTGGAAAGATAAATCTTTTTTTGATTAGACGAAAATGCCACCAACTACCCATACCCATGGAACAAAACCTAAGATGCAATACTTGACCAAATAAAGAGTAATTTGGAATTTATTGACAAATAATTGATCTACTCTTTGGCTTTCTTGAATTTTTTAAACTTCTTATCATGAGAATTTACTCCACTAATTTGTTTTGAAGAGAAAATGTAAAAGTAAAAGAGGACTAAATATAAAAAGATTAAAAACAAGACAACATTAGCCCAAATTCTAGTTGAAGGGAAAAATCAATTGCTTTGTGTTTGTAGACCATTTTGGTGAGTGATGCCCGTAGGATTTTTTTCTCTTTAGCGGGTTTAAACCGAGTTGAAACACTTATTAGAAAACTAAAGGGCAGTTGAAAAGATAGCATTGAAAGAGAGTTAAAGGTAATTTTTTTTTAATGACCGTTAAAGGGTAATTAGTCTCATTAGAAACACGTTTTCCTCCTAGCCTGTATGATACCCACCTTTGTTTCAAAATGGATGATCGTTTTAGGAGACCAAATCATTTTTCTACTAGAGTAATATAATAATAGATTTATATGCAAATGACATGATCAATATGATATGTATACATTTAGTCTCACTAATTAGTATGTGCATACGACAAATAAGTTCTTTATTATAATTTTATGGTATCATAAATAGGATAAATATCTTACCATTGGGATAATACAACACATCTATATCAAAATCTAAATAGTCCTAGAAAAGGTGTGGAAATATTCGTCACCTAACATTAACATTTGGTGACGAAACAAAATTTCCTCGCCTATGCTGAACAATTGGCGAGGAAACTAGCATTTTCTCGCCAATTCTTAGTTTTTTTTGCGAGGAAAAATAATATCGTCGCCAAATCTTAGCTTTTTGCGAGGAAAGATAATTTCGTCGCCAAATGGGTACCCTTTAGCGAGGAAATATGCATTTCCTCGCCAAATCTTAGCTTTTTGACGAGGAAATATAATTTTGTCGCCAATGTTAGCTTTTTTGGCGAGGAAAGATAATTTCGTCGCCAATCTTTGATGTTTAGCGAGGAAATTCAAATTTCGTCGCCAAATGGTAGCCTTTTAGCGAGGAAATGTTCATTTCCTCGCCAAATCTTAGTTTTTGGGCGAGGAAAGATAATTTCGTCGACATAGTGTACTCTTTGCCGACGAAATCGATTTCCTCGCCATAAAGACCCATTTGGCGAGGAAATTTGAATTTCCTCGCCAGCTTTCGTCGCCATAGTTACTTTTTGTTGTAGTGAAGGCTCGGCTTTCAGGATGGAAGGCGAGGAATATATCATTAGCGGGCCGCTCTACTCTTGTTAAGTCAGTCACAGAGACGGTTCCAGCTTACACTATGCAAACAGTTAAATTGCCGATGGGGGTTCTTGATGAGATTGATAAGAGTAACCGGCGTTTCTATGGGGTGGATCCGATGAAAAACAACGCTTGTCGATGGTGGCATGGAACGAAATATGCAAACCCAAAGGAATGGGTGGGCTAGGCTTACACAACCTTCATTATTTTAATCTTGCAATGCTTGCAAAAATGGGATGGAGAATGCTACATGAAAAGGATGCTTTGTGGACCAAGGTTCTTCGAAGTAAGTATTGCACTTCAGTTAGAGGTTGTAGTATCACTTCTTTGCCTGCAGACTCATCAACTTGGAAAGGAATATGCAAAGGTGTAGCTGCAGTTCAAGAAGGCTTTGGTTGGCGGTTGGGAAATGGTGATTCAATTCTTTTTTGGACTGATGTTTGGGTAGGGGACACATCGCTTATTACTTATGCTATCGTGGACATCCCAGCAGCTGAATTGTCTAAAAAGGTCAGTGATTATTGGCTTCCTGTTGGAGATGGGATTGGTCCTCTCTTTATCCAATGATATCGAAGTAGCTCTGGATCTGTTAAGAGGGCAAGTTTTATTTGGGGGAGTTGATAATAAAGACAAGGTTTTGTGGAAGTTTGCACCAACTGGTGTTTTTTCGGTTGCATCGGCTTACAAATTTATTTCTGGTGAATCACTGGAGGCTGAAGATAGCAGTTGGAAAAAAATTTGGAAGGTTACAGGGTGGCAAAGATGGCGAACCTTGCTTTGGTTAGTTCGGAGGAATCGTTTGCTAACGAATGTGGCTAAGTTTCAGCGTGGCCTCATTCATTCTGGGACTTGTGATATCTGCGGTCGGCATGACGAATCAACAATTCATGCATTAGAGATTGCTCAGTCACGAAAAACTTGTGGAAAGGTGTGGTGGATGTGGAATTTTGGGACGTGTTTTTCTCGCTTCCAACCAACAATGGGTTGACATGAACCTCGCCAATCCTCCCTGGGCTAAAATTGAAAACATGGGTTGGGACACTTTTTTTGCTGCAGCTTTGGACAAAATTTGGTATTGGCGGAATAAACAAATGTGGGACCCTGAGTTTATGTATCCAAGGAAACCGATTTCGGAGATTCATCGTTCTGTGGCTGAAGTGCTTGATGCTCTAGCCTTCCATCAAACTCTCAATAGTAAAAGGATAGTTGTGAAGTGGCAGGCTCCTCCCTGTGGTGTTTTCAAAGTCAATGTGATGGTGCCTTCAATGGAAGTCTCAGACGTGCGCGGCCGGAGGGTAGTTCGTGATGACGGGGGGAATTGGATTAGGGGTTTTGCTTGCAGAATTGGGAATGTGGATGCTTTAAGAGCTGAGCTTTGGGGTATTTGGAGAGGTCTCAAATTTGTGTGGGATTTGGGTCGCGACACGTTGTGTTGGAAACGGATTCACAAGTTGCTCTCCGGGCGATTTCGACTCAGCACCCCTTTGATCCTAACTACAATCTGATCAAGATGATCCACGAGCAACTTAAAATGGATGGACTTGTGATTTGACTTTTGGGTGGAGAGAGGCAAATAGTTGTGCACATAATCTTGCTAGATTGGGTCTTCAATTGGAACAAGGTGAGCAAGTGTTTGATCAAGCGCCACCGGATGTGTTGGATGATTTGCGCAAGGACCGTGATGGTCTTGGAGCTCTTAGAACTACTGCGTCAAGTGTTTTTGTTTCTTAGGGCCTAGGCCCTCTTGTGTACCAAAAAAAAAAAAAAAAGGAATATAGGTCAAGCAAACCCAACCCACCCCAACCCAACCCAACCCAACCCAATCCAACCCAACCCAAACTTCATTTTGCTTGGCAAATGAAAATGCAAGGGAAAACAGAGAGTACACAGTCTACTCCATTGCACCAGAAATCCAAACCACGATCTCTCTCTCTCTCTCTCTCTCTCTCTCTCTCTCTCTCTCGCGCGCGCGCACACCAGAAATCCAAACCCTGATTTTGGATCGATTCAATGATCTCTTGAGCAAGAGAGGATGACGAGGGAGACAAAGTCGTTGTGCGGTTGTATGAGTTGGTTTTGTCAGAACACAATTTCAATTCGGTGTGTGCTTTACTGAGAAAAGGAGAACATATAACCTTTTAAATTTTTTGTTCCAACCCATTTTGAACCCAGTTTAAACCCATGTGTATATGGGTTAATATGGTTGATCCATATATGACCTATATTTTAATATAGGTAAATTGGGTTGGGTTATAAGTTGGTAAGTTGGGTTGGGTTGGACATTGCCACCTCTAATGAGAGCTAATATGATTTACTAGTCTAACTGAGCTAATAAAGAAGTAATATCAACGTTGTGAATATCTTTCCATACCGGCCGGTATGTTCCGTTTTGGATAGAATCCAGTATAATAGAGGGCTGATTCCGTCCCGTCAAACTTTCCAGCGTTTACTGCCGCTTCCGGCCGGTACTGACGAGTTCCGGCCTTTCTGGAGGTTCCCAGCGGTATATACCGGCAAGTGAGAAATAAAAGAAGAAAGATTAAGAGATGGGAAATTGAAATTTTTTTTTGAACGGCAAAAAGAAATTTATTAATCTTTGAAAACGCATTACAAAGATTCAAGGGAAACCAACTACGATGGCATCACAACGACGAATGACATCCCAACTAGGTTGGCACCCCATCCCACGCCAATCATATGCGGGCGAGGACCCAAAAGGAGATAACATTGGTTGACAAGCAATCAACCATGAAAAACAGAGTTGGAACATCAGAAATAATAAGAATATCAATCAGCTCCTTGGCATTTTTGGGTGCCATTCAAACAGTAGCCTTAAGTGAAAATAGTCCAGCTCCAGGGCAACTTCATATACCATCCAAAAGCAGTACAACTCCTATTTATTTGAGAAATAGTAGATAACAGTCCAGCTCCTAGCATGCCCTTTAAATAGCAGTCTAGCTCCTACCATGCTCCTTATGAATTTTAACAAAAGGACCACAGAGATTCCCAGCAAAGTGAAATTCAACTTCAAAGTAAATCATTCATTGCAGCAGTACTTCAAAGCTCCATATAGACAGCAGATTGCATACTCCATAGCCGAATGCCATTTTCAAGAATTATCGTAACATTTGAACAATCCATAGCAGCAAGGAATTACCGTAACATTTATAGCAGCGTAACAATCCATAGCAGCAAAGAACTACCATGACTTTCATAGCACCAAGTAACAAGCAGTCAGAGTAGGCATAGAAGCTGCAGCAATGGAAGACTGCAGAAATGCAGCTAGAACAAAGCACCCTAAAAGACTCCCCCAAATCTGTATAGGACAAGACTGCAAAAGCAACCCACAAAGACACGAACAACCCCCACCGATAGCAGCAGAGACCAAAGAAACAAAACACAGACCAAACCATAGGGAAAAACAACCAAGCCTAGAAAACCAGACACAAACTGAACCATAGACAAAGAAAGATCAGACAACAGAAAATGGAAATCGGAAATAGAGAAACGAATATCGGAGCTTGGGTTTTGCAATATCCACTGTGATTTATTTTATCTGAGTTTGTAACTAGTAAAATTTATCAATGATAATAGATGAGGCTGCCTGCCTTCGAGTAGGAAACTTTGGCTAAAATCAAAATTTGTATGGACAACCAAAAAAATTTGTGTACTTTTCGTGGTTTTGTTATGATTTGAGTTGTCAGCTCCAATTCATAAAAATGAATTGGAGCTGACAACTCAAATCATAACAAAACCACGAAAAGTACACAAATTTTTTTTGGTTGTCCATACAAATTTGATTTTAGCCAAAGTTTCCTACTCGAAGGCAGGCAGCCTCATCTATTATCATTGATAAATTTTACTAGTTACAAACTCAGATAAAATAAATCACAGTGGATATTGCAAAACCCAAGCTCCGATATTCGTTTCTCTATTTCCGATTTCCATTTTCTGTTGTCTGATCTTTCTTTGTCTATGGTTCAGTTTGTGTCTGGTTTTCTAGGCTTGGTTGTTTTTTCCTATGGTTTGGTCTGTGTTTTGTTTCTTTGGTCTCTGCTGCTATCGGGTGGGGGTTGTTCGTGTCTTTGTGGGTTGCTTTTGCAGTCTTGTCCTATACAGATTTGGGGGAGTCTTTTAGGGTGCTTTGTTCTAGCTGCATTTCTGCAGTCTTCCATTGCTGCAGCTTCTATGCCTACTCTGACTGCTTGTTACTTGGTGCTATGAAAGTCATGGTAGTTCTTTGCTGCTATGGATTGTTACGCTGCTATAATGTTACGGTAATTCCTTGCTGCTATGGATTGTTCAAATGTTACGATAATTCTTGAAAATGGCATTCGGCTATGGAGTATGCAATCTGCTGTCTATATGGAGCTTTGAAGTACTGCTGCAATGAATGATTTACTTTGAAGTTGAATTTCACTTTGCTGGGAATCTCTGTGGTCCTTTTGTTAAAATTCATAAGGAGCATGGTAGGAGCTAGACTGCTATTTAAAGGGCATGCTAGGAGCTGGACTGTTATCTACTATTTCTCAAAATAAATAGGAGTTGTACTGCTTTTGGATGGTATATGAAGTTGCCCTGGAGCTGGACTATTTTCACTTAAGGCTACTGTTTGAATGGCACCCAAAAATGCCAAGGAGCTGATTGATATTCTTATTATTTCTGATGTTCCAACTCTGTTTTTCATGGTTGATTGCTTGTCAACCAATGTTATCTCCTTTTGGGTCCTCGCCGCATATGATTGGCGTGGGATGGGGTGCCAACCTAGTTGGGATGTCATTCGTCGTTGTGATGCCATCGTAGTTGGTTTCCCTTGAATCTTTGTAATGCGTTTTCAAAGATTAATAAATTTCTTTTTGCCGTTCAAAAAAAAATTTCAATTTCCCATCTCTTAATCTTTCTTCTTTTATTTCTCACTTGCCGGTATATACCGCTGGGAACCTCCAGAAAGGCGGAACTCGTCAGTACCGGCCGGAAGCGGCAGTAAACGCTGGAAAGTTTGACGGGACGGAATCAGCCCTCTATTATACTGGATTCTATCAAAACGGAACATACCGGCCGGTATGGAAAGATATTCACAACGTTGATATTACTTCTTTATTAGCTCAGTTAGACTAGTAAATCATATTAGCTCTCATTAGAGGTGGCAATGTCCAACCCAACCCAACTTACCAACTTATAACCCAACCCAATTTACCTATATTAAAATATAGGTCATATATGGATCAAACCATATTAACCCATATACACATGGGTTTAAACTGGGTTCAAAATGGGTTGGAACAAAAAATTTAAAAGGTTATATGTTCTCCTTTTCTCAGTAAAGCACACACCGAATTGAAATTGTGTTCTGACAAAACCAACTCATACAACCGCACAACGACTTTGTCTCCCTCGTCATCCTCTCTTGCTCAAGAGATCATTGAATCGATCCAAAATCAGGGTTTGGATTTCTGGTGTGCGCGCTGCGCGCGAGAGAGAGAGAGAGAGAGAGAGAGAGAGAGAGAGAGAGAGAATCGTGGTTTGGATTTCTGGTGCAATGGAGTAGACTGTGTACTCTCTGTTTTCCCTTGCATTTTCATTTGCCAAGCAAAATGAAGTTTGGGTTGGGTTGGATTGGGTTGGGTTGGGTTGGGTTGGGGTGGGTTGGGGTTTGCTTGACCTATATTCCTTTTTTTTTTTTTTTTGGTACACAAGAGGGCCTAGGCCCTAAGAAACAAAAACACTTGACGCAGTAGTTCTAAGAGCTCCAAGACCATCACGGTCCTTGCGCAAATCATCCAACACATCCGGTGGCGCTTGATCAAACACTTGCTCACCTTGTTCCAATTGAAGACCCAATCTAGCAAGATTATGTGCACAACTATTTGCCTCTCTCCACCCAAAAGTCAAATCACAAGTCCATCCCATTTTAAGTTGCTCGTGGATCATCTTGATCAGATTGTAGTTAGGATCAAAGGGGTGCTGAGTCGAAATCGCCCGGAGAGCAACTTGTGAATCCGTTTCCAACACAACGTGTCGCGACCCCAAATCCCACACAAATTTGAGACCTCTCCAAATACCCCAAAGCTCAGCTCTTAAAGCATCCACATTCCCAATTCTGCAAGCAAAACCCCTAATCCAATTCCCCCCGTCATCACGAACTACCCCTCCGGCCGCGGCACGTCTGAGACTTCCATTGAAGGCACCATCAACATTGACTTTGAAAACACCACAGGGAGGAGCCTGCCACTTCACAACTATCCTTTTACTATTGAGAGTTTGATGGAAGGCTAGAGCATCAAGCACTTCAGCCACAGAACGATGAATCTCCGAAATCGGTTTCCTTGGATACATAAACTCAGGGTCCCACATTTGTTTATTCCGCCAATACCAAATTTTGTCCAAAGCTGCAGCAAAAAAAGTGTCCCAACCCATGTTTTCAATTTTAGCCCAGGGAGGATTGGCGAGGTTCATGTCAACCCATTGTTGGTTGGGAAGCGAGAAAAACACGTCCCAAAATTCCACATCCACCACACCTTTCCACAAGTTTTTCGTGACTGAGCAATCTCTAATGGCATGAATTGTTGATTCGTCATGCCGACCGCAGATATCACAAGTCCCAGAATGAATGAGGCCACGCTGAAACTTAGCCACATTCGTTAGCAAACGATTCCTCCGAACTAACCAAAGCAAGGTTCGCCATCTTTTGCCACCCTGGTAACCTTCCAAATTTTTTTCCAACTGCTATCTTCAGCCTCCAGTGATTCACCAGAAATAAATTTGTAAGCCGATGCAACCGAAAAAACACCAGTTGGTGCAAACTTCCACAAAACCTTGTCTTTATTATCAACTCCCCCAAATAAAACTTGCCCTCTTAACAGATCCAGAGCTACTTCGGATATCATTGGATAAGAGAGGACCAATCCCAATCTCCAACAGGAAGCCAATAATCACTGACCTTTTTAGACAATTCAGCTGCTGGGATGTCCACGATAGCATAAGTAATAAGCGATGTGTCCCCTACCCAAACATCAGTCCAAAAAAGAATTGAATCACCATTCCCAACCGCCAACCAAAGCCTTCTTGAACTGCAGCTACACCTTTGCATATTCCTTTCCAAGTTGATGAGTCTGCAGGCAAAGAAGTGATACTACAACCTCTAACTGAAGTGCAATACTTACTTCGAAGAACCTTGGTCCACAAAGCATCCTTTTTCATGTAGCATTCTCCATCCCATTTTTGCAAGCATTGCAAGATTAAAATAATGAAGGTTGTGTAAGCCTAGCCCACCCATTCCTTTGGGTTTGCATATTTCGTTCCATGCCACCATCGACAAGCGTTGTTTTTCATCGGATCCACCCCATAGAAAACGCCGGTTACTCTTATCAATCTCATCAAGAACCCCCATCGGCAATTTAACTGTTTGCATAGTGTAAGCTGGAACCGTCTCTGTGACTGACTTAACAAGAGTAGAGCGGCCCGCTAATGATATATTCCTCGCCTTCCATCCTGAAAGCCGAGCCTTCACTACAACAAAAAGTAAACTATGGCGACGAAAGCTGGCGAGGAAATTCAAATTTCCTCGCCAAATGGGTCTTTATGGCGAGGAAATCGATTTCGTCGGCAAAGAGTACACTATGTCGACGAAATTATCTTTCCTCGCCCAAAAACTAAGATTTGGCGAGGAAATGAACATTTCCTCGCTAAAAGGCTACCATTTGGCGACGAAATTTGAATTTCCTCGCTAAACATCAAGATTGGCGACGAAATTATCTTTCCTCGCCAAAAAAGCTAACATTGGCGACAAAATTATATTTCCTCGTCAAAAGCTAAGATTTGGCGAGGAAATGCATATTTCCTCGCTAAAGGGTACCCATTTGGCGACGAAATTATCTTTCCTCGCAAAAAAGCTAAGATTTGGCGACGATATTATTTTTCCTCGCAAAAAAAACTAAGAATTGGCGAGAAAATGCTAGTTTCCTCGCCAATTGTTCAGCATAGGCGAGGAAATTTTGTTTCGTCACCAAATGTTAATGTTAGGTGACGAAATATTTCCACACCTTTTCTAGGACTATTTAGATTTTGATATAGATGTGTTGTATTATCCCAATGGTAAGATATTTATCCTATTTATGATACCATAAAATTATAATAAAAGAACTTATTTGTCGTATGCACATACTAATTAGTGAGACTAAATGTATACATATCATATTGATCATGTCATTTGCATATAAATCTATTATTATTATTACTCTAGTAGAAAAATGATTTGGTCTCCTAAAACGATCATCCATTTTGAAACAAAGGTGGGTATCATACAGGCTAGGAGGAAAACGTGTTTCTAATGAGACTAAATTACCCTTTAACGGTCATTAAAAAAAAATTACCCTTTAACTCTCTTTCAATGCTATCTTTTTCAACTGCCCTTTAGTTTTCTAATAAGTGTTTCAACTCGGTTTAAACCCGCTAAAGAGAAAAAAAATCTACGGGCATCACTCACCAAAATGGTCTACAAACACAAAGCAATTGATTTTTCCCTTCAACTAGAATTTGGGCTAATGTTGTCTTGTTTTTAATCTTTTTATATTTAGTCCTCTTTTACTTTTACATTTTCTCTTCAAAACAAATTAGTGGAGTAAATTCTCATGATAAGAAGTTTAAAAAATTCAAGAAAGCCAAAGAGTAGATCAATTATTTGTCAATAAATTCCAAATTACTCTTTATTTGGTCAAGTATTGCATCTTAGGTTTTTGTTCCATGGGTATGGGTAGTTGGTGGCATTTTCGTCTAATCAAAAAAAGATTTATCTTTCCAAAACACAATTGATTACTCTACTTTAATTCCTTGTGGAAGTGGAGTAAGGTGGAGCAATTAATGTGTTCTTATCATGTGCCTTGGGGGCACATATTAACAAAATCCAATTTAAAAATAAACAAATATATAAATGCAAAGGTAAGTAATTCTAACAAGTAAAGACTTATAAAAGGGTATAGGAAAATATCAAATTATAAAAAATAAGAACTTCAGTAAAAACAAATAACATTAAAGATTTAAGAAAGAAGTTTAAAGAAACACTACAAAGAGACTAAATTTAGACAAAAAGATTTTAAAAAAATAGTGAGGTAAAAAGAACTAAAAAAAGGTTATATATTAAAAGTTGTTGAACTTTGTATTGAAATGGAAGTTGGTGTGGTGGATGGGGCGCGCGTTGCTTGAGAGGAGGTCGTGGGTTCGATTTCCAGCGGAGGCAGAGAAGCTAGAATTGGATTTCTTCTTGTTTTTGTTTCAGGAGTTTTGGCGAGGAAATTTTTCCTCGCCAAATGGTCATAATAGGCGAGGAAAAATTTCCTCGCCAATTGGTTAGAATAGGCGAGGAAAAATTTCCTCACCAATTGTTCCGAATAGGTGAGGAAAACAAAATTCCTCGCCAATTGGTCCGAATAGGCGAGGAAACATTTCCTCGCCAATTGTTCCGAATAGGCGACAAAAAAATTTCCTCGCCAATTGGCAGATTAGGCGAGGAAATTTATTTTTCCTCGCTAGAATACCTTTTGCGACGACCTTTTGGCGAGGAAACCTGGCGAGAAATTTTTCCTCGCCAATTCCTTTAGCGAGGAAATTTGGTTCTTTGGCGAGGAAACTCAATCCTCACAATAGACATTTTTTCTTGTAGTGCTTGACCTTGTCCACTATATGTTGAAACTTGACTTTCGAGGCCCGAGAATGCAATAAAGGAATCCCGAGATACTTCCCCAGGTCATCTGTTAACTTAATCTCACACGTAGAGCTAATAGTTTGTGCCACGTCGTTGACAACATTGGGAGAAACAAAATTCTGGACTTGCTAAAGCTAACCCTTTGCCCTGCATCAACACAAAATTCATGAATAATAGACCGCATTGCTGCCGCTTGAGTGCTCGTACCTTCCCCGAAAAGAATTAGATCATCAGCAAAGAATAGGTGAGAGATAAGAGGCCCAGATTTGGCCGGCCTAATTGCCCTCCATTTCTTGGCGCAAACTGCCTCATTAATACGATTACTTAAATTCTCCATACAGAACACAAAAAGATATGGGGACAGCGGGTCACCTTGTCGTAAACCTCGCCCCGTCTTGAACTCTTGAGTTCGCTCCCCATTCCACAATAGAGACATGGTTGTTGACGAAACACAATCCATGATAAGGCTGATCCAATTATTTGGAAACCCCATATCCTTCAGAATTGCATTTAAAAAGGCCAACTCACCTGGTCGTAAGCTTTCTCCAAGTCCACTTTGATAGCCATTGCCCCCTTCTTGCCTTTCATCTTCCTCATAGAATGAATCATCTCTTGCTGCCGGCGGCGGGTTCTGAAGTACCACCACTAGTCCCACCCATATCTGTATTCTGCGGCTTACTAACGACAAGATTGGGACAAGTATCTTTTTGGTGTCCATATTTCCCACATTCAAAACAAATTGAATGCAGTCCTTCATATTCAACGCAGTAGTCCAACGATCTCACCGTTACCTTTGAAATTAAACTTTGCGTAAGATCTAGTTGCACACAAACTCTAGCAAATTTACCCCGTTCAGACTTCGACGATGGCACATCTACTTTCACAGCCTTGCCAATGCAATTTCCGAGCCTTAGTAGGAAATCCTTGTCAAAGTATTCAATGGGGAGTTGGGGAAAACGAACCCACACCATTGTGGACGAAATGCCTTCTCTGGAAGGAACAAAATCAGGCTTCCATTTCTGAGCAGTGAGATAATGCCCAAGTATAGTCCATGGACCATAAAAAAGAACATGGTGATAATCTTCCTTAGTTGCAAACCGTACTAAATAATAGCCTTCCTCCAGATCCACCATTTGAAAATTCCCCCGAAGTTTCCATGCTTGCTCCACCCGCTGACGAAGAACCCGATATCCCACCGTTCTCCCAAGTAATTTCACGATTAGGGCTTTCCGCCACGGGCGGCGCAACTTTTGTAGTTCGTCTTTAGATACGTCCAAAGAGGGCCAAGGTTTTACAACCACCGGTTCTGGGATTTCATCCTCCAGTTCCTCTTCATCATCAGATCCCTCATAAAGATGTGCTTGGTCATTTGTGAGGGCTGCTTTGAAGGAGATTGCCGCTGGGATGTTATTAACTGATTGCTTTTGATTTCCAACTCCAGTAAGGTCCACACCCAAATCCTCCATGACCATGTCTGATTTTTCGTTTTTCCTTGACTGATTCTTCGTTCTCCTTCTCGTCCCGATGCCGTTTGTACTTCTTTGTGCTTCGACGAAGTAGATCTGCTTCCTCCGCTGTAGACTCTGCGCCATTCGGGCCATGGCTAGACTCCTCCATGGCTATATCGACTTGCTACGCCACAACTCCTAAACTATTGCTTGACCTATATTCAACCTGTCTATATTCAACCGATTCACTTTTAACCCGTATTAACCCACCCACATTCAACCCATACCAACCCACTCAAACCCAACCCAACTCAATCCACCCATTTGCCACCTATAGCTCTAATAGGTGTTTAAATATTTTCAAGTCAGCAGGTCAAGCAAGGGATAAAAAACCAGCTTCCTCTCCTTTTGCAGAGCTTCCCTTCCTTCGCTAACTCGCTGCTTGCCTCTTAAACTTGTGTTGGATCCCCTAGGTTCTTACTTCTTAGTAGCAATCGACGCCCTTTTCTTCTTTTTACTTTGCATAGCTTTTAGTCTCCTTGATAGCTGGAAGTTCTCCAAAAGTATAAAAAGCTAGACTTTGTACAATCCATTCCGATGTGGTCGGATTCTGTTGGTTAACCAAGCCAATGATCAGAGATCCCCTCACTTGAACTGCCAAGACTCGGTATTTTTATTGTGGGTAAACGCCATTAACGAATTATTTAATTATCCTCCTTGGTTTTTTAGTTGTTGCTCCCTCCTGGCAAAGACTCAGTTAGGATCTCATATTAGTGTCCTGCGTGCGAACAAAAAGGTGGCGTACCCCAATTCATAGGCGAATGAGTATAGGTCACTTGAGCCACCTGAAATCCGGATGCAGCAAGGTTAAATAGGCCACTTGAGCCACCTGGAGAGACCGCTCGAGCGAACTAGAAGATTCAATATGTACAGGAATTCGGAGGATACAACAAAGCTAAATAGGTTGCTCGAGCCACTTGGAGAGACCACTCGAGCGAGCCATGCTAGGTCAGAAAATCTAGATAAAGCGTGATATTCATTCTGTTCAACAACTCTAGCAGCCACAACGTGTATAGAGAGAGAAAAAGTTCATGAGAGCAAAAGAAACACATGTGGGTTATTTCCTTGAGAGATTTGATGAGGTCTAAAGATTTATATGCTTAGAGAATATCTCTAAAGGTGTTGAATCCGAAAGAGCATCTATTAGAGCAGTTCGTGAGGAGTCAGCAAAAAAGTTCTTAGCCAATATTGAAGGAGTTCATAGCGTGGTTGTAAGAAACTCTTTATTTCCACGTCTTGCGTATAGTGCTCTTTTCTCTCCTGTGGTTTTTGCCCTTCCTTGGGTTTTTCCACGTATATCTGTATATCTGTGTGTTATGCTTGCTAGGTACACACAAAAACTTACACACAATTACCCAAACACACACACAAGTGTGTGGGCTCCACACACACAAGTGTACTTGTGTGTGTGGAGCCCACACACTTGTGTGTGTGTTTGGGTAAATTGTGTGTAAGTTTTTGTGTGTATGTAGTGTGTTGTTTAATTATTGCGTTTACTATTTTGCATAATCACTAGGGGTGCACACGGTCCGGATTGGACCGGTTCTCAAGAAATCCAGTAACCGGACCATTCTGACCGGTTTTAGAAAATTAAGAACCAAAACCTAACCAATATACTTGTAGAACCTGTCCAGATTCAAACTGCAAGACTGGACCGGTTTGGTTTCGGTTCCGGTTCTACCCGATTAGCGTTGGAACAATTTTCTCACAACACATGAACTCAAAAAATTATTTCAAATTTGGAGCACTAAACAACTCATAAAATAATTATAGGATTTTATAAGATTTGAAACCAAAAGAATACCTTATTAAAAACTTCCTAACAATCCTCAAGAGGACACACGAGAAAGCAAAAAATTAAAAACTTCCTAACAAAATAGATTTCTAATCTAAATAGACATAGAAGAATAACTTACCAGGGAAAAAAAATATTAACTTAATTACCAAATCAAGATACATAATTACGCATACATATAAAAGTGTGAGTAAAAACATATATATTAATACTATACGGTCCAGTTCGGTTCTAACCGTGGTTCTTAAATCGGGAACAGTAACCGAACCATAATTACCGGTTCTTAGTTTTTTAGAACCATAACCAAACCAATGAAACCGCATAACCTAACCAAATAGTACGAGTTCGGTCCGGATCGGATCGGTTTTGCGGGTATGTCGGTTTTCTTGTGCACCCCTAATAATCACATTGATTAGGGTTTAATCATATTAATCGGTTAAACTAATTTATTCACCGTAGCAGTAAATCAAGAGGCGATTTGCTATGTCCAGTTCCTTCAGAGGATGGATTCATAAGATTTTTTGTATTCCCCTAACAAGTAACAACAAATCAGACTGTGATAGTGTTTTTAATTTGATGTAATTCCTAATTATAGTATCCTACCGCTTGGGAAAAAAACAAAAGGCGAAAAAGCTTGAACACTAACTCTAAAGAGAAACTAGTACTATCACGGATCATGATAAAAGGCAAACTTACGTCATACATTGCTTAGCAAAATAAATAAATACAATAAAGCCATAGGTTCAGAACATTCCTCTTAGAGATACTCTTACAATTCTACTTGGAAACATGACATGATCATAGGGGGTTTATTTAATAATACTGATGAGGAGTTGAGCAATGGTAATGCCAAAATAGACGAAGCCCAAACAGAAGCTATGAATGTCCACGGAGAAGCAAAATACTGGCGTCTCAGGTATGCCATATTCTTCGGCCAAAAATGCTTGCTATACCTGGTGGCTCTGTTGCACGTGTCAACGAATAAGAACTTGGATATTGTAACTTCCTTCAATAGCTTGTTGAATAGATAGGTGACGTCCTCGCTGGCACCCAACCAGTTATCCATGACTCCGGCCTTTTCGAGCACTTGGACGTCTTTATCAGAGTTCACGAGCATGTCCATGAGATGAGCAAGGACGTAAAGTGCTGCGAAATGCCCGGAGAACACCGTTCGAATGCAATGAAGTTCCTGAGGTATGGCTCCGTCGAATCTTGTATTGTAATAGCTGGGATTTGGAAACGAGCACTACGAAACCACCGAAATGGTCCTTCAGGCTCAGTGAACTTCACCTGGAACAGATCATTTCCCGTACCGGATTCAAACTTGACTCCAGCATGGAGCAGTTCTGATGCAGAAGGCATGATTTGCCTGAATTCTCCCTCTCCTGTTTGATCATGAGGACGGAAATCGTCATGTATTTTGTGGAGGATATGATTACGGCTTGAAACCATTTCTTCAGGCTTAGAATTATTCATTTTCGTTTCCGTGCTACTTTTGGTCAACAAATGGTAGAAACACATAATCAGTGAGCAACAAGTTCTCCAGAGGCTGGGGTATATTTGGGATCCGAGCCAAAGTGCGTGCGAACAGTTTCTGTAGCAGAAAGAATGGAATCTGGTTCTTTTGGAGTATCAGGTCGTGTTGTACGTCGATGTGCGTTGAAGGGTTAGAGACAATAGGATCTTCTGTCTCCTTTTTGAAATGCAAATTAAAATTGCATTAGTATATCTTCGTTTATTTGGAATTCATATTACACTTCAACAAAAGTAGCCGAATGCAGCGAAATCAAGAGACAAAAGTATTTTTCCTTGCAAATGATACACATTTGGAGAGAAAAAAAAAATTTGTTGGCATTTATAAAACATTTAGCGAGGAAAAATACATTTTCTTGCAAATTATATCCTTTCAGCAGCAACGAAACATAATTTTGTCGCTTATAAGTATTTTTTGCAAGCAAATTGTACTCATTAGGTGAGGGAAAAATCTTTTATCGTGTTTTTTTAAATAAAAACATGTAATTAATGAGGGAAAACAAATTCCCGCCTATTGTTGTCTGTTGCGAGAAAAAACAAATTTTATCCCCTTTGTAATGATTACCGAGAAATATTAATTGTTTTTCTCTAATTCGACTCATTGCACAAGTAAATAAATTGTAAACTTAATTGTAGTTCAATGTGGAAACAAATTTCTCGAATTTTTTTAAATAAAATTGTAAGGACCAAATTCCGGAGTCGTCTTATTTTTGGCAATTCCATATGACAAAACACATATTTATTATCGAGTTGTAATTTTCTAAGTAGGAGTCTGTATAGGATTAGAGTGGAAGGAATCGTTTTATTATGTAATTTGAGAGTGAGTGTCTTCGTCGTTTTGTTGCCGATCAATTTGGTGCTTTTAGAACAAGAAGATTGATCATGGGATCAATCGGTTTATTGATCGGCCTCTCCAATATTCGCACAGGCTGTGGACCGTGGTATGAAACAAATTTCAGAGCATACCGATTGATAAGAGGATCAATCGGGTTGTTAATCGACATCTTCAAAAAGTCAGATCTACAATGTTCCGATCAATCGGCTTACGATGCGATTGATCGGATTGACATCTTTATAAATATATGCCGTCCTTTTTAAGATCTAGGGCAATGGAGGTCGGCTGAAAAAGAAAGATTAGAGCCGCTTGTTTTAAAGCCACAAAACCCTAGAGTATCTATAGTGAATCTTGAAGCACAAGATCGATGGAACTTTAATCAAAGCTTCAAGAGGTTTTTACATCAATCATCAATAGTCAAGTTCAAGTTGTTTTCCGGTGGATTTCCGGAAGAACATTTGGAAGGCTCGAGGATTCGAGGCAGCGGCAATCAAATACTGGGTGTGGTGAACGAGGAGTCGGCAAGTACATCTTGGAGCGATTGTGAGTGATTTAAATCGTAGAGTAAGATTACTTGTAACTACACAATGGTTTTATAGTGTTTGATTCCTTCCCGTGGTTTTTACCCGTTTTGGGGTTTTCCCACGTATATCCGGTGTTCATCGTTTAATTGTTTTTTTGTTTGCGATTGGTTCATATACTGATTTATGTTATTATTTTTATTGAGATAAAATAACCTAGCAAATTATAAAACCTAGGTGATCTAGGATTTTTCATTTGGTATCAGAGCAGGTCGCTCATATTGATTTTGTGAATTTTTTTTCACGAGCGGATCCTTGTTTTTTTATAATTTGCTAGCATGGATTCATCAAATGAAAGCAATTTTATATTCAAACCTCCTGTTTTTGATAGCTCCAAATACGTTGCATGTGCTTCATCAATATTTTTTGATGCTAAATCTGATTGCGATAGTGCAAGTAATATTTTTTGTGGTGTTGAAACTAACCAAATTAGTGATGGAGAGGATAAATATGATATCGAAGCTATGGCTATGACTATGAAAAACTTTAAACGTTCTTTTAAGAAAAAACATGATTTATGGTTAGCCACCAAGCTAAAGCAATGTGAGAAAGAGAAAATTGATGCCTTGCATGAACTTAACGTGTTTAAATGCAAAAATATGAATCTTGAAAATGATGTGCATAGTCTTTTTGAGACTAACAAGCTTCTTGAATCAAAAGTAGCAAAATTGCAAGTTGAGCTTGACAAGGCCAACGCTACTTTTAAGAAATTGAACACAGGTACACAAGTCTTGAATGAAGTTTTAGGTGTTCAAAAGGTATCTTCGAACAGAGAAGGGCTTGGATATACAAGAAAAGATTCAACACATAAAGTGGAAGGAAAGACGGATTTTATTAAGCCAAGTAGCAGTGCTCACATTCCTCCTGTGGCCAATAAAACCAAGTGGCGTATCAAAGAGAACAATGTCAAACAGGCGCACATAAAGCCAAATTTTTCGAAGGCAAATACACAAACTGCAATGGGTGAATATGCCACCACCAAGCATGGTGAGGTAAATTTTTCTAAATATATACCTACTTGTCATCATTGTGGTGTTAGAGGTCATATTAGACCTCATTGCAAGAAATTGCACACTCCTTGTATTTCTGATGCACCTGAAAAAATAAGTGTGCGTAAACATGTCAAATTCGTACCCACTTGTTATTTTTGTGGAGTGAAAGGTCATATTCGGCCAAAATGCTTTAAGCTTCATGGGTACCCTAATGCTCCTTCCCATTATCATCATGCCAATAACAACAAGGGTAGATACAAATTTTATTGTTATGATTATGATGGAAGTCAAAAAACAAGGCGTAGTGTGATTCTTTATAGAAAGATTACCAATGTGATAGCTAAACATGCGCCCAAAGCTGTTGAGAAAAATAAAAAGGTCAAAACTAGACTTATTTGGATGAGAAGAACAGACTTGAAAACTAATGTCGATTTGCCCTCTAATCCTCTTGATGATATTGGATCATCAGGAGGAGTTGACCTCACATTTTGAGGGCTTGATCTTGCATTCGTAGTCTAGATTAATTTTATTGTCTATCTTGAACCTGGAGCTATGCCTTTGTGTTATTTTCTATTGATATTATGTTGCTGCTTAGTTTATTTCCTCACTTTGTCTATAAAAAAAAAAAAAAAAGGGATCGTCATCTTTTACTGGGAGAGTTTGAGCTGAGCTTAATAATCTTTGTTGTTGCTAATTTTTAGCTTTCTAATATGTCCTTAAGATAATACCAAAAACATTCATATTTCTAAAATTTCAAAAAGATTCATTTTGTGGCTTCATTCTATGTCGAGTTACTATCATCTATTATCATGAGTACGGACATTCTTGATAGAGCATGAGCATATATTGTGATCTCTCACTCTTCAATGCATTTAGATGATGAGTATTGCATGCTTCATTGCCGTATGTTCTCCACTATCTCACAAAAATTATAGATTGCTCCTTATTCACGTTAGTCTCATGTATCTAGCCGTTTTCTTGTGTTCATCCCCTTGAGATTGACCTATAGCTACTATTCCCTTGTGGTTTTTAAATTAATCTCTGCGATAGCCGATTTGTTAGTATTATATTGTTTACCTATCCGGGCGTTCATTGAGTAACCGGGCAATTGGGGTGAGGTACTCTCCCTCTGAGTGTTCGCGTCAAAAGATGGATAGACCTTGTGAAGGTATTATTGGACCATTCGCTTAGTAACCGGGCATTGGGTATGAGGTACTCTTACTCCCAATATTCGCGTCAAACGGCAGTGGGGTAAAAGAGAATTTTAGTGTTTGTGCTGCTCTATAAAAAAAAATAATCAAAAAAAAAAAGGAGGATGTGACTTTGAGGGGGAGTATTTAGCTTGCTCATTCGTTAATCACATTGAGGACCTAGCTCGGTTTGACTTCTTGAGGGGGAGGTGTCTTGAAACTCCTAGTATACATGAGAACCAATGAACTTAATGAGTTGAGCTTGATATGATCTTTGTGATTCACACACACACACACATTTTATCATTCGGCTATGTTGTGTGTTGCATTCTTAGTCTGATGTCTCTAAATTGCATTTCACGATATTTGTTCGTGTTTTGTCTTAATGTGTGTATTCATGGTTATTAATGGTAGTGATAAGAGCAGGTGTGTCACATGTGATCCTCTTCTTTTATTTACTCATATTTTTAGTGTTACTTTTGCTATATAAAAATGCCGTGATAAAAAAAAAAATTTAATATTCATTGTTTGAGGGGGAGTAGAATATCCTGTAAAACAAAAAAAAAATTATTTCTTAATTGAGGGGGAGTTTTCGTGTTCTATGTCATTTTTTTTGTCTTATCATTTTTTTGCGTAGATTGACTTCATGAGGGGGAGTTAGTTTGACAACCCGAGCTTATATGAGAAACCTCGTTTGTGTTTGATAATCTTGAGGGCTACTGATTTGTCACTCACACGCCTTTGTCATCGATTCGTGTTTAATGCACATTTATGCTAGTATTCACTCCTCTCATAAATTTCTTAATTGCTTGCTTTTATTGGTCATTAATTGTTTAGTGCTCTTCCACTCGCATTTATTACTTTCTCATTTATCCTATTTGCCCTTTGTCACTCCATGTCAAAAAGGGGGAGAATGTTGACAGGGGGAGTAGGTTACCTATTGCCCTAATTTGGTTGGATGTTGAGTTTTATTTGCAGCTTCTCTACAACTCGATCTCAGTTTGTCTTTTGAATTTATTTTATAGGCGAGTTTTTCATTGTAGTGTGTTTTGTCATGGAAGTGCCAAAGGGGGAGATTGTAAGGACCAAATTCCGGAGTCGTCTTGTTTTTGGCAATTCCATATGACAAAACACATATTTATTATCGAGTTGTAATTTTCTAAGTAGGAGTCTGTATAGGATTAGAGTGGAAGGAATCGTTTTATTATGTAATTTGAGAGTGAATGTCTTCGTCATTTTGTTGCCGATCAATTTGGTGCTTTTAGAACAAGAAGATTGATCATGGGATCAATCGGTTTATTGATCGGGCCTCTCCAATATTCGCACAGGCTGTGGACCGTGGTATGAAACAAATTTCAGAGCATACCGATTGATAAGAGGATCAATCGGGTTGTTAATCGACATCTTCAAAAAGTCAGATCTACAATGTTCCGATCAATCGGCTTACGATGCGATTGATCGGATTGACATCTTTATAAATATATGCCGTCCTTTTAAGATCTAGGGCAATGGAGGTCGGCTGAAAAAGAAAGATTAGAGCCGCTTGTTTTTAAAGCCACAAAACCCTAGAGTATCTATAGTGAATCTTGAAGCACAAGATCGATGGAACTTTAATCAAAGCTTCAAGAGGTTTTTACATCAATCATCAATAGTCAAGTTCAAGTTGTTTTCCGGTGGATTTCCGGAAGAACATTTGGAAGGCTCAAGGATTCGATGGCAGCGGCAATCAAATACTGGGTGTGGTGAACAAGGAGTCGGCAAGTACATCTTGGAGCGATTGTGAGTGATTTAAATCGTAGAGTAAGATTACTTGTAACTACACAATGGTTTTATAGTGTTTGATTCCTTCCCGTGGTTTTTACCCGTTTTGGGGTTTTCCACGTATATCCGGTGTTCATCGTTTAATTGTTTTTGTTTGCGATTGGTTCATATACTGATTTATGTTATTATTTTTATTGAGATAAAATAACCTAGCAAATTATAAAACCTAGGTGATCTAGGATTTTTCAAAAATTAAATAGTAAACAATCTCATTTTATTAAAGATTGAATGCGTATTATTGAATTAGCTCAGTCGATGTAGCTTTGAGGTTAACTAATTTTGCGGTGAACAGAATTTAAAATAACGAGAGTTTTTTTTTTTTTAAAGTAAAATTCCGATCGTAGGTAACCTTTGGCAGAAACACAAAATCGGTGAGCGCCAACCTCTTGTGGGAAAGAGTTGGCAGGGATCGGAGCCAAAGTGAGTGGGAACAATCTCTTCAAGCAAGTCGTGCTGTACGGTGATACGAGCCAAATCATTTGACTTTTGGATGCGTATTTTGTATCTTTATTCTAAAAGTAAAAAAAATTATTAAAATATTAAAAATTGACTAAAGACGAAACATTATAGAACCTTATACAAAAATATTATCTCTTGAACTTATCTCAAAATTACCAACCAAGATCTTCTAGTTCCTGCTTTTTCAAATGAAAAATTACGAAGTACATTAATATATCGTCATTTATTTGACAAACTATTTGATATTTATATTAGACTTCAACAAAAGTAGTCTAATGCAAAGAAATCTGGAGACAAAATTATTTTTCTTCGCAAATGGTACACATTCACAAGAATATTTTTTCGTTGACATTAATAAAACTAGTAGCCAAGAAAATACATTTTCTCGCAAATTGTATGCATGCTTTTCACCAATCAAACCTAAATATAATCGCTTATAAGTATTTTTCCACTCAAATTGTACCCGTTAGGTGAGGAAATTATTATTATTTTTTAATCGTGTTATTAATACAAATAAAACGAGGAAAACAAATTCCATGCCTATTCTAGTCAATTGGCTTTTGGTGAGAACAAACACATTTTGTCACCTTTTCTAATAATTAGCAAGGAATAATATTATTAGCTTTAGTTCTACTTATTGCACAAGTAAGTTTTGTCTACTCTCCGTTCCCAAATAAATCTTGAGTATTTTGTACCTTAATAAATGTGTGTTTTGAAAAGTTAATGACACATTCAAATAACTTTTGTTATTCATATTTATTTTTTATAATAATTATATATTTGAAATCTACTAGATAAGATTTTTCAAACAAGATCCATAGTAAATATGAAATTGTATACATAGAAAAAAAAACTATATACCTATTAATTAAGAATTTACACCCCTGCTAAATAATTCACATATCACAACTCACTCTCCAAAATACAATATTCACACCCAAACGAAAGAATTCACAAACCAAAAACGTAGAATTTACACATCGTAACACACTCTCCAAAATACACAATTCACACCCCAAAAAGAAAGAATTCATACCCATCGAATGTCGAATTCACGCCATCCAATTACAAGAATTCACACCCCTCAAATGCGGAATTCATACATTCTCCACATAACTCATTCTGCAAAATACATAATTCAAAACTTACTGACAAAAATACAAAATTCACACCCAAAAAAAGAGAATTCACATTCCTCAAATGCAGAATTCACACATTCCGAAATAAAAAAATTCGGAACCTTCCTCAACAATTCACACTCTTCAGAATGCAAGAATTCACACTCCTCAAATGCACAATTCACACATCTTCTACACAACATACTCCCCAAAGTACATAATTCACGCACAAAAATGAAAAAATTCACACTCATAAAATGCAAAATTAACACTCTCCAAAATGAAAATATTTACCCTCCTGAAATTATTTTTTTCGGCACATAATTTTACAGTCAATATGGTTCTTGTTTAATAGATGTCGTCGAGTAGGATCTAATTTTTTTTTTCAAAATCGGATATATAAATTAATAGTTATAAATATTTAAAGTTTTAAAAATGTGAGAGTGAGAGAGAGAGAGAGAGAAATTCAATACACATGTATAGAGAGAGAGAGAGAGAGAGAGAGAGAGAGAGAAAAGAATTAAAAGCATTAATGGGAGGAAAAGAGTACAGAAAAACTGTTGCAGGTGATGACAACATAGGAATTATAATCCTATGGGGCGGTGGAGAAAAGGCTTGAATGGGCAGAGTGTGACATGAGCAGGGCCTAAATGAGAACACCCTCACAAAAGACGGCCGGCCTAGAAGAACCCCCGAGACCAAAGCGATTTCATTGGTATTAAAATATTTTTAGGGTGCAATATGTAAAGAAATAAGACTGCTTGACCGATTAGATTTGATGAGGAACCATTCTATTCGTACAGATGGGGGTGTAATGGTGCACTGATCGGCGTTGGCGATCTTCTTGTGGGTCCCACATGGTCAATTCGAGCCGTTCATCCACCTCAAAACCAAATTCCGAGCGGGCTCATGCGGTAATCAACTCAATCGGACGTTCCTATGTGCTTGATCCAAAATCACCCAATTTCGTTCAGAACACTTAGAAACATTCGATCGAGTGATTCCTGCGTATGTCCGCTAGGAGTTTGATTTTGAGATGAATGAACGGCTTGGGTCGACAATGTGAGACCCAAAAGTGGGTCTCCAAAACCGATCGGTACATGGTATGTACATGGGGACGGTACCCCTGGATTTACCGTGTGATAAGATTCAGTTCCGTATTTGGTCTTTTAATTAGTGCTGGAGTTAGAGAAATCCTCTCCGTGGTTCAGTGGCTCTGTCAAGTTCCTTCAGAGGATGTAGTCCAGATTTGATAGTCATGTATTAATAGCTAAATTTACTTGAAGACAGAGCAAAAACAGTCCACTTAGCTACCTACATCTCTTTCAATACTCCAACAACCTTCTCTGTTATACCTATCTTTTAAGAAAATATTTTAATTATTGAAATTATGCAAAGGTGAAACAAGTCCGAGAGGGGGGGGGGGGGGTGGGGTGAATAGGACTAACAATTAAAAAATTCAATACCACCAAGTGATTCACATTCACCCCAATTCCATGGCTATTTAATCAAACCAACAATTTCAATGCAAAGTAAATAAGGCAAAGACACAAACACGAGGATATACGTGGAAACTACTTAGGGTCTAAATACCCTAAGCATAAAACCACGGCCTAATCTACCAATTTGCTATAAATCAAAAGGTTAAATCAAAAGTTACAAGATTAGGAATTACCAACTTGCCCCAAGCTACACCTAACTCCACTCCTTGATTTAGCTCCCCGAGCCCCTTCTTGATTCCATAGCCTCCACGAGTTCAACACCCCTCGATCTCTGTATTAAAGACGGCTCCGGATTATCCGGCCATGTAGATATGTAGAAAACGCAACATGATGTATGAAAGATATGATTTTTATGAAGATTTTTGAAAAACAAAATCAACCTAGAGTAGATCCATGGAGAGGAAGACTCTAGATTGAAGAAAGATGAGAAGAGCAAGCTCAAATCATCAAGAACATCAAGTTCCACAAAGAGAAGAAGGAGACACTCTCTCTCTAAATAGGGGGCTGATTTTTTCCAATGAATGTCTTGCCCTAAAATGAGAGAAAAAGACCTTATATAGTGCACAAATTCGCAGCCCTTAAGTAGGCCTCTCAAAACATGACACGTCACTAACACGGGCTACTAGACGCGTGTAAACGCTTTGTGAGCGCAGTGGCCAATAAAAGGAACACTGGCTACCAAACGCTTATAAACGCCACGTGCACAGCAAGGGCTAGAATTCAAATGCCTTTGACAAAAACATGATTTAGAAAGTGTATCAATGCAATTTAGCTAAATAAAACTCATGTGCACTAAACCATGATGATCAATACTAATGCAAATATGACATGCATGAGTATACCTTCCCGGATGGAGCATTGAAGCAGTTGAAAATGGCAATGGCTTGATCATGAAGATTGTAATCTCTCGAATGGAGCATCTAGACTCAAGCCTTAAGCACTCTACTTCCCAAAACCTCATAAACAAATTACATACACGGAAAGGCTTGACATAACCCGGAAAACGCCAACAATACTAACAATTATATTCATTTTACACACAATATGCATACATACATGCATATCACCGATGAGGAGAAAGAAGACAGGGAAGAAGATGACTCAAACCCCATTGATTGAATAATGTCCCATTATTAATTATTTCTATCATATCAGTAAACAAAGGGGTCCGACTCCGACCGTCCGAGTCCTTCTCAAATCAAGGAAAAATGATGAAGGAAATAGAAAACTAAAAAAAATAGCAGATGGAATTTAGGCTCAGATCTAATCCGAAACCTTGATCCGACACTGAAGCCGCTGTTTAACTCGAAATACGCTGCCTCCATTGGAGTACGGACTCGCCAATGACGCGTCGACGTTGGCGTCAGAGGAGGGGAGTCGAAGCAAATGGCGTTTTTGCTGCACTGGATAGAAGAGGAGAGAGAGAAAGACAGTTGTGGGAATAAAAATAATAAAGTTAGCAATTGCTTGAGAATAGTGCTTCCGTAAAAGAAGCGAACGACTGTAGCTGGAGCAACTTTCCGGAAGGGTTTAGAGAAGCTGCTGCAGGCTGAATTTGCTCCTTTTTGTTATGTAAAATAGCTAAAATGGATTTATAACTAACCTGCTGCAGTTGCTCTAAGAGCATCCTCATTTGACTCTCCACTTTAACTTTTGGGTTAAAGTGGAGAGCCAAACCCCCAAAAACCCACCAATGTATTTTTTGCTACAGTAGGCACTGTTCACGCATCTAATGTATTTTTCAATCCATTTCCGCCTGATGACTGTGCCGCATTCATGGGAAACGTAAGAGAGAGAGAGAGGTGTGGGCCACGGGGGCAGAGTACTTTAAGCTAAAAATGTTCTAGTTTATTATTTTTAGTGCACGGACAACTCCTCCCCGCCTGGAGAGATTACTTTTTTAGGAGAATTTTTTTTTTTATTTTATAGATTTGAGGGGAATAGTTTAATATAGTAAAATTTGAATAGAGAGTGTGATTTTTTGATTTTTTGATAAAGTGGCTGGCTAAATTGTAAAAGGTGTTTTGTGGTTAAATTTGGTGTTTTTTTTTTTGTGAGGCTGATAATGATGCTCTAACACTAAAGAGGAAATTATACTATCACTGGGCTACAAAGACAGACATGTCAAAAAAGGCAAACTAAAGGGCCATTCCGCTAAGGGTGTTTTTAGAATAAACTTGTTTTTCACAGTTTTTTATGTGAAGTATTGTAAGAAAATGATCTGCCTTGATTTTTGAAAAAAAATATTTTTTGTTAGTAGAACACCCCCCCAATTAAGGATGGCTCTTAAAATAACTCTGTAAGATTCCTATTTTTTAGCAACTTATTTGCTCAATTGTGCTTTTCAATGGGCTCATTATAGAAAATCCTAAGGATAACTCCTCAGTATGGCTCTTATCATGTTAGTTAAATTTAGGGAGTGAGTTAGGAAAGAGGGAAAGCGAGAGAAAGAGAGAAGAAGAGGGAGGTGGAATGGGGGACCCATTTATATTTTTGATAGGCACGCGATATCGTAGATATAAGTGCCTAAATAGGATAGTTTTAACATGTTGTTATTTAATTTATTCCCTATTTTTCACTTGATGCGTTGCTTTGGTATGTTTTTGTGTTTTTGCTAATTTTCAGGAAAATAAGGCTGTTTTAGTGCCAAGATTGGATTCTAGAGACTTGAAGGCCATGATAGAGCTTGAGGGCATGGAAGGCCGTGGAGACCAAGTGTCAGAGTGGATTCTCGAGGAAAGCAATTTGGACCATCGCGAGCGCTACAGGAATTTGATGGAGCGCTCAAAAGTGGCACAGCAGAAGTCAGAAATTGAACAGAGGCTTGGGGAGCGCTACACCAAAAGTGGTGTAGCGCTACCGAGAGGATAAGGGGTCAACGGCAATTAGGGGGGTCAACGGGCGAAACAAGAGATAAGGGCTCGGGAGCTGTAACGCCCCCAAAATTTGGGTACGTTAATAAAGAATACAAAAATAATAAATAGGGTTTTACAACAGTAACCCATGAGAAATTACATAAATCTTTCTATCAAATACAATCATTCTCTACAGGGTTGACTAGGTTTCTCTACTCCAACGCACGGATGTCTATCCCGGCGATATCCTGCTTTGCTCCGTAGGCCTTCCAGCCATAGTTCTCTCCTCCTGTCCATCTCTAGAGTCTGACATAATACGTCAGAGTCGCACAAGCAACATCGTGGTATTATGTCAGGGTCACACAAGTGCAACACCATGAGCGATAACGCCCAGTAGTCTACTACCCAATCTCTAACTAGAAATTCTAGAACAATAAGTTCAAAGACAGTAAAGTATATTTATGAACAGTAAAACCATGCAATGCACCATGCGGATCAGAGTAACATGCGCAGGAACAATAACTCATTTCAGTATCTCAAAACAGTGTCACGTGTCAATATCTTAAAACAGTTCTCATTTCAATAACTCATCACATGTCTCAAATCATTTTCTCGTATAGTGTCGCTCTCATCATTCTTCTTCAAATTTCAATCATGTCAATATCTCACACCACTCGAAAGTTATTGGTCCGCTTACGCATCCTTTCAGCTGGCGGCACCAACCTTTCCTCTCGAAGCCCCGGTGTCGTGCATCACTGAACCTAACCAGTCTCTTTGCACGGTCCGTCCACCCCGCGACTCACTCGACATAGTCCCGGCTCCCTCGTCTTACTGATCCCCACAGTACGTTTCAAGGCCCGTTCACTATGTGTTGTGCACGCTTAGCCCTTACCACCAAGTTCACTCCACGAAATTGGGGCGGTGCCTCGCTGCACTACCGCATCAAAATCATTCCTCCAAAGTTCTCTCCGCGAACTTGAGGTGGCAACCAACATCTCAATCTCATCACATCACATCTCATTTCATTTCATTTTCCGAAAATTCTCATTTCATTCTCCGAAAAATTTCTATTTCATTTCCAAAAATCTCATTTTCATTCTCACCTCTATTTTCTCACCAACCGTGATTTAAATCATTTAAATCTCGTGTCATAACGTTACTTGTACGTGCTCAATGCTCAAATCATGCCCATGCAATGTTCCATAATCTTTCTCCAAAAATACTCATATTTCTCCATAACATTTTCCACATAAAATCATACATTTTTATACACCAACTTCCTAAAAAAACTAATATCCCAATAGAAATATTTTCTCATGAAATCATTCGTATAATATTTCTACGAAAATCATTTCCCATAAAATCATACCCTTTAATGCACTAACTCTTCCAAAAATAATATTTCCCAATATCTCCAAACTTTATTTCTCATCACAAAAATCTCATTTCTCCTTTTTTCTCTCAAAAATTATTTTATTCCTTTCTAGAGAAATAAATTAGTAACTTGCTCTTTCTCTAAAATAAATACACCAACTTTCTATTTTTTGAAATTTCTTGTCAAATCAACTATTTATATATCTCTCCAAAATATATACTTTATATATCTAGAAAAACTCACTCTCTAATAATCTTGTGTAAAAACAATATTTTCATACGTAGTAAAATCACAACTTTCTTTCTAAAATAAACCATTCACTTCTTTTTCTCCACAAAAATCCATAAGATACTCACTAATTATTTAGTAAAATATTTCTTCAATAACATTTTTCTAAAATCTCTCTTTTCATTTTAAATTAGTAAAAATCACCACACTAACTTACAATAGTTACATAAAATAATAGATCTTTCTTGTTAGTAAGAACAAATCCTTCACTCAACAAGATTAATCTTTCTACTTACAAAAATATCATTTGAAAAATAACCATGATTTAATCAATACTAATTAATTAATACTTCCAAGAAATATTAACATAATAATAATAGAATCCTTTCTAGAAAAATACATATCTTCTAATTAACTTCTAATCACTTCTAATCAACTACTAATCATCTTCTAATTACCTTCTAATCACTTCTAATCTCACTAATCCACTTCCAATTTCATGAAGAACTACTCAAATTAGAACCTCATTATCATGCTTGTTAATCTTTCTACATAAAAATACTCTTTCTTGAGCACTAAGAAATAGGCTTAGTAACTTAATACATACACTAATTAGACCAATCAAGCTTAATAATCAACTCTTGAAAACTAATTAGATCATCATAATAATTCTAGAAATAACTAACTAGAAGATTAGTTTAGTAAACTACCTTGTTTTTCGGGTGTAAACCGGAAGCCGATTAGCACTCCGTTGGCATAGAACTCTCCTTAATCTACCTAGCTTACTTACTAATTAACTTAGTAAGTAGCTATTTAGCACCCTAATAAGTTGGCTAAAAGGTGGTGGAAGTAGTTGGTTTGTGAGGATTATGGGAGACAAACAAAGAAGGTATGCAAAAGTGGGCCAAAAGGAATAAAGATAGGCCTATTTATAGCCAAAGTGACCTCTCCCTCTTCTCTTTGAAATTTTCGGTAGTCCTCCCTCTAGGTTGGCTGAAAGTTTCCATGTGGGGGGTGTAAATGTGTATTGAATTGGCACATGGGAAGTACTAAGGTGGCACTCTAGGTTTAGATTAGGTCCTAGGCTAGGAATCTTTGTACCAAATACTTGTAAGCCAAGTAAATATGGGGGAAATATATGAAACCAACGTGGGAAATCATGGTGGGGGAAAAATACGCCCCTCGTTGTGTAGGTTTTTGCATGGTCACCTTTGTTATGGGTTGTTTTTAGGGTCAAATTCACCCAATGTGCCTGTGAATGCATTAAATGGCTAAGGGTAGCCCTAACTAGCTACAAGTAGGGTGGAATATTCTCCCTTAAATTAAGGAAGTATGTCTCTAGGTTACTTGAAAGCCAAGGTCAAGTATAGGTAGACTAGGTTGTGTAGGTTTGGTTCAAATGCATGTATTGTGTGGGTATGTGTAGGTTACTCCTAAAATAACAAGGCTTATTCTAACTAGTTTTGGGTACAAAACCTTGGCTTAGAAAACTTCCCTTAACCCTCCACTTGCTTGCACAAGTGAACAATGCATTAACTCATGCATGTGCATTGTACTAATTCATGCACACACACACTACTCTCTCTCTCTCTCTCCACCAAGCTCTCTCTCTCTCTCTCGGCATCTCTCTCTCTCTCTCTCCCCGTGGCTCTCTCTCTCTCTCTCTAACTTGGTCAACACCAGGTTCCAAGGTGCGAGGTGACTAGACCTATGACGTACCGTAGGTTGTTGAACGAAGTAAAGACGGTGGTTGGGTAGGTTTCGGGTATTAAACACGGTCCCCGGGTGCTACGGATGTGTTACTCGGTCTCGTACGCGCATATACATGGCTAGAATTTTATTTATTCGAATTAAAAGAATTAAATAATATTTTAATAGAAAAAGTATTCCGATAAACCGAAAATTAAAATAAATAATTAAATTATTTAACGAAATTTTTATTTACGAAAATCCGGGTCGTTACAGGAGCGCTACACCAAAAGTGGTGTAGCGCTACCGAGGGCATTATCCAGAGCTGGAAACGCGGTCGTTTTGGGTCGTTGCGGGTCCAATTCCGATTTGTTTTAGGATTTTAATTGTAAATTAACGGGGATTCCATATAAATACTCCCTTTAACACTCAAAATTAGTATCTAGACATTCATAACTTAGGGTTTATTTTCTTTCTTAACTTTTGGCTGCTGTGTTTGAGTTTTTAATTGCAAATTCAAGTTTAATTCAAGTTCTTCAAGTTTTCCAGCTTTGAATTCTTGTTCTTCGAATCCGTTCTCTTTTCCGCAAATCCGTGGTATCGTGTTTTATTTATTTCAATTGTTTGAAGCATGTTTAGATCTAGGTTTAATATGTTTACTGAATTTATTAGAGTCATGAGTGAGTAATCTCGTAGAGTGCGGCTGCGAGGCGAAGGCGCTCCGTGGCTAGTTTGATTAATGTTCTTACCTCGGGATCGAATTAATTTAATTTTTGAGCATTTTAGAAGACGAAAACTCTTCTAACAAACAAAACCCAGGCATCGCTGGAATTCGAATGCGCACGGAATCTGGTGACAGGTGGTGCGCATTTGTTAGGGATCCTTTTTCCTATTCTAAAATCAATAAAATGAATAATTGTGGCCCGAGTAAACATTAGTTAGGCTAGTTGCGGACGCTGGGTTCCCATAGCTGTACTCCTCTTTAATCATATTCAGTTAATTTAGTCTGGTAATTTAGTTAGTAAATTAATCTCATTAAACAAGGGGTGGTTACCTAAGAGCCAAGATAAACTATGAACCCGTCATCTTTGAGTCCTGCACACGTTCGTCCGTCTCTGTGGATTCGACTCCGGTACTTCTGGATATTATGCTACATCGGTCGAGATTCCTGCGCTTGGGACGCGTCTTTATTTTAAGTCACTTGGTCGGTCAAGCAATTTTTGTGTGGATAAACATAGTCTATGAACCAATTTTAGAGAGTTCAACTGAATACTCTCATACTCCTAAATTAGCAAATCCTTAATACAAAAATTGGACTCCACTTTTAGTTATGTGTCTACTTTAGTAAGTCATTTTATGAGCCAAATTTAAAGAGTGCGTTGTGAATTACTATGTTATTATTGTTGGTGCAAGAAACAGAGGAGGCACATATTTGCGCACAAAATCTCAAATACAATTTTATTGCAAATGCACACAAACAATTACATATGCTCTCACTCTCGTCCCTGTCTTCATTTCTCTCTCACTCTTATTTGTTGCACACTTTACACAATCAAATTACAAGCCAATTTATAGGCAAAACAATACAATATGACAAATATGAGATAAACTCTCATTTATGGAAAAACCTCACAAAATCAAACACATGAGTTGTCAAGCCTTCGTTATTTGGAACAGTTTCCCATGTTTTTCTTCTCCCAATTATCTAAATTTTATCTTTGACTAAATCTTTTCCACTTGCCCCTTCAAACGTACCTGTCCCAATCTTGCAAAATCAAGTTTTCAAGTTTTAACTTTCATTAGTTATAGCCATACATTCAGAAACATTATTCCTCTTATTCTAAAAATTCTACGTGCAAACATGACAAAATGGTCATGATCGATCATAGGGTTTATGCAAGGAAACTCTGGATGAATTTAGTAATGGTAACGCCAAAAGCGATGAACCCCAAACAGAAAGCTATGAACGTGACGGGAGAAGCAAAATACTTGCGTCTCACATGTGCCATATTCTTCGGCCAAAAACTCTTCCTATACCCGATGGCTTTGTTGCATGTATCAGCGAAGAGGAACTCTCCGTAAGGAACTTCCTTGCGTAGATTGTTGAACAGATCAGTGGCGTCCTTAGTGGCACCCAAGCAGTTACGAACAACTCCGGCCTTTTCGAGCACTTGAACGTCTTTATCATAGTTCACGAGCATGTCCATCAGTTTTGCATAGGACGTAAAGTGCTGCGAAATGCCAGGACAACACTGTTCAAAGGCAATGAGGTTCCTGAGGACTGCCTCCGTCGAGTCGTCTATTAAAAGATATGGGATTTCGAAACGAGCCCTCTGATACCACCAAAATAGGCCTGTAGGTTCAGTGAACGTGACCTTGAACAGATCATCTTTCTTACCGCGTATAAACTTGACTCCTGCATAGACCAGTTCTGATGCAGAGGGCAATTCTTCAGTAAGCACTTCCAATACTGTTTCTGTTTGATCATGAGGAAGGTAAGTTTCATGTAGTTTATGGAGGATATGCCTGTAGCGCTCTTCTTCTTCCCTTGAAACTTCTTCTTCGCTTGAAACTTTTTCCTCTTCCTTTGAGTTGCGCAAAACCCAAAGGACGCAATCACGAGGCGAAAAAAGAAGTTTTCGCTCCACCTCCGTGGGTTCTACTATCGGCTACTGCTGGACGCATCATCTCGTCAACTGCTGATAGATACAATAAATCGTTGAGTTTCCCCGAGGGAAGAGTTGGGATCCGAGTGAGAGTGAGTGGGAACAATTTCTCAAGCACTAAGAATGGAATCTGGTTCTCCAGGAGTAGCAAGTCGTGTTGCACAGTGATGCGAGTCAAACGGTTACCAAAAATAGGATCTACTGGATCTAGATCCTGCGCTGTAAGCTTTTCACCAACGAAACACTAATTTAATCGCTTATAAATATTTCTTTCCAAGCAAATTGTACTGATCAGGTGTTGGGGGAAAAAAGTTGCAGTACTTATTGTACAGTTCAATGAGGAAATACAGAGTTCTCAAATTTTTTATAAATAAAAATAAATAGATAACCAATATCAGTTTATGAAAGAGCGAATGCATACCATTGAATTAACTAAAACGATATAGTTTGGAGGTTTACTAATTGCCTCTATTTTTCCTTGGTGTGAACAAAATTAAAACAACAAGAGAAATTTTATAAAAAAAAATGTAAAATTCAAATGAAGTTAATAATCGAATAAAAATGTTATAAAAAAAAAATAAGCAAGAAAAATTTGTGTTAATCTACACCAAACACCCACTAACACTTTGATATTTGAGTTCATTTTTATTGTATATGTAACGACTTACTATGGCAAACACACAGAATAGGATGGAAGGAGTATGCATTATGAATCTAATTTGATAGAAATTGGCAAGAAATTTTGGACAGATGGTGTAGTTCACTACGAAATGATGTGTAATTTTCAAATTAAGAAATAAAATAATTTCGCGCACAATCTTTGATAATTCTTCACACGAATTTAAAGACCTTAATTAGTTCTTTAATTTGTTGCAAAAATTTCGTTTTGTAGTAAAGTGCCTTATTCATTTTTCGTGGACTAACATTTAGGAATACCAAGAAAAAATATATTTGTCCTTCTATATATATTGGTTCTTTGTACTTTAAATAAAATTACAAATAAATTAAAGTTTAAAATGAAACAAACTTTAATAGTACTCCCTCGGTCCCTTTTTAAATATTCACTTTTTGATTTTGGACCATTCCAAAACAAATGTCCACTCCTATAAATGTATAGGTAAAATTTGGTCCAATTCTTTTTGTGCCCTTCTTTTACATCTGTCTGTTTTGTTTGGCTTGGTGGTGAGAGTTGATCCCTTATCAACTTCTCATTCCCCTCTATTGGTTGTATTCCAATCTACTCTATATATTTTTTCTTTTCAGGTGAAAAAAAAAAAAAAAATACCCACCACCTTTATGTTGCCATTTTTTAAACTCTGAGTTTTGCTTGTACCAAGTCTGCCGCCAATTGTTTTGGAAGCATCTCGAATAGTGAATAATTTTAGGACATGCCAAAAGGTGAATAATTTGTTTGGAACTTAACAAAAGTGAGGGAAAAGTAAAGAAAGTTAAAAATTTTCCCTAATATTGTTTGGTTTGGAGAGAAAGAAGAGAGTAAATAAAAAATCTAAGTATTGTGAATATTTAAATTTTCCAACCACTTTTCTCACACGTTCCTCTCATTTTATTTTCTCTTCTTTTCCTTTCTCTTCCACATGTTCCAAACAAAAAGTGTTGGCACAGACTTTTTCAAACTCACCCCATTTAATATAAGGGTATTTTTGGAAAACTAATGTTTTTAAAGTGTAATATAGGGGTATTTTTGGAAACTGTTTTTAAAGTGTAATGATGTTGTCTAGTTAAAAAAATTGAATTTTCCGTAGTGGACATTTATTTAGGAATGAGAGAGTATATCTAGAACACTTTCTTCTTGCGATCAAGGAAAAAAAAGAGGGTATTTTTTAACATAAAAATTAGTAGGATGCTAAAAGTACCAATCGAGGGAAACATTAGGATGCTCATGCTCTAAGCAAAAAGTATTGGCACAGACTTTTTCCAACTCACCCATTTAATTTACGGGTATTTTGTAAAACTAATGTTTTTAAAGTGTCATGATGTTGTCTAGTTAAAAAATGAAAAAGAGTTTGATACATGAAAAAGAAAACATGAAAGCCATCTAATGGATGAGACCCGTCCCGTATACTATTTGAACATTGTACTGGACGGATTTCATCCGTTGAATGACTTTTCATGTATTATACTAGGGCTCTTAAAAAATTGAATTTTCCGTAGTGGACATTTATTTAGAAACGGAGGGAGTATATATCAAGAGCACTTTTTGCTGCCGATCAAGGAAAAAAGGGGGTATTTTTTAACATAAAAATTTAGTAGGATGCTAAAAGTCCCAATTGAGGGAAAAATTAGGATGCTCATGCTCTAAGCTTCCTTACCTCTGGATAGCTATTGTAATAAAGGTAGAATCTGTAGAGAACTTCAAGGATGAAGCAACCATCGATGAACATCATTTCCTCATCCAGCGTAACTTTTTCCGCATAGCAGTTCTTTGCCTCGTCTAATGCCGCCTTCATTGCCGCCATACATTCTTGTAAAATCTTCTTCTTCACTGCTTCCTGGTCCTCCATTCCTTCGGTCTGTCGACAAAGTAGGCGATTCATGTAACTCATCTTGACGGTCTTGCATGGTTGTTTGGAGGTGTGGGTCATTTCGGTGAAGAGGGCCGATAGCGATGAGGCGAGGGGTGTAAACACTTCGCTTCAGCTTACGAAGCTCTTCGGGAACCCTGTAAATGGAAGTTAAAGAGGAGAAGGATTTGGTTTTGGGGGAAACTCCACTGATTTTCCCTATAAGGCGCTGAAGAACCTCCTCCTGGTCATTCTCCCCTTGGCTTATTTCAGTTATGTTGATTTCCATTTGATCAATGAAATATTCAAGAAGAGTTGGGTTATACTTAGTGGTTGTGTTTTGGGTGAAAATGGTATTTGGATTTTCCTCTTTGGGTTTGAGCTAAATACAGACCCTCTCCTAGGATCTTTATATAGAGGTCACACGCAGTCACCCTCACAGTTTTAAATTGGACACCATGCTATTTATCCCAAAAAACTGTCAAATGTGCAGATTTACCTAGCTGTTATGGGATCTGGTGGGATAGGTTTTCATTTTACGAAAGCTAGCCTCCGAAAGTCGTGTAGAATAGAGTTTCAACCGAAGAATCTGCATGACTCAAAGAACATTTGACTATCCGACCTAAAATGAACGCAATGGGAGACTCAACTAGTGTATCATACTTCCTCCGTCCCAATTTTATAGTCCCTCGTTCTATCCTAACCGGATAAAAAAATGATTATATTTTTCAATCGGTAATACATTTTATATGCAATATGGATCTTGTTTAATAGATTTTGATTTAATCTAATAAACAAAGTGTTCAAAATCACCTAAAACATTGTAGATTATAAGAAATAACACTTTGAAAAGTGGCACGAGCTCCCAAAAGGAACTATAAAATTGAGACGGAGGGAGTATAATATAATAAAATTTTAAATTATTATATTACAATTGTACAAATATTAGTAAATAATATAATTAAAATATATTAGTAAATAATATAATTAAAATATAGATAATTTTATGAAATCTTTGAAAATTCTAAATTATTATATTAAAATTTTACAAATATTAGTATTATAATATAATTAAAATAGAGTTTTGAGCTGTCTTTGAAAATTTTAAATAGTTATGATTTGACCAAAAGTCAAACATTAAATAATTTTAAATTTTCTCAATTTCTTTTAGAAATGAAAAATAATTACACATGAACATCCGAGGAAGAGTTACATTGGGGCCGGGTGGGGTGCGGGACCTCCGGTTTTGCAAATTTCATTAACATATACTCCGTAATACTAATTTTAAGTTTTATTGAAATTATTAATGTAATAACTTCTCAATCACAACCTATATTATTTGGGTTTGATTTAAACAAAAACGCGTTATTTTATATATTTCATTTCTCAATTTATTTCATAAATAAAAAATAAGCATGTGAGTGTTGTAAACTTGTAATAGACAAAAGGATTCAAATACTTTTAATGCTTTATGCTAGAATAATTTGAATATGTAAATGTGTTATATTGAAAAGCAAAAGGTTTACGAGAGTGATAAATATAATAAAATGATGTACTGCAAAATCTATACTATATACAGAGTATATTTTTACATGAAGTTACTTATATTCTAGCTTTAGAAACAAGGCTTGTTCAAGTAAAAGCTACAGCCGTACATTAGAAAGTAAGGTGGGAGCATAGAATGCAGAAAAAAAAAATGCAGATCCTTATTAGTGAAGCTCAGGAAAAGCCTAAATAGTCTGACATCCAAGGTGGGTCCCTGGAAAAAAAAAAAAAAACTTTGTACAACCAAAAACAACTTATATACACTAGGGGTGAAATCGGTTCGGTTTCGGTCGGTTCGGGGTGACCCTTACTCGGACCGAATCGGTTCGGGGCAAGAATTCTCTAAACCGATCCCGACCGATTCAAAGAAGGGACCGACTTCGGTTCGGGGTGTCTCGGTTCGGTCTGGAATTTCGGGGTAATCGGGTTTTTCGGTTTGGGCCACTTGGGCCTTTTCAAAAAATTTCTTTTGGTCCAAACCCAGCATCTATAGAAATTTTTTGGGCCAAACCCAACTTGGGCCTATTAAAATGTTTTCTTTTGGCCCAATTCATATCTGCCACTTCCGTTTTTGTTAATTCATAAGGGAAAAAATGGAACTCAGCCATTTTTTATAACAGAAATCGACATCAACATGAGAATTAATAAGGATCGGGCAGAGATGAATACATTCAATCAGGCTCTGTTTGGTTATTGTAGTTGTGGAGGGATTTGTAGAACAAAACAAAGGGAATGGAAAAATGGTATTCAAACATGTCCAAAAACCATTCCCTAGTGTATTTCCTTCGCAAATCCAAGATCCAACCATAGCCTCAAGTACAATATATGCTAAATATTCATCACATAGCAAATCCCATACATAATATGATATTACATGCCAAAAAAATTTGCACAGTAAATCCCAAACACAAACATATCTGCACCAGTCTACCAAGAGCCTCATATGGGCTAAAAAACCCTCCAAGATAATAAATTGAGAACAAAAGATCAAAATGCGAGCAGTGAGCATTGAGCATTTTCCAATTTCCAGCAGTCTGCATTCCAGTAGGCTTGAGCATTTTCCAATTTCCAGCAGTCTCCACTTCTTTTCTGCATCTAACCATCAATTTTTAAAGATGTAATTTAATACTCCAAGCCAAAGTCAAATGCTTTCAAGTTATATCACTAGTCTTTGCATAATCAGTAACAGCTCATGGCTAATACCCCAATCGAACACTTCATAACACACATATACACAATGACCAAGAAGAACCTAAAGCATTTGAGAACTACTGAAACAAATCCATAGTGAAGAAATAAAGGATGTAAACATGTATGGACAGAAGAGCTATTCATCTACATAACAAGGCATTTCAAGAATTACGTCTTCTCTAATCTATTTGATAATGAATCAATGGAAGAAATCATGTACCGCTACAGCTGACAATGAAAGGTTTTACAAAGTTAATGAATTCAGAGGTCCTGATCCCTAACTTCAGATCAACCTCTCCACCTCCCAGCCAAAAGAACTCTGGAGTAAGGCTCACGATTGCTTCATCCAAAATTACCTGGAATCAATTAACAAGTACGCTTCAAAAATGGACAAAGATAGAAATAAATATACATGATAATACTAATAGTGATAAATAATGAAAAACCATCGAGAGAGATCGGTGAGGAATAGACAAACAAACCATGAACGAAACGCAGCTCTATCTGGGCTTCTGTGTGCATCGCCTTTCGCGGTTTCGCCTTGTGATCAATCGGACTCACCCACAGAGATGAGAAGAGAAGAGAGGGAGAAGAGAAGAAGAGAGGAGAGGTCTGAGCCCTGAGGTCGTGTGTACTGCTGACTGCTGAGTAGTGAATAGTGATGGAGAGGTTAGGGTTTTGTTTTTATAGGTCATAGATGGACAGTGTAGATCAAAGGAAATGGACGGTATGGATTAGGTTTATAATTCGGTTTGGTTCGGTCTAGGTCGGTTCGGTCCATCATCGGTTCGGTCCTACTTCGGTTCGGTTTGGTTCGGTCTGACTATAATTCCATAAAACCGAAACCGAAACCGAACCGAATATATTTCGGTTAGGTTTTTTCGGTTTTTTTCGGTTCGGTTCGGTTCGGTTCGGGTCCCGCCGGTTTTTTTTTCACCCCTAATATACACATATAAAGACACGCACTGACATGCGAGAGAAAGAGAGAATGACATACCACAAGCGCATCAACCCCAAGGGGTCCCTAGAAAAGAACCAAAAAAAAAAAACTTTAAGGGATTGGTCCGGAGGACTTTGCCAGGTTCAATTTTTCTTGTCAAGAATTTTTAGGGTCACCTTGCATCACGTGTAATCGTGGTAAGAACTGTGGGGAAAGTTGTAAAGATTAATTTGAGGTGTACGCAAGATGACTTGTAATACTTTAAATGCCCAAACTTCAATGCCCAAAAACGAAACACAACTAAGCATCTTTGTTTACAATTACAATATGATTTCTCACTTTATCCAGGCCCTCTATTAAAACTTTACAGCAAAGATCAAGAAATGAACAAAGCATTATATTCGAATCTCCACATCTTAAACCAAGGATAAACTACCGAAACTAGTTTACAAGCAAAGTTAGGAAGAACGACGAATGGTATTACAAGCGAAAAATGAGTGTTAGGTAAATATTTCAACGGAAAAGGGGTTTAATTAAGATAATCTTCTATTTCAAAATTTGTCCTATATATAAAAAGGGAGTGCACCAGTAGCTCGCCATGACGCAATTAGATCTCTTGTTGCCTTGGCCGCATAGAAGGGATGGTTCTTGTATCAACTTGATATGAAATCGGCATTCTTGAATGGCATATTGGAGGAGGAAGTGTTTGTTGATCAACCTCAAGGCTTTGTTGTCAAGGGCAAGGAGCAAAAAGTGTATAAATTGAAGACGGCTTTGTATGGGCTAAAGCAAGCACCTCGGGCATGGTATAGTGAGATTGACTCTTACTTCAATGAAAAGGGATTTCAAAGAAGCAAAAGCGAGCCCACTTTGTACGTCAAAAAGCAAGGTAACACCGGTATTCTTATTGTTTCTCTATATGTTGATGATTTGGTTTTTACTGGTAGCAATGTGAAAATGATTGAAGATTTTAAAAGAGATATGATGAAGAAATATGAAATGAGTGATTTGGGCCTCTTGCATTACTTTTGGGCATTGAAATTTATCAAAACAAAGAGAATATTTTCATTTGTCAAAGAAAGTATGCAAGGACACTTCTTGAGAAGTTCAAGATGAAGGATTGTAAGCCGATTGCAACCCCCTTGATTGTGAATGAGATATTGTCAAAAGAAGACGGAAGCAAAAATGTGGATGATGCTACTAGCATGTTATCTCGGTTCATGCATAATGCAAGTCAAACTCATCTTGGAGTGGCTAAGTGGGTTTTGCGATATCTACAAGGTATGCTTTTTATTGGTATTTTGTATGAGAAAAATGTGTATACAAAGTTGCTTAGATTTTGTGATAGTGATTGGGCCGGATGTGTTGATGATATGAAGAGAACTTTCGGATATGCTTTTTCTCTTGGCTCGGTTGTTTTCTCATGGGCATCTAAGAAGCAATAAACCGTGGCGCAATCAACCGCCGAGGCCAAGTATGTGTCGGCATCTTTGACAACTTCTCAAGCAATTTGGCTAAGGAGGATTTTGGAGGATGTTGGTGAAAAATAAGGAGAAGCTACTCCCATTTTGTGTGACAACAACTCTGCAATTGCAATGACAAAGAATCCCATCTACCATAGCCGCACCAAGCACATTGCCATCAAGCATCACTTTATTTGAGAGGCCGTGGAAGATGAAGATATTCAACTCAAGTATTGTGCTACCGAAGACAAAGTGGCGGATATCTTCACCAAGGCTCTTTCAAAGGAGAAATTCCAATATTTTTGAGAAATGTTGGATGTCACCACAAAGCATTAAGAGGGAGTGTTAAAATTAATAAAGAATTGTTATAGGGTCCATTATAGCTTTTTATAAGCCCTCTAGTCCACCTAATGTTTTCATAACACCTCTAGTCCACCAAATCACTTTTTAAATGCTCTTAGGTCCATTCTATTTTTTTACTAGACAAATGTACCCTTACATTAAATTTAATACATAATATACCTTCGCCGGAAAAGTCACCGGCGCCGGAAAGTCTGCCGGAAAAGTTCGCCGGAATTCCGCCGGTGCCGGAAAAATTCGCCGGAAAATTGGACTTCGCCGGAAAGTTCGCCAGAAAATTCTGCCGGCGCCGGAAAAGTTGCCGGAAAATTGGATTTCGCCGGAAAAGTGACCGGCGCAGATGTGACTTGCAAGAGGTGGTTATCTGCACTCATAAGATGTGGTTATCTGGGCATATTTTTGTTTAAAAAACTTACTTGGGATCATGTCCTCAACCACCCAAGCACTACAAGGTAGCAGCACAAACTCTCTGCTTTTAACATAAAACCTCATACTTCCATAACACCTCTAATTCACTTTTTTGCATTAGATATGGTTATCTATACTCAAAAGATGTGGCTATCTTTAATGAGGATTGCTTTTTAACTGTGAACTTGCATGTCCAAAAAATAAATAACCAAAAGAAAAGGCATAAGCAAGAGCATTGGGAGGAGAAAAGAAAAAAAACCAATTTAAAGCAGACAATGTGGCGAGTATTTGTTTTTGTATTTGGGATGTGCACACTTGTCCCACCCAAAAAAAGTCAGTACTAGTAACATTAAAAGATGATATCTGAAGAAGATATTGCAGCTTTTCTCATTGAGACTCCAATACATGTTTCCTCTTCCACTACCAACTGTACACTATAGAATATTAGTAAAAGACAATAGAAAACTAAAAGCAGTGTGAAAAGGTAGGCCATGTTGTACAAAAACTTATCTCCAAAAAGTGCTTTTCTTATGCACGTTTGAAGGCACCCTTCCACGGCTACAGGTTCATATTCCCCAAAACCACCATGGAAGAAAAGTTTCTGCAACTATTCCACTCTCTCTTTCAAAAAAATTAAAATAAAATGAAATAACAATTGAACTTCTGGTGTGCCTAATTCAATCGGTTGGCTCACAGTCTCAATCTCTTAGAAAGAAGAAAAGAGAACAACAAACATAGGTTGAAGAGGAGTGAAGTTGAAGGCTGCTTTCGTATACTGCTAGAAATTGCCGGAAAGAAGGATCTTCTTATTCTTAGATCTGACTTTCTTCTTTTTCAGATCTGATGTTCTTCTATTTCCATTTCTTCATTTCTTTCACCGACTGGTACATACCGCCGGAAATCATCGGTAAGGCCAGAACTTGCCGGTCATCGTGACTGTTTCCGCCGGAGTTCTCTGTTGGTGGTGGTGCTTGCCGGAGGTTCGCCGATGAGGGTGGTCGCAGGAGGTGGGAAGTCAGGGGCGGTGGTCGGCGAAGTTTTGGCGTGAACATTTGTCGCCAGAGGAAACACGCAGAGACTGGAGGGGTATTGTCGTATTTAGGATAGGTGAGTGGATTGGATGTCTTAGGAAATTGTTAGGTGGACTAAAAGTGTTAGGAAATAGCTATAGTGGACCCTATACCAACTCTCCCTAAAATTAATTAATGCTTTGGGTTTAGTTTATTTTTAATTGGGCTTGTAGTTTTTATTTTGTATTTGGACCATCTCTTATGTTTGAGTTTTGGGCTACTTATTTTATTTTGTTATTGGGCTTATTGTTTGAGAAAGCCCAAGCCTATTATCTATCTTGTATGACCCTAGTATTAAAGGGATGTTAAAGGAAAAAGGGTAAGGTCAGCTGCCCCATTTGAAAAGTAAAAAAAGAGATTCCAGAGAGTCCCCTCTCTCTTCCTCTGTTTCTGTGTTTCCCGACTACTACTGTCCAGTTTGGGCAGCCTATATTTGCTCCATTTTTTTTCATTTCTCCATAAAATCAAAGATAGTTTAAGGGTGAATGCCAACAAATTCATGAAATAGACTCGTGTTCAATCATGCCTACATCATGTGATTACGAGGCCCTGCTTGCAAGAAGATGCTAAAGGTAAGTTGTGTCGATCACTGATTCTGCATTTCACTTTTCGAGTTTTCAAATGTCTCTTTCAAAATTTCTCATGATGAGAAAGAGAGCCCAACAGTTGTCATATTAGGTGAGTTGAAATTACCTTTGCCAAAAGTTAACAATTCAGTTTGTCTCAGAAGTATTGTGTAGTTTAACTTTGGTAGGATTGTAATGCTGGAGTTTTGCTTTCTTCTTTTTGAACGGCTGCTGGAGTCTTGCTTTCGAGTCATATATCTTGCATTGATTATGAGCAATGCTGTTTCTTTGGAATGTATCTACACTTTCCTCCTTGTGTTATGATCACAAAATTGACAAGATAAAATTCCATTAAATTGGTAATGGAAGTTGCTGACTTGGCTATTTTTTTACACTACGTCGGGTAAAAATTCTCGACCGACCCAAACCGATGTCAACTCCATTGCTTATTATGTGCCCACTAACGAAGGTGGAAAGCCAGACCATGGGTTTTGCATTTTTCTTGTTCTAAAATGGAAACTTGGGTTTTACTAGTCTTTAACATGGAAGAAAAAAGGGTAAATTACCAAAAGTGGAGCAATTTCTAGATTATCTTAACTAAACTTAGGTGAGCGATATGGATGCACCTAAAGGCATTGATTGATGAGGTGAGACAACTAACTCGGGTGGAAACTCGACCACGTGAGGGGAGGCCTCCCTCACGTGAATTGACACTTTTCTTTGCAGTTAATTTGTGTTTTTTTTTTTTTGTGCAATTTGTAAATGAGTAAGACTGGCTAGTTGCATTGGATAACATTCCTTATTTGGTTTTTTTTATTCGTGCGGGGGAGTCGGAGAAATCCTCTCTGTGGCTCTGTCAAGTTCCTTTTGAATTTATAAGAATAAACGTATCCCAATATCAACAAACCGGACTTGATAGTCTTGTATTAATCACTAAATTTACTTGAACTGTTCAAGTTGAACACTAACGCTAAAGAGGAAATGATACTACCAATGGGCAAACTTACATAGAGAAATTATTCACACACAGCCAAACTCACAGTACTTCGAATTATCTGTCAAATAATACAACCATTCAAACAATACAATTCATTCTCACACTCTCATGCACAGATACCCAAACTGGTGATGGGAGATCCCCCGAAGGCGCTCCAACGATACTCCTTTCTCTGCCCTCTCTCTCTTTTCTTCTCTTTCTCTTTCTCTTTCTCCCACAAATTGCACATAACACAAGCCCAAAGATATATAGCTAAACTATATTATACAATACACTCCAATAATGCAACAACCAATGGCATCTCATGATGCACCGAAATACGCAGTTGGTATGGCCCTACTCTTCAACTCTCTCTGTCTCTAAATCACACACACATGGCCCACTCATAGATCAAGCTTATCTTCCAACACAGAAACATTACTCTTAGGGATACTCTAAAAGTTCTTCTTGGAAACATGACAAAATGGTCATGATCATAGGGGTTTATGTAAGGAAACCGCGGATGAAATTCGTAATGGTAATGCCAAAAGCGATGAAGCCCAAACAGAAAGCTATGAACGTCCAGGGAGAAGAAAAATACTTGCGTCTCACGTATGCCATATTCTTCGGCCAAAAATGCTTCCTATACCTGATGGCTCTGTTGCACGTGTCAGCGAAGAAGAACTCTCCATAAGAAACTTCCTTGGCTAGCTTGTTGAATAGCTCGGTGACATCTTTAGCGGCACCCAAGTAGTGACGCAAGACTCCGGCCTTTTCGAGCACTCGGACGTCCTCATCATAGCTCACAAGCATGTCCATGAGTATCGCATAAGATGTAAAGTGCTGCGATTGGCCGGGGCAACACTGTTCAAAAGCAATGAAGTTCCTGAGGACTGACTCCGTGGCGTCGTCTACTTCGAGAAATGGGATTTCGAAACAAGCCCTACGATACCACCAAAATAGGCCTTTAGGTTCAATGAACTTGACCTTGAACAGATCATCTCCCGTACCGCGTATAAACTTCGCTCCTGCATAGACCAGATCTGATGCAGAGGGCAATTCTTCAGTAAGTACTTCCTGTTCTGTTTCTTTTTTATCTCGAGGAAGGTAATCATCGTGTAGTTTATGGAGGATATGATGGTAGCGCTTAGCATTACCCCTTGAAACTTCTTGTTCACTTGAAACAACTTCTTTAAGTGGAACTTTTTCTTCAGGTTTAGAATTATTGATTTTGTTGCCCGAAACCCAACGGATGCAGTCACGACGCCAACAAGAAGTTTTTGGACTACCAGTGTTGATGGAATCTTCTTTGTCTCTTGAAACAACTTCTTCACTTTGAACTTTTTCTTCAGGTTTAGAATTATTGATTTTGTTCCCTGAAACCCAAAGGATGCAGTCACGAGGGCAACAAGAAGTTTCCGTGCTACTTCTGTTGGTGGATTTTCGTTCTTCTGGACGCATCAGCCTGTCAACCTTTGGTAGAAACACATAATCGGAGAGTGACAACTTGTTGTCGGGACAATCTGGGATCTGAGCCAGAGTGAGTGGGAACAATCTCTCAAGCACTAAGAATGGAATCTGGTTCTCTAGGAGCAGCAAGTCATGTTCTAAGGTCATAAGAGTTGAACCGTTAACAAAAATAGGATCTGCAGCCTGCTTTTTGAAATGCAAAATTACTTGCATTAGTATAGTATCTTCGTTTTATTTGACAAATTATTTGGAATTGATATTACACTTCAACAAAAGTAGCCTAATGCAGCCAAATCTAGAGAGACAAAAGTATTTTTCCTTGCAAGTAATACACATTTGGTGAGAACTTAAGTACAATAAAGTACAATAACTTGCGCAAATCAAATCATTGAAGTAGCAAAACAAGACAAATTTATACTCCATTAATTAAAATTAAGAGATCGGATGAAAATACAGATTTCTCAAAACACTCTAAAAATTAAAAATGAAACACTTTAAGTTCATTAAAATATCCGATGCATATTTTTTAATTAACAAAGACGATGTAGTTTTGAGGTTTACTTATTGTTTCTATTTTTCCTTGCGATGAACAGAATTTAAAATAACAACAGAGATTTTTAAAGAATGCAAATCCGTATAAAGTTAATAGCAATTATTTAAGTTGAGACAAGGACCGAGCAAATGAATTATGAGTTTGTGTGTCGAAAGATATGCAACTGTAGAGAGATTATTTCAACGTTCATAGATTTTTAAAACATCCGATCTAATAATCTACTATAATAATGCTCTTTCGGTCTCTAAATAAATGATTACGTTCCACTATTTTCGGACCTTCTAAAAAATTATTAATATAATTAATTTAATTTTTAATGTATTTTGTATGTAATATGGATCTTCTTTGTTAGAATTTTCTTAGTTTTATAATAATACAAAGATAATAAAATCATGAAAATATTATAAATAACAAAATCTAAATAATTTTTGAAAAGTGTGAATAGTGCAATATGAATAAGTATTTTGGAACGGAGGGAGTAGTGTTCTTTCTGAGAGTTGGAGTGGGTGATTGTGAATGACCAACTGCCTAACTCCCAATCCATTAATTACGAAAAACATTCATTTTGAGTACACTAAATTTTGGTGAATGATATGTACTATAAAGACGTTGTGTGTTGGAATCGGAGAATCTATAGGACAAAAGTGTCAAGAGAGTTATGGTGCACAATCTAAGCTATCGAAAGTGTTTTTAACGGTCCAGATTATTTTACAAGGAAAATAAGTATGATATTTTGACAATTGAAATTACTTTGGATGGTCCAAATTGTGCACTACAATCATGTAGTAAGGGTGTACATGGTCCGGTTTGGACCGGTTTTATAAAAATCCGGGGACCGAACCATATCTAACAGTTCCAAAAAATTGTGAACCATAACCAGACCGTTACACATATGGGACCAAACCACACCAAACCATTAGACCGGTCCGGTTTGGTTTGGTTTGGTTTCTGGTTCTAAACCATGTTAGCATCCAAAAATTGCCAAAAAAAAATGTCCCCAAAATTATTGCAATTTCTTCGTAAAACTATTACCACTAAACCAACCCACAAATAAATTAAGAACTCCAACAATAACTAAAACCACTATTAGAATACTCTCGTATATCATTATTGATATATATGGCAGATGCAACGTTGAAACTTAAAGCTGGAAAAATTATCAAGTGTGTGTGGGTATTTATGAGTGTAAATATTATATATTACTTATATATATGGACCGGTTCGGTTCAAACCACGGTTCCTAATTATTAAACCAGGGACCAAACCAAAATATCCGGTTCTGATTTTTTTAGAACCAGAACCAATCCATTAAACCATAGAACCAATCCAACCATAGAACCAATCCAAATAGACTGGTTTGGTCTGGTCGGTCATGTAGTCCAACTGGATCTCTGGGTCCTATCTATTGCGTGTCGTTGAATGAGAGCATATAAACAACACTCAAAAGTAATTCTTGAGTTAATCTTGGAAAATCATCGTACACCAAATTCTTTCATAAATAGTTTAGCCCTCTTCAACATTTATTCCTGACTCTGGCACTAAACATAGTTCAATGAAAGCTATTGTTGTCACATTAGACAGTACATAGAACAGAGTCAACCCAAAAATCATGTCGTGCCTCTAAAAAGATGAAACTTGCTTATTGAAACAGCTTAGACACTACCAAAGTGCTACCTCCATCTACGTTTGTTTGTCCATTTCCACAATTCCACATCCCTTGAAAATTGTACATATCTTTCAACAGGAATCTCTAAATATAAACAATATGGATCTTATTTTATACATACCAATTAGTTATATACGAAATTTTCAAAATCATACAACCCATTATAAATTGATAGTTATAAACAATTTAAAATATAACATGAATATCCAAAACTGACCAACAAACACGAACAGATGGAGTAATAAAATTAAAGCATACTATAATTAATACTTATAGAGAAGAAACTTAGAGGTGATCAGGACACATGGTAATCCTTCCATTGAAACAAAACTCTCTTTTCCCCCTATCTGAGGCCCTAGATTAAATATGTATTACATACGAGATTGTACCTATCTGGGGTCTTAATTTTGGGCCAAAATTCGGGTGCTTAAATTGACTGTCTTGTGCATCTTAGCTCAGGGCCAGCCTCTCTCTCTCTCTCTCTGTGTGTGTGTCTGTGTGTGTGTGTAAATCCTAGCAGCCACAAATATTTTTCTTCTTCCTTGTCCTTGCCACGTAGGGTTTAACTACCCTTGTATGGTGATGGGAGGGGAAGGCTATGGTCCAAGTTTTGAACCGCTTCTTCTATTCTGTAGTATATGTTTTGCTTTTCTCTTGTCTCCTCAAATCAACTATTTGTTGTTTAATTTGTGAGAGTTATGTCTCTCGTTTTTTCGAGAGTTGTTTGTCTCGTCTTCGACTAATATTTCGTCTACAAATCGGGTTGTTTCTGAATTGCTTCACAATGATATATGTGTTGTGGCTTGTCAGATTTTGTAGTTTTGGAAGTTCATTGGTGCTTTTATATTTAATTGTCCTAAGGGTGCACACCGGTCAGGCCCACATAACCTGCCCAACCCAGCCCGATTTAGGGCTTGGGATAAAAATTTAGGCCCATAGGGCTGGCCCGGGTTGAGATTTTAAGCCCGTTTACTTGATGGGTTGGGTTTGGAAAATTCTTCTAAAGCCTGGCCCGGCCCGATTTATATAATATTTTATTTTAATACTATATGTATGGTAGTATGTTGCTTCTGGAACCTAGCTACTTAGGTTGAGATTATCTTGATGAAGAGGTGCATCTCATCATCTCCTTTTATTCACTAAGATGTCATCGTCTCTTTCACGCCCTCCGTCCTTTTTTAAGTGATCTCTATCAGAATACGTGCAATTTCATACTCCTACAAAACATATTTCTTTTTATATTTCTTAAATTTTTTTTATACCAAATTAAAGTGCTCATTTTTTAATTTGGCGCAAAAAAAAATTAAAATTGTTCTATGGAAGTACATTTTTTAACGTCCACAAAAATACACGTTTCCCAAATGTATCACTTAAAAAGGGATGGAACGAGTAATATTTTTGTAAGAACGTTGAATTTTAAGTATATTATTATAAATGCAAATTATAATTGTGATCGTTATGGTTAACTAATTTATGTTTGTGATACCACGCTTTAAAAACATAAATGGGCTTGTTGGATTGGTATGGAAAATTAAAATTTTATTTGGTTTGGGCTTGTGCATATTAAATGAAGCCCGATTATAAATGGGCCGGGCTTGGGAATGCATAAATCTTGTTATTATTTAGTACAAGCCCAGCCCGAACCCGACCCAGTCCGGTGTATGTGCACCCTATGTTGTCCATTAGATCATCTACGTCTTTTTGTTCTTCTATCTTTTGCGTCGGGCTTACTGTATGGGTTAGGGTTGAAAGACATCAATTACCTTGTGTTTTTCTCGTTTTACATTAGTCAGATAATTAGTTTGGTTTTGTCCAAAAATTTTGTAATGAATTCGGTTTTTATCCTGTCAACTTTAGAGATAAAATCCGATCAAGCATTTACCGACATCCAAGAGAATTATTTTTTTACGGGTACTCAAAAAACATGTTTTAAACAAATTGAACAGCTCCGACCATTTGCATGAGACTCCAAAATGGGTAGTTTGCATTTGTTCTGTCAAATTTTTTGTTATTGGTTATGTGCGGAGAACCGGTCCTTACTAAGACATACCCCATATATCGCATTTTGTAAGTTATTTATTCTACTTTTGGATACCAAAAATGATAGTCCGTTTTGAAAAGTCAAACATAAAAGTGTTTAGATTTTCGAAAATAACTCTCAGAAGTAAAGGACAATAACGGAAAATGAAACCAATTTTTTGAGGAAATATGCATCAAATGCTTGTACTCTTAAAAGATTTAAATCTTAAGGGTGAGTTTCCGAACGGATTTTATCAAAATCTGATAAAATCAACCCTTTGATTTTATTCATTCATGAAGAGAGTTGATAAAATCTTAGATTTTTGCATTGAAAAATCTAAGATTTTATCAACTCTTTCTACGAATGGATAAAATCAAGGCTTGATTTTATCAAATTTTGATAAAATCTAGATAAAATCCGTTCGGAAACTCACTAAAAGGGACTAGCAGAACTGGACGGAGGGTGTACCATACGTAAAAGTGTAAAATGGAACAAACTTTTACAGTATCAAGAGTATGTTTTGCTGCTGATCAAGAAAAAAGAGAGTATTTTGCTAATTAATAGTTACTCCCTTTGTCCCAATTTAAACGTTTCTTTTTCTATTTTGGGATGTCTCAAAATAAATGTCTTATTTCTAAAAATATCCATCAAAACATGCCAAACTTCCAGTTTACCCTTAGAAAGTACTATTTCCATCTAAATTGGGTTGTCCATTATTTTTAATTTACAAATTAAGTTTTTTTATTATTTTGAAGACCTTTTTGGATAAAATTAAATGATATCTATAAAACAAGATACATATTACATATGATTTGAGTTTCCATATTGAAAGTTACAAACAATTTAAATACATTTAAATAACTTGGCAGTTTTGAAAGTTAATTTTGATTTCTTAAAATTCTTGATTCCCCATAGAGTACACTAAAAAATGGAACGGAAAGAGTAATGATGCTAAAAGTATACACCAATTGAGGGGAAAATTAGGATGCTCTAAGCTTTCTTACCTCTGAGTTGCGAGCAACTTCTCCCCTGCCGTATCTGTAGAGAAATTCAAGAATGAAGCAACCATCAACCAACATCGTTTCCACATCGAGCGTCACTTCTTCTGGGTAGCATTTCTTTGCTTCGTCTAATGACGCCTTTATTGCCTCCATACATTCGTGTAACACCGTGAGCTTCTTCTCCTCTGCTGATTCCTGGCCCTCCATTACTTCAGACACTCGACAAAGTAGGCTATTCGCGTAACTCATCTTCACGAGTTGCATGGGTGTTTTGAGGTGTGGGTCTTCTCTGTGAAGAGGGCCGATAGCAATGACGCGAGGGGTGTAGGCGCTGTCCTTCAGCTTACGAAGCTCGTTGGGCACCCTGTAAATGCAAGGTGAAGAGAAGAAGAATTCGGTTTTCTGGGCACCATGATTGAGTTTCTCACCGAGGCACCGAACCTTCTGATTGTCAATATTGTAGCGTTGGCTAATTTCAGTTGGGCGGATTTCCATTTGATCAATGAGGCGCTGAACCTCCTCATTGTCACTCCCCCCTTGGCTCATTTCAGTTGGGTCGATTTCTTTTTGGTCCTGATAGTCATTCTCCCCTTGGCTCATTTCAGTTGGGTCGATTTCTTTTTGGTCCTGATAGTCATTCTCCCCATGGCTCATGTCAGGTGGGTGGATTTCCATTTGATCAATGAAATATTCAAGAAGCAGTTGGGTTATATCTAGTGGTTGTGTTTTGGGTGAAAATGGTTTTCGATTTTCCTATTTGGCTAAATTCAGACCCTCTCCTGGGATTCTATATATAGATGTCTCACACTCACAGTTTAAATGGGGCACTCTGCTATTTGACCATAATAACTGTCCGAATTACAATCTAATGTGTGGGACCTACTCGAAATGAATTTCGTCATTACATTTATCCTCATCAATTTTCTCTATAAAGCAGTGCTTTTGTGCACCAAGCCATTTTATTTCTTCCCACTAACTAGAGTTGATCCAAGAAATTTACCGTCAACTGCGATTCCATTAGACTGGGCACCTTCTCCAGCGAGAAGATGAGGTTTTTCGGTATGCTATTCTATGTGCACCAAGCTATACAGGATTCGACTTAAGACTTGGATATTACTATCCTTAGTGATGTACATCCTAGATCACAAAATTCATAATCACATGCTATACGAAGCCGATGCAACTTGTTCTCCATTCTTGATACAATACATAGTGAAAACTTATATGAGTTGCGGAATTAAAATACTACACAATTGAGGTGTCACGTAAAAATCTTTACGTCTTTTCTGATTACGCTCTTTACTTGAATTTTTTTGTGGTGTTTGTTTGGCCAATTTTCTGAACTATCGAAGCACAATTCGTTGAACAACAAATACAACTGCTTTTGAATTGATTCTTTTCTATATTGAAGCCGAAATGAATAATTAAGTACTTGTCAAGCAACGCCATGTGATTTTTAATGGCCCTTCACACCACATATTCACACGGGGCCTGTGAATATAAGTATATTGGGCACATGTAAAAGTGTGGCGATGGAGAATCTTAGAGCGAGCTCTTGGAGCACTGAGTAATCACTCTAAAGTGGGGCAGATATTTCAACATGAATATAGTCCATCACAAAAATAGTGTGATAAGGCATATTAAATGGGTCATTACTATCGATATTGATTTGGTAGAAAAATCGAAACGAAAGGACAGAGGGAATTTGATGGCATTAAACATCTCGGTAATGACGAACTTTGGGTTGTTGCAAGGGGAAAAATTGAATCCACATCTATTTCGGGACCACTATTAATCAACCCCAAGAAGCAATTATGATAAATTGGTTTCATTAGTACCTGAAATTGACATTACTATTGTCACAATAGACATTTTTTGTATTGTCATATGCATAAATTTACAAAATCTCCCTGAACAAGGATATTATTGAACAAAACATTTTCCATCAAAATCCCTTGTATCAAAATATATAAGAAAAAGTCCTTCATGTGTATTCGTACATATACACATATACACTTCCATGGACTAGATCTCTCTCGCTCATTTTCGATTTCATACTAACTTTGCCTATCAATCTCCGCTCGATTCCTATTAATCTCTCTCATGAACTCACCATTAGGATTCAAATAATTTCTCTTTATTCTAAAGCACTGTGATATGTAAATGGTTTTTGCTGGTCAGTTTTTTTTTTTTTTTGACCGCAAATACCTGAGTCTGGAGCATGTATGCATTTCAATTGCTTTGAGTCTCTTTCTTGTAGTGGTGTGCAGAAGTTTCAACCGAATGATCCATCACAAAAATAGTTTGATAATTAGTTCCCATTACCTGTCACTAATTGCTCAGCCAGCTTGCAAGGCATGTACAGCTGCTCACTGTCGATATTAATTTGGTAGGAATTTAACAATTTATTTAGTTATCTATATAAAGTTGATAGAGATATAAATTTCATGGTCCAATGTCTTGTCATTTTCAACTTTGAATTGGTATGAATACGATTATTGATCATTTAACATAAAAAGAGCCTTTATTAAAGTGGTGGCTTATCACATGAATAAAAAGAACAAGCCAAAATGAAAAATGTGCACATGGATTGTTCTTATCAAAAAATATCATTTTCACTAGTATTTTCACTGGGCGCAAACTTGACATTAACAGAACAAGCACGAGGAGCTCCCAAACAGACTCATAAACATTGGGATCTATTTGTATTTTGCAAGAGTAGCAGGGCTGTTCTGCAATTGTGGTAACTCTGTTTAAAAGTTGGTTACGAAGAGGTTTAGAAGTGGTTAAAGAAGCTGAGATTCCAGCTGCTGTCAAATAGTTAGTCATTTGACTGTCATTTGGTTTGCAATTTGCATGTTCATTTCAGTTGTATCTCGTATATAGCTACACAAGCTCTTTGTAATCAGATTTGATCAAGAACAGAAATACACATTAAAAAAATGTTAGGGTTTCCTTCATCTCTCTCTCTTGGTTCTGTAATCTCTCATTAGACTTGTAGAAACATTTGATTTGTAAATTGCAGCTCTGGAATTCTTCTTGGTGGCAGATTCTACACAAAGATATTACTATTACAAAAGCTGATTTTAAATCAAAACAACATCTCCCGATGTAACATGAGTTTTCAATTTTCACCTTAATGATTTGTCTAAAAAATGTGCGGCCCATTTGACAGAATGGAGCCCATTTGACAGAATAAAAGCAGCTACACAAAATTATTGAGACTCAACCGCCTTCCCCACATACCACTATGGTGTGTACTTTTGGAACTTGAGTCTATAGCCGCCCCAATAGTCATCCAATCAATACTTCACAACAGAAACCAATTTATTTAAGTGACAAAGAGAGAAAAAAATAACAAATTAAAATTTTATGTTGCATTAAATTTAAAAAATGGCATTTTATAATTGAATAATAATAAAGCCGTTCAATAAAATATGACCCTAACCATCCCCTTCACAAGCACCTCAATAAATCTGAGCCATAACTTAAATTGCTAGTATGATCTATCCATGTGAATCACCCTAATCGAAATCTAATAAAGTCTATACATGAGTCGTTAAAAGACGGGCTACATGGATAGTATAATACAAAATTATTATGTTTTGTCCGATTCTGAATCTAGCTTCAAAAAGATTGTACACTTTTCCTTTGAAATACGAGTACCTTTTTATCTTTTTATTTTGCCTTTAATACTACTAGTATTCTAATTGTTTCTTTAAAAACAATTTAAATCAACCATAATCTATCTCTTCCCAATAAATGCAATATTGGAATTCTCTTTACTGGATACCGAAAAAATGTTTGGCAGATTATTATTTTATTTTTTTTGAAAGGCGAAAATTTTTATTAATCTTTGAAATATTACAATGACCAAAGGGGTAAGGAATGATGGTATCGAATCCTAAGCAAAGCTAAGAACAGTCCTATGCCCATCCGAGACCCAATCCTTAGGTTACCAAGAAGCCATCCCAGGAAACACCAAAAGGGCCGAAGCCCATACACCTAAAGGCCTAGATTCCAATAGGAGCCAAACCAGGTACAACAATAAGCACATACACCCATGGTCTAGCCCAAAGGGCAACCCAAATAAAATATACAGACCAAATAAAACTCGAAAGCCCAGCCAAAAAACCCTATCTCCAAGCCAACAGCCACCACCGCCACCCTCAAGCAAACAGAACCAGCACCGACGTACCACCAAAGGCGGTCACGCAAATCGGAAAACCAAGGTTAGTGAAAGAGGAGAGGAAGCCGCAACCAAGACCCAAGAGACAAGCTGCCGCCGACGATCCACCACCCAAGAGGAGCCGCTGCCATCAAACCATACACCACCGAACCCACCACTAAGTTCCACCAACAAAACGCATGCAGAACCACCACTGGCCGTTAGGCCGAAAACCACAATCTTCTAGCAAAGATCTGCGGCGTGGACGGCCGGACCGACGAGTCGTTAGGCAGAAAAGAGCCGCACCCAGCAGTGCTGCCCAGGCCGAAAACCGAAACGGTGGATGAGGGGAAAATGGGAATGAGGGAGGCGGAGGAGGGAGAGAGGGAGGGGAGGGGAGGGGAGGAAGAGAGGAGAAGAGGAGAAGCCCGGGGGGAGGAGTGGAGGTGCCGCTCCCCCTCCCAGGCGGAGCCTTAAAAGGTTATCTTTTAGGTACAGGGGAGGCTTTGGTGAGGTATCAATATTTTTTTTTTTTTGGGTCCAAAACAATGAGATTTTTTTTCGTTGTGGAACAGTGGATGTCGTTATTTTAGGCTCTATTTTGGTTCTTAGGGAAAGGAAGAGGAAGGGAGAGAAAATTTAAAAATTTTCTCTTCCTTTGTTTGGTTCTACAAAAAGAGGAAGGAAAATATACAAATTCCTATTTAAATTTCCTCCCATTTTCTCTTCAATTTTTCATCTAATTTCCTTCTTAATTATTTTTCTTTCTTTTCTCTTTCTTTCCCTAACTTCCAAACATAGCCTTAATTTTTGTCGGCATTGAAACCACCCGAGCTTAGTGAAGTAAATGAGTTTGAGAGTACAAAAGTAGAGAGTAAATCTATGTAATTTTCAATAATTAAGTTTTGATATTTGGCAGTACTATTTATAAAGAATTATTTTGCTTATTTGGAAATTTTATTTCCGATGATGCATATATATTTTTCATCAATTTCATCCTTAACCACACTAGCATTTTTTGAAACAAATGGAAAATTTGTTCCCATCTATTTTTTCCTTTTAAAATTTCTATTTAATGATAATCTCTCCGCAGTATGTTTGGTGTTTTGTAAGCGAGGAAATAGAAAAAAAAATAATACTAGCTAATAATAAAGAGAAGACGGATTGGCTGTCTTAAGATTTGTACAAATGGATTCTTGAGTAATTATTGAGCCGGATAAGCTACAATGGGCCACCTTCGCGTGGTTAAAGAAAAGGGTAATAACATTAATGTCGACAAACAAGGTTGCTGGTTAAAAAGAAAAACAGACAAGCATGGTAGTTTCTATTGGTCAATTTAAGGGAGAAAATTTCAATCCACATATCTCGAGGCCTGCATCAATCAAAGTAAAATAGACCCCTCAGATAGGCAATTTTGACCACATAAGGTATCATCAATGGTGTGGTACAATCATAATTGAATAACCAAACATTCTCACATCACCTTTTGATTATTTCATATTTAATGGATGACTAAAGTTAACGATGTATATGTCCACAAAGCAGGCCTACTAAAAGATCATGTGACTAAGTTAAATAGTGGAGTATTATTTTGTCATTACTTTAGTCATTGCTCTCCCGAATTCGAGTACTATGAAATACTTCCTCCGTCCCTTTTTAGATGTGTTACTTCGGAAATCTAACTTATTAAAGAAATATCATCATTACACCTTTCACATAAACTTTTCACTATCCACATCAATTTTTACCTCCAATTTTCAAAATTGCCCTCCACCTTATCCATTAACTTTTTACCCACTAACTTTTCAAAAGGGCAAAATTATAATTTTACAAACTTTTACCTATTAACTTTTCACAACACACACTTATTAAGGGATAGTCAAAAATGAAAATATCAACACTTAAAAAGGGACGGAGGGAGTTCTTCTAAAAGAAGCTTTCATTCTTCACAAACCCAACAATTAACAACAAACTTTATTCACAACAATTTTAGCCCTGAAATCAAGCATACATTTCAAACTTTATTCACATCGTTTGTGTTTCATTCGCTTGATTCTGCTTTTGGGATTAATCTTTAACCAAATCTGAATCTCATATAACAAAATCTCAGAATTCAAGAATGAGGAATCGAATCAAACAACAGAAATGAAGATATTTCTTGAGAGAGAAAGTGTTCTCTCTCAATTACAAACTGAATCTCAAAATACAAAGTGAATAAAAAATGAATGTTTATTTTGTTACACGTGCCCTTTATATGCACTTAGCACTTCTCAACATCTGTTGACAATCTAACAACTTGGTAACGACTTGTTACACTTGTGTAACTCCCTTGCTGAGCTGTCACCAATTGAGGCGGTGGAATCCTGTGCACTTGCTGAGCTGTCACCAACTAAGGCGGTGGAACCTTGTTCATCACCAACAGAAGTGGTTCCCCTTGCTTCAGACTTGTTCTCCTTCACACTCCCCTGCAAACTCAAGGGAGGGGAACTGACCATGAGTTTGAATTTAAGCTGCTGAAAATGTGAGACAGACAAAGCTTTGGTAAAAATGTCTGCAATTTGGGCCGCGGAACTGATATGAAACAAAGAAATGTGACCAGCTAACACTTGCTCTCGGATAAAATGATATCTAACTCAATATGTTTAGTTCTTTGCGTGAAAGACATGATTTGAAGCAAGAGCGATGGCAGACTTATTATCACACCATAACACATGAGGAATGTCAGATGAAATACACAGTTCAGTAAAGAGTTGCTGCAACCAGACTAGGTCACTTGCTGTTTGTGCCAGAGCTCTATACTCAGCCTCAGTGGATGATCTGGCCACAGTATGCTGCTTCTTTGCGCACCAAGATATCAGATTATGACCCATAAAAATAGCAAACCCAGTGGTGGACCTTCTGTCAACAGGGTCCCCAGCCCAATCAGCATCAACAAATGCTGTTAAAGAAAGAGGCCCAGAGACAAAGTGGAGACCATGGGATGCAGTCCCTTTGATGTACCTAAGTATCCTCTTAACCGCTATAAAATCACTAAGCTTAGGAGCATGCATGTGCTGACATGCAACATTAACTGAGTAAGAAATTTCAGGTCTAGTGAGGGTTAAATACTGGAGAGATCCAACCAAAGTACGATAGAGAGTAACATCTTCAAACACAGAGGTAGAATCAGACAACCCAGGTTTAACTGACGCAGGAGATCCACTTGGTTTACAATCAGACATTCCAGCCTTGGAGAGCAAATCAGTGGCATACTTTGTTTGAGAGACAAACAAACCACTAGCTGTAGTATGAAACTCAAGACCAAGAAAGTAACTTAGCAAACCTAAGTCCTTCATCACAAACTTCTGGCTTAAGATAGTAATCAAATGAGAAATGTAGGCTGAGTTGGATCCAGTAATCACAATATCATCCACATAGATAAGAACAATAGTGAGAGAGTCATTTTTCTTCAAAAGAAATAGAGAGGTGTCTGCCTTACTTGAAACAAAGCCCAGGTGTAGAAGATAATTGGAGAATAAGGCATACCATGCCCTTGGAGCTTACCTAAGACCATACAAGGCTTTCTTGAGCTTACAGACATAGTGAGGATGAACAGGACCCTTATAGCCTAGAGGTTGCTTCATGTAAACATCCTCATGAATAACCCCATGTAAGAAAGCATTAGATACATCTAGTTGACGTAGAGGCCACTTGTGATGAATATCAAGACTCAAAATAACCCTTACTGTAGGCTGTTTTATCACAGGACTAAAGGTTTCAGTAAAGTCCATCCCAGGGGTTTGTTGGTTCCCATTAGCAACCAACCTAGCATTATATCTTGCCACAGTACCATTGGAATGGTTCTTAATTTTATAAATCCACTGGCAGCCTATAATGTTAGCATGCACAGGAGGGGGAACAAGAACCCAAGTGCCCTGTTTCACCAAGGCTTCATACTCTTCTGCCATTGCTTTTTGCCAAACATGATGAGATACAGCTTGAGAATAATGAGAAGGTTCAATGGTAGGAAGAGAAGAACAACAACTAGGCTGAGTGGAAGTAAACAAAGTAAAAGGAATATTAGGTTTAACAGTCCCACTCTTAGACCTAGTAACCATAGGATGACCAGAAGGAATAGAAGAAGGGTAGACAGAAGTAGAAGAAACAGGCAATGTAGTATTATGAAAGGGAGAGGGTATAAGAGAAAGAATAGATTCAGTAGTAGTAGTGGAAATAGGGGCAAAGACAGTAGGGCAAGGAACTGAAACAGGAAAATTACTAGCATGTAATCAAGGAAGTGAAATAGAAGAAGTGGAAACAGGAAAAGCAGAAGTGGAAACAGGAAGAGTAACAATTATATCTGCAAAAGATGTTAAAGGAATGGGAAAGGAAGAAGTATTAGAAGAAGACTTAGAGTGAGAAACAAGTGATGGATAGGGAAATTCTCCTTCAAAGAACTGCACATGTCTTGACACAAACACTTTATTTGTGTGTAGATCAAAACATCTATATCCTTTACTATGAGTACAATACTCAAGAAACACATAGGGTGTAGATTTAGGAGTGAGCTTGTTCGAACGATAGGGCTTGAGCCAAGGAAAACATGTGCATCCAAAAGGTTTAAGAATAGTGTAATCTGGTTGAGTTTTAAACAAAAGAACACATGGAACTTGAAAGTTGAGAGATGAATGAGGTAATCTATTAGCAAGAAATACTGTTGTGATTAGAGCTTCAAGCCAAAAGATAGCAGGCATATGTGCTTGATTAAGAAGAGTCAGTGTAGTCTCAATAAGATGCCTATGCTTCCTTTCCACTATACCATTTTGCTCAGGTGTATAAGGAAGGGAAGTTTGATGAATAATGCCAGCAACGAGAAATAGATTGGTCAAGAAATTATTGATAAACTCTTTACCATTATCAGACCTAACAGATTTGACAGTGGTATGAAATTGATTTTCAACATAGGCCTTGAAATGGGCTAGTGTAGATTTAACCTCAGATTTATAGAACAAAGGAAAAATCCAGGAGTATCTAGTATGATCATCAATAATCAACAAATAGTATCTATAACCTTTGACAGAGGGTATAGGGGCTGGACCCCAGACATCCATGTGGAGTAAATCAAATGGATGAGCAGAGTGAGATTTAGGCAAAGCAAAGGGAAGCTTATGACTTTTGACAGTGCTACAGCCATGACAATGAACATCTAAAGGTTTGGAGACAGGTAATTGAAACTGTTTAACTAGTGACTGAAACAAAGGGAGGCTAGGATGTCCTAACCTTTGATGCCAAAGTGTAGCAGAATTAGAGTTATGCAAAGTAGTACAAGCAAGAAAATAAGGAACCTGAGTAGAAGCAGACCTAGAGGAGCTCTGGATAGGATAAAGCCTCTGATGACAAGGTCCCTTATGAAGAACTCGATGGGAAACATTGTCCTGAATCACATATCCAGAAGAGTTAAATGTAAGATAGCAATTGTTGTCTTTAACAAATTGAAAAACAGATAAAAGATTGTGAGTAATGGCAGGTGTATGAAGTACATGAGTGAGTTTAAATTGGGCACTAGGAGTAGGTAAAATCCCTTGTCCAGTACATGCTACATTTAATGAAGCACCATTACCAACAGTAATACCTGAACCACCAGAATATGGTTAAACATGAGTCAAGGTTGTCACATCTTGAGTCACATGATTGGTGGCTCCACTATCAAAGAACCAAGGTGGAGATGGGACTGATGTTCCTGAAGTAACAGAACTAGATGCAGAGAAAGAGGGTGCTTGAGCCACACTAGACATGTTGGGAGATGGCATTACAAAGAAAGCATTTGATGGTGGATAACTTGTAGAGAAATTTCCTCCAAAACCTTGATTTGGACCACAAAAGCCGCCATCAAACCCAGAATTTGAAGAAGAAGGTCCTGTGACTGTGTAATGAACCTGAGAAGAGGATTGATTTTGAGAATAACCAGGATAACCCCCTCTGCCATTGAAAAACTGTTGTTGAAACTGTGGCTGTTGTGGATACTGTTGCGAAAACTGTTGCTGTGATGAATTTGGCCCAGTAAAAGACTGAAATCCTTACCCCAGAGTAGGTGTATCTGAGTTCCTGTAGTAGCATGTCTTTGCTGAATGATTATTTCTCCCACAGATTTGACATTCAACTCTAGAGCCAGAGTTCTGACCCCTAGATTTATTCCCATTGAATATATTATTCCCATTGAATTTATTCCCAGAATTTCCTTGCATTTGTGGAAACATCAGTGGTGGGAGAAACATTTGATACCCCTTAGATGCAGGGAAGAAAGGACTAGGAACAAACTGTCGCTGAACACTAGGGCCAATGTGATACCCCTGTGGTGGCTGAACACTAGGACCAATATGATATCCCTATGGTGTAGTAATTTGATACCCTTGTGAAGATGTTGTCATGGGAAAACCTGGTGGGTTTGGTGGCACAAAAGTAGAATGAGACTGAGAATTTGACGAACTAGAACTACCTCCAGAAATACTCAGATCTTGAACCTTCTGAGCAGCAAGAAATAGACTATTTGCTCCATCATCTTCCTTTCCTTTATGAATAAGTTTCTCTTCCCCTTTCAGAATTGTAACAACCTCATAAAACTTAAGATCACTCTGCGTTCTTATAGTCTGTTTTAATCTATCATACTCAGTTGGCAGACCATTAAGAGTATGAAAAATCATATCGTCATCATCCACAGTATATCCTACTGCTCCTAATTTCTGTGCACAGATCTTGATTTCATCAATGTAAGCATTCAGATTACCACTCTTCTTGTAATCAAAGTTGAACAGTTCTCGTTTGAGATCATGTAAATTCGACCTAGACATAGAATTAAACCTATGTTCCAAACACAACCATACTTCAGATGTAGATTCCAACCCCATGACAAGAGACAACATTGATGCAGTCAACGAAGAAGTTAAACAAGAAAGCAATTGATTATCGATTAGTTTCCATTTCAGGAATGCTTCATTTACCACCATAGTATTGCTCGAATTTACTATCTCCTTAGGAGGACAAACTATCGATCCATCAATGTATTGAAAGAAACCATTAGCACGAGTAGCATTCAAGACTTGTGTTTTCCAAAGGAGATAATTGTCAGTACCTGCATTGAGCTTTATTGTTACCAAAGAATGAAAATTAGCCACCAAGAATGCTAGAGCAGAAGGCATTGTAACCTCATGTTCAGAGGAGGACGAATTGTTGCTTGAATCTCCAGCCATGGTGAAACCCTAGAAATGTAGAGAAAACTTCAATCGAGTGAAGAGCAGGTCTATAGAATCTCAGACTTTCGTCTAATCTTGCTCTAGTACCATAACAAAATCTAAATCTCATATAACAAAATCTCAGAATTCAAGAATGAGGAATCGAATCAAACAACAGAAATGAAGATATTTCTTGAGAGAGAAAGTGTTCTCTCTCAGTTACAAACTGAATCTCAAAATACAAAGTGAATAAAAAATGAATGTTTATTCTGTTACACGTGCCCTTTATATGCACTTAGCACTTCTCAACATCTGTTGACAATCTAACAACTTGGTAACGACTTGTTACACTTGTGTAACTCCCTTGCTGAGCTGTCACCAATTGAGGCGGTGGAATCCTGTGCACTTGCTGAGCTGTCACCAACTAAGGCGGTGGAACCTTGTTCATCACCAACAGAAGTGGTTCCCCTTGCTTCAGACTTGTTCTCCTTCACAATCTTGGGACTAGAACATGCAAATAGCATCACCCCCTTCTGTGAATGGAACTGATAGAATTGCTTTACTTGATTTCAGACCATGCTGTCTTGGAATTATTCGCTTCATTTCTGCAATTTGGTAGGAGTAGGATGCAATCCTTCCAATCAAAGAGTCACCATATTGAACTTAGAAACCCAGAAACTGTTTCAAATTCACCTTCAATAGAAAACCTCACATTCCTCACTGGAATCAACTTTCAAAACGATAATTTGCACGGCAAAATCCCTCAAGAAATCGGTCGCTTCATCCATCTTCATCATCTGAATTTCTAAGTTCAGTTCATTTTCCCGCAAGATGCAAAGTAAAATCACTCATTATAAAGAGCGCATAACTTTTTTTCTTTTTTTTTTCACAATCGATAGCAGAGATCCTTTGAATCATGCATATACGACTTACAAAGGACAAAACCATGAGACACTACATCAATTGAGTGAGAATCCATGAAATAATGAAGCCTAACAAGTCAACCAACTTGTAGTTTAATTTGGTGCAAAAAAAAAGGGGAAAAAATTAATGTGAAAATACTCTGTGTTTGGTTGATAATTTTGAGAAGAATATTTTGAAAAATATTTTGGAGATAGTGTTTGGATGAGTTTTTGGAAAAAGTAATAATTAGAGAGATGTGTAATAATTGGAGAGAGATAGAGAGAGAAATGAGAATAATGATTGGAAAGAGGGGTATGAGTAAAGAGAGAAATGTGATTAATGATTGGAGAGATGAGAGATGGGGAAAGAATCTTTTTGGAAATTTTTTTGAAAATGTGAAGTGAACAAAGTGTTATTTTTTTATCCGAAGGATATTGCAAAGCAAGCCAACAATGTCAAATTTTAAAGTATAAAATTTTTCAATTTTTTTTGTATCAAATTAAAGATCTCAATTAGTAGTTTAATTTGGTGCAAAAAAATTAAAAAATTATACACAAAAGTATTTCATTTTTTTATCCAAAGGAAATCGCAAGAGTTCGTAAAGTATTTAAAATTCCATTCGGTTTCTTTTTAAAAACAGTAAAAAAAAAACTGGGGATAAGAGGAGGGGTATAATGGAGGGTATGGGGATAATTTCCTAGGGGGTGTTTAGTGAGGGGGAAGGGGTATTGTTTGGTTGAACGTATTAAGTTATCCGGGTTCTAAATTTTTGCCGAACCAAGGATAAAAGTGTGGGACCGGGATAAGGGGAGGGGTATAACTTAATACCCCTCTAATGCTGCAGCCAATCGGGCCCTAAAAGTATAACTTGAAAAATGTAGTAGACAATTCTATGTGATTCACTTTTTCCATTTGTCTGACATCTCTCTATGGATGTCTTTTTTAAACTTTATTTCTCTTTCTAGATTGACCCATCATCCATGCGATTATCTAAGTCTCACTTTATTAGTTTTCGTTAGCTAAATTTCCTTTTCCTAGTCATCTAAACACACAGATTTGAAAGAGTGAATTTAAAGGGAAAAAGGATTGAAATTAAATGCAAATCTAATAAGTTTATTAACATTAATCATATTCACTGTATTATATTTCACTTTATTTCTTGATTAATGAGACACGTTTACATATCGCGTGTAACGAGGAAACTGGGGTAGAGTTTTTCAAACCTTACCCCACTTCGGCCGAACTATGTAAATTTGTGTGTCTTGTTTTCTCTTGATTTTATTATTTTCGTGCATGAGATGTTTGCTTGGGCACAACGTCAATTAGACTAGTAAATCATGTGGCTCTAAAGGGGTGTTCCGCTAATGTTGTTTTTGGAATAATTTGGCTTTTCACAGTTTTTTATGTAATTTTTTGTGAGAGAATGAAATGTCTTAGGTTTTGGGGAAAAAACTGGTTTTGTTAATGGAACTCCCCATAATTACCATGCAAAAGTAAAAAAGAACTCAAAGCTGCACTACTAAAACACCCTGTTACATTTTGTTTATTTATCTCTCTGTAACAATAATGTAGAAGTACATAATATGGAGCAATAGATACGAGAAAACTTTAATCACAGCCTTAGGCCTAATTTTCCATTTAATAAGATGAGATTCGGCCTAGTTTTTCATTTGATAAAATGATTCAAATGGAAAACTAAGCCTTAAGGCTTATGTTTTTACTCTTTCCAAAGACGCCACACGCATACATACAAGGATATACAGAGAAGAGGTTACTGATCGAGAAAACAGGCAACCAATTATATATCTCCTTGCCGACATGCCTAATCGTAATGCAACATCTATCCATTTGTCCTTGACCCAAATCAATAATGCTATGGGTACACCACTTATGTATCCCAAATGCACACCACCCTGAGGTGACAAGTGAGTAGAGGCCATTTTTTGGGTGAGCCCCACATTGGGCCTCTATTCATTTGCCACCTCAGGGTGCTGTGCACTTGGAGTACACATGTGTTGTACCCATATCATTTTCCAATATCAAATCGGTTCACCAGTACTTTCACCGACACCATGCAATTTCTATTTATTGCAAATATGTAAATAGCCGATATTTAATTTTAAAATAAAGCAATTGTTTCACAATATATGTTAGATTGTTTTTTTGGGTAAATAGAAAAATGTTAGATTGTTAACTACTAACTCATCTAAATAAATACATGCAAATATTTTAGAGAAATGATAATGCCAAAACTATTTTGGTTTCTGCCAAAACTATAGTGCATAAAAGGTTTGTACCTTGCACACTACAAGAAAAATGAGTATTAGTGACAAAAATCCTTGTGGCAATTCAAAAGTGGTCACTAATATCATACTTTCAGTGACAATAGTGAAGTTGTCACTAAAAAGCTATATTTGGTGACGAAACAAAAATGTTGTCACTAAAGATTATTGATTATTGTTCAGTGACAAATTTTTGACAAAAACAATAAAATTTGTCACTAAAGAGATATATTAGTGAGGAAATAAACAAATGGCCTCACTGAATATATGCACTTTTTTTTTTAAAATCTACTTCTTTTTAATTTTTTTTTTTAAATTTGATATTGCAGAAAAAGTTTTAGTGATAAGATTTTTAATGAATCAAAGTTGAGGTTAACTTTTAATTGAATTTCAATAATTTATTTGAGAGAAGCCTAAGGAAAGTTTTAGTATATATATATATACGCAGATTTTCCAGTTAGGGATCCCTAACTGGAGAATTTTTGGTGTTTTGAATGTTTTAAAAATTATTTTTGTAAAATCCGAACCGTCCATTGTGTTTAAAAGGTGTTTTTAAGGGTCCTCACGAGAAATTATCGAAAAAAATACCGGGAAAGGCTTGATCCGAGCAGTTTGTCACAAAACTGTATATGCGAAAAACTATTCGGATCAAGCCCTTCCTGGTATTTGTTTTCGATGATTTCTTGCGGGGACTCTTAAAAACACTTCTTAAACACATTGGACGGTTTGGATCGTCAAAAAAATATCGGAAACGTGGAGGTCCAGAAGTCCGAACTAGAAGCGAAGCCTATATATATATATATATATATATATATATATATATATATATATATATATATATATATATATATATATATATATATATATAACATAAAAAAACATCAGAAAACAAAACAAAATCATAAATATATAACATCAGAAAACAAAATAATAATATATACTTTATCGAAAAAGAAAATAATATTTTATATGTACTCTCTCCGTCCCTTTTTTAGTGTCGACATTTTCATTTTGGGTTGTCCTTAGTAAATATGTGCTCCAAAAGTTAATGGGTATTATCATATTTTTGCCCTTTTAAAAAGTTAGGGTAAAGAGTTAATGTGTAAAAGTGATTTAGAAATTGAAGGCAAAAGGTAATGTGAAAGGTGTAATGATGGTATTTTTTTAATAAATTGGACTGACGAAGTAACACACTTAAAAAAGAAAATGCAGAGGGACTTAGGGAGTATATTATACATGATACATGCATGGCAGTTTGAAGACTACTATAAATATATTTGGACGAAAGTATGGTAACGAAATTGGTAGTTGGTGCAGTGGTCGGGAAGGTGTACACAAGTCCTAAGGTACGCGAGTGGTCGTGAGTTCAAAACAAGGCGGCAGCGTATGGACAATTGTTTTTATTTACTCTCTCCGTCCCATTTTGTTTGTCAATTTTTGATAATCGTGTCAATTTTTGATCGCTTATATCTTTTAATATTGACCTCCAAATATATGCAATATGGATCTTGTTTGATAGTTCACAATTAATTCTATTATACAAAATTTTTAAAACCGTGAAAAACATTATGGATTGAAAGATATAAGCAATTTAAGACGTAGCAGAAAATGAAATAATTGACAAACAAATTGGGACGGAGGGAGTACTATTTTGGATGTTGTCACTAAAACTTAGCCTAGAGTGACAACTTTCTCTTTGTCACTGAAGAAATGATCATTAGTGACGCATTTGTAAAAAATTGTCACTATTATCCTTTAGCAACACACATTTAATGACATCTTTGTGACAACAAAATTTGTGTCACTAAAATGTTTTAATGACAATTTGTTAACTTTAAGTGACAATTTTCACATGTCACTATAGATCAATTTTCTTGTAGTGACATGGTACAAGGTTTTTAAGCACTACAGTTTTGGCACAAACAAAAATAGTTTTGGCACAAACAAAAACAGTTTTGGCATTAACACCACCCATATTTTAATTATTAGTAGGCGCCACTACAAGAAAATACACCAATGGCGACTAGATTGCCGACGCTTTGGTCGGCAAAAGAATGATTTTGCCGATGCAAAAGTAATTCATGTCGGTAAATACAAACTTTTTGGCGATGGAAATAAATGTGTCGGCAATGTAGTCGGCGAAAGCAAGGTTGGCGGGAAATATTTTCCCGGTAAATTTTTGCCGACGAAAGTTTTTTCTAGCGATGAAATGTGCATCCCCAACCGCCATTAGTATTAATACACGTGACAGTTGACTGGTCAACAGACTTGGCTTGAGCAGCCCCAACAGACTTAGATTTAACTTGATCAGCCTCCTCAACCGACTTAGCTTGAGGAGTTAACACACCCCCACAAACTGAAGCTGGGAGACAAGCAAGCTTCAGTTTGTCTTTGAGAAACACAAATCGAGCCACAGTGAAAGGCTTAGTCATAACATCAGCAATCTGAAAGTGAGAAGGAACATGATTCACTTGAAGCTGCTTGTGAGCTATTTTCTCACGAACAAAGTGAAAATCCACCTCTATATGCTTAGACCTGGCATGAAACACAGGATTTTTAGCCAAAGAAATGGCTGAATTATTATCACACCATAACACAGGAGCAGTAGAGAAAGCTGGAGCATGTAAATCCTTAAACAGTTGTAAAAGCCAGACCAATTCAGAAGCAGCATTGGCTAGTGCCTTGTACTCAGCTTCGGTGGAAGATCTAGCAACTGTAGCCTGCATCTTGGCAGACCAAGACACTAAATTGGGACCAAAATAAACACAATAACCCCCAGTAGAACGTCTATCACTAGCATCTCCTGCCCAGTCAGCATCAGTGTAGGCTGACAAAGAACAAACCCCTTTGCAAAAGAATAGCCCCTGATTCAAAGTGCCTTTGACATAATGTAGAATACGTTTAACAGCAGTAAAATGTATGTCAAGAGGCATGTGCATGTGCTGACACACACTGTTGACAGCAAATGACAAATCTGGTCGAGTTAAAGTGAGGTATTTCAAGGATCCAACAATCACTACACCAAAAGTTGGATTCTACAGCATGCCAAAAACGCTATAGAAAGTGATATATAGCATTTTAGCAAATGCTATGGTAGCCGCCATTATAAAAGGGGTCAGACTTTCCATAGCATTTCTGTTCCGCTATTGTTTGTCTACTTTCCATAGCATTTTTCAAATGCTATTTTTGGTATCCTTATTTATAGCGTTCTTCACATGCTATGTTAGATACAATTTTTAATAGCATGTTTGGCTTGCTATGTCAGATAAAATTTGCAATAGCATTTTTGGAATGCTATGATTGACGAATTATGTTTTAAGGGATTTTTTTTGTAGCATTTTAATTTTGTACTTACATGTTGCAACCTGTCTCAAGCACTTTCAATAACCATAATCCCATTCAAACTAAGCTCATCCGAAAATGAATACCCAATGATGAGCAATGTACCCATAAAATTCCAACATCAAGGGTCATGCCCGTTGGTCGCAATTACAATGAGACATTGTAGTTGTTGTAATTTACATATAGAAGTAGGTGTCAATCAACACACACCTATATTACATGTACATGTACAAGTTACAAAGGAATCAACAAACGCCTAACAACTACGTCGTTGATGCCACGAGGATTCTTCAAACGACGAGTAGCAGCCTTAAGTAAATCCTACAGCATGTAGAGACCCACCTGAAAAACAGATGTGTGTAAATTCTTTGTTAGACAAAAACTTACCCTTAAGATCCTTAAGATGCAAGATCAGCTTCGAAGCATTTGAAGAAAACGAATTAGGATAGCCAAAACAAATGCAGTAGCATGCATATGTTAACAGCATTAGGATAGATTAGATTAAAGAAAGTATGGTGAATCCAAATACATCTAAATAATAGGCATATTTAGTATATCAAAAGCCCTTTTGATAGCAGTTCTATAAGAGTGAGAATTAGTAAGCCATTTAGTGCGACAAGCAAATAGACATAGTACCCATAGCCATAAGGTGTCCATATAGTTCACTCGCCAGTGCAAAAGAATTTGTCCAAACTACCAGGATAAGGTCGCAAGACTTCACATTTCCAAAGAATTTTGTACCTCTGACTACAGCCGGTGCCATCGAAGGAGTGAGAACCTAGAAAAAAAATTTGCAACACTCAGTAGGAAATACTGCTAAATCTTCTAGGAAAAGCAACAAAAAAATTAAAAAGAGCATCTCATAAATTTGACATTTTTCATAGAACATATAGCAACGTATGTGACGGTGGAGCCTAACTATGAATGGACAAATGTACAAATAAAACAAGTAAAACTTCATCAAGTTCAGATAGCATGTCTCTAAATCAACCATCTTAAAACTCATGCCTGACACTTTGTTGGGAAAGTGATAGTTCATAGAGTCAGGCATTTGCAACGGATAAAAAATATTCAGCTAATGAGCATCTTCGGCATTGAAAATGTCGGATGCTAGATCAAGGATAAATATTGTTCCCAAATCTCTTTCTTAGTATTCTATTTTCCTATTTCCTATGCTAGTAAAATAAAGGTTATGAGGCAGCTCTAACAGATAGATTGGTGTAATTTCAAAAATACAAGAGAGTTCTGCATAATCATCTAAAACTTCAGAGAAGTTCTGTGGCATAATCCGTCATTGGCCTTATGGTGTTTGCTACAGGCTCGAAAAAGCATCCATTTGGTGACTCTCTATGTATGCATTTTCTGATTACACTGATTCCATTCCATGGCTAAATGTGATGCTGATAACCAAAGCATCTCCCTTTCTAGAATTGTAATCATGTACCCCAATTCTTAAAACCATGAAAAGGTCAAACTGAAGTGTACAGAGTAAACAAGCCACCATATCCATGTGGTTTGTCCAAACAGTCACCAAGATGTAAATCCACCTTCAAAATGGAGTATTAACAGTAATTACACTTGATTTATAGCTTTCCCAATGTTTTCCAAAGTAAACAGTCAAAAAATTATACGAATATTGCAGCTTAAGATGGAGGTTACAAATTCAGCACAAAATTAGTGGATTGGTACTCAATGTTAAGAAAACTCAGTAACAAAACAGGAAGGGGATCACTATATAGGATGCTACTTGAACAAAACTGTAAAAACCAACTCACCCCTGCATGTGATACTATCATTTTAGTGCCAGTCACCTTCTTTCATTGTTGACATTCCCAAGTTCATGTGCCTATATGCCTAACATTATTTCATTTGGACGTATTGTCAAACCTTGAGTACTTTCATTAATAAGGCCCCCACTATGATCTGAATAGGAGAGGCTTGTGGTCAATACTTTCATTAATAAGGCGAAGTTTTGGAATTGCTTCCCGTATATGGGAGTGACTATAATGTCGTTAAATCTATTTTCAAGAAGCTTGGTTGTGAGGAGTTTTGAGGGGATATTAAAGAGTTTCAGTTTTTATAAGTAGTGAAGTCAATGGATGTACCCAGCAGCTTGCTGGAGAATGAACAAGTGGACTGTTTCCTAGGTTTCAACACACAGTATGACAAAAAGTATCTCCGTTCTATACCATAGGCTTAAGCAATAAGCAATGTAATGATGAAGGTACCCTGGCAGAGTAACAAGATTTTCTTCATATGGAGTCCACTGCTTGAAAACCTCAAGTGAAAACCCACCGCTGATCATGCCAGGTGTAGCAAATAGAACACAAGATCCCGGAGCATTTATCAACGAACGATCGAAATTGCTAACTGCAACATCAAAATGCCAAACATTCAAGAACTCATAACAAAACTACCATCATAACTAATGCAAAATACCAAGTACTTCAACCTTAACAAGAGTTTTGTTAGGCGTTGTTCAATCCCCTGGGAACTTAATTGCACATAATTGAACTCTACATCATCCTAATGAGTGAGGATGCAGTAAAAGGACTAGAATTACAACTTATATGGTAAAATATCTCATCAAGATTTTCAAAAAGCTCATTGGGCAAGATATCATGGGGGCAAAAGTGTCCCACCTTTAAAGAGTTTTTTGCAAGAGTACAGATGAAATCGAGACCAGGGATTTCAATGCAGTAGGAGGTTCATATTCTAAAAAACAAGATATATCACCAAAGTGTGCTCATGAAAGCAAATTAATTTTCATGTAAGCGATTCTAAAAAGTATAACCAAATAGAGTGATGATTTCAATAAGAATAAAAAATGGAGCTTCTTAGCACAGATTTAAGTAAATTGGCCAAAACCAAAATTGTTGCTTACCATCTTGAAACTTAAAGTTTGACCTCCAAAAAGTGAACTACTGCCGGGGGCCCGGGCTGCAGATTTACAGTTTGGCTCACCCTTAGATTGCAGCAATTCTGCTAATTGTTCACAAATTCAATTTAGAGGAGTACACTGTGGCAAAACACATCTATTGAATAAATGTTTTCTCAGAATTCAGTACTCACCTTGAATATGCTTCTAAATCATTTAACATATTGTCGTGAGTTAATGACACTCACGTGAAACCACAAGCAGCATGATTCTAAAATTCTTTTCTAAAATATTGGACATAACTAATATTGGAAGATATTCAATTGAACTGCATTAACTGTGGGCTGTGGCTAACTAACATTCCACAGACAGTTGAAAGCATGCATTGCCTGGAACAATATTGTAACAATCTCCACCCTTCTAACTAAAAAACAAGAATTGTAGGGATACCATTTTTAAAGTCGAATGCATTGCGAGTAGTGTATGTATCTTTCACCTTTTGGCTAGTCCAGTTGATTAGCATTTTGTCATACATGTTTGCTTGAATGGTCAAACCTGAAAGAGAAAAAAGCAGTCAAAACAATACAAGTAGAAAATGCTTTTACTAAGCAAATAAGTACAACTATAGCAATTACAATGGTCGGAGTTAAAATGCTATATCACGGAAACTTAACAATGGATACATTACTATAAAAACGAATCTGGTATCTATAAACTGTCCATCTCATGACGAGTCAAAATACGAGGTGAATTTCAGAAACCAATTGAAAAAGGTGACGAATGAATCAAATGATTCAATCCAACAAACCATCACCGACATAATCCAACTTAAGCCTAACATATTTTAACACAAGGAGGGAAAGAAAGCCCAAAAAATCCGTTAGGGAGATACCGATATCAACATATAACAGCCAATGTAGGATTTAGACAAGGTTCAGTTTCGGATAAAACTCAATTTCAGGAATGCAAACCCTGACACTATCACGCCTTATAAGAGTTGGTATCAAACAAGGACTGAAACAAGAGGAAAAATGAAATTGGGGAACTTAACGTTCTAACTGGGAAGCAAATAAATCTGTAAAATCTCAAGTGTTAATACTAAAAACAGGAACCCAAAACCCATTTCCATAGGGTGTGTTTGAACAAAATTAACTATTCTCATCTAGTCAATTGGATTCAATTTTAGTGCTTTGCTTAGTCGTAATTTCCCGTCTAGGTGAGTTGACCTATTCATGGAATGCACATATCCACTCCTAGCTACCATCAGAAATATTGCCAATGTCCAGCCCAACTGTTAACAATCAAGTCTCTAGCAGACTTAGGCAAGGGATCCTTTATCTCCTTATCTGTATGTCATTGCATTGGACTATCTTGTTTGGTGAATAGTAAATCACACCAAAATAAGAATTTCCTTCACTATAGGCCTCATAGAAATCAGAATGGTTTTCTGGTTCCTGTTTTGTGCTTTTCAATTGATTGGCTTATTTTACACAAGCATAGCAAAACTTTATTCAAATACTCAATCATACTTTCCAAGAATTTTCAAAGTATTTGGGCATTTAGTGAAGAGAACAATATATAGTACCAGAATGGAATGAATCAACACAATGCCCCAACATCTTTTGAATGAATCAACATAGAAGTCCCAATACCAAATGTTTTGGAACAATCCATGTAAAACCCTAGAATACCCTACACACCCTTCTATTCGGCTAAGAGCAGAGAATAGACCTAGCCAGTAAAACCCCTGAAATCAGTAAGGAACAAACCTGATACTAAGGTTAAACCCCTAGAAATCTGGCGAGGACTCTCTCCCAAATTGACATGCCGTTCGCCTCTGTAGGAATGAAGAAGAAGAAGAAGAACGATGAAAATTAGTCGATAAGGGGGAAACAAAAGTTAATCGAGTGGATAGTATGAGAAATAGAAAGGAACGAACCTGAAAGTCAAGATCAAAACCCTAGAATACTAGACGATAGATCCACTAGCTGCCGGTTGGTGTTTCTCACAACTACAGAAATCTACCCCAGGTCGCACGGAATGATTGAGAGTGTATTATTCAGCGATCTGTGTTCGAACGACTGGTGTTTGGAACAAATAGGGCAGAAGGGATTGGAAATTTCAGCAAAGGGGAGGGTGCGAAGTTTGGCGGAAGGGATTGGAATTTTCAGCAAAGGGGAGGGCGCGAAGTTTGGCGCCTAATTACTTTGCTGGAGCCAAGGGTTTTTTTGACTGGAATGCTATTAAATAGGTAGGGAAACGCTATACAATTTTAGTCCCTAGTGTTTCCTCCCGTTTTCATGAATGAACGCTATATTTGCTTTGCTATTATAGCATTTTCACAAAAATGCTATGGTCTAATGCTATTGAAAGCCAAATATGTTGTAGTGAATGGATCTATAAAGTTCTGGACTAGGCATAAGAGAAGAAGTAGAGGTAGGGTCAGGTCTAAGAGAAGAAGGAGTAGAACATGGACGACAGTTAGTCATACCAGCCTTAGCTAGCAGCTCAAGAGCATACTTTTGCTGAGATAAAATCTTACCAGTACCAGTGGAAACCACTTCAATACCCAAGAAGTAATGAAGAGGTCCCAGGTCTTTAAGAGCAAATGAAGCACTTAGTTGAGCAACAAGTTTAGTAATCAACTCTTGATTGTTACCAGTAAGTAAAAGATCATCCACATACACTAGCAGATAAACAAGATCGGAACCTTGATGAAACACAAATAGAGAGGAATCTGCCAAGCTGTTTTGAAACCCAAGTTGTAACAATTATTTGGAGAGCATATCATACCAGGCACGTGGTGCCTGTTTGAGACCATAGAAGGCCTTGTGTAAGTGACATACATGATTAGGAAAATCAGCATTCACATAGCCCTGAGGCTGTCTAAGATACACCTGTTCTTGAAGGTTGCCATGCAGAAAGGCATTGGACACATCCAACTGCCTAATAGGCCAATCAAACTGAACAGCCAAAGAGAGAACAACCCTGACTGTTGGCTGCTTAACCACTGGACTGAAAGTTTCAGAGTAGTCCACACCCTCTGTTTGTTGAAATCCTTGGGCAACCAATCGAGCTTTGTAACGAGCTATTGTGCCATCTGAGTGTCTTTTAATCCTAAAAATCCATTTAAGAGGGGTAGGTCCCCACACATCTGCATGGATTAGTTCAAAAGGAGATATAGTTTTGGTTATAGAAGTAGGAAATGAGAGTCTATGACTCTTGCCTTTATTACATGCATAGCAATTAAGAGTATTAAAAGTAGAGGGAATAGCCAAACTGTAGTTGGTGGAAAGATGTTGTAGAAGAGCACTATGTGGATGGCCTAATCTTCTGTGCCACAACTCAGCATTTGAGGACAAGTGAAGTAGAGCAGTGGCTGTAGAGGAAGAGTTAGAAGAAGGCAGAAGGGGATAGAGACCCTGGTGGCAGGACCCCTTGTGCAGAATTTGATTGGTGATCATGTCCTGAATGACATAACCACAAGAATAAAAAATGATACGGCAATTATTATCTAAAGCAAACTGATGAACAAAGAGCAAGTTATGAGATATCTGAGGTACATGTAAGACATGTTTAAGATGAAAGTTTTGTGAGGGTAAAGAAAGAAGACCTTTACCTGAGGTAGCTACTGGAATGGACTGTCCATTCCCAATAGTGATAGTAGTAGGAGCATGATATGAGGGTAGAGAAATATGATTTGGATCATTAGTGACATGAGCTGTGGCTCCAGAGTCAAAGTACCAAGGTGTCTGTGGTGAAGCTATAGCAGAACCCATAAGTGGTGAAGACTAAGCATATGATGTTGGACTAGATGACTGAACCATGTGTGGATGTGGCATGTACTGTGATGATGCTGGATATGAACCATGAGATGCAGAGTATGAACCATCAGTATTGACCATAAAGACTTGTGGTCTTGGTGAAGCAACCCCAGGAGGATAAACTGACTGCCCAGGCATGGTCTGAGAAAGAGAGTATACTGAATAAGCAGGTTGATTAGTACCAAATGCAGACCCATAGTAAGCTGATGGAGGTTGTGAAACTGATGGAGATTGTGGAGGTGGAGGTCTGTAGTTGAGGTCTTGTCTATAATAACATCTGTTAGCTAGATGGTTATTCTTTCCACATATTTGACAACTATCAGAATAGTTATTCCAATTATCCCCTGACCCCTTGAACTTATTTCCCTTGTAGCCCCTATTTCCTCCATGGCTAGAATATGCACCCTGTGATCCACTTTGTCCCATTTGACTAGATTGTGCAAATTGAGGTCCTTGCTGAGAAAATTGTACTGGATACTGAAAAGTTGAGCCTGGACCAACAGTAGGTGGAGGACCAGTGACTTGATTACCAGAGAAAAGAGGTACTGGAGTACTAGAAGAACCAGATGAGTGTTGTGCAACAAGCAATGTGGATGTGTCAACTGTATCTTGACACAGATCCTCAGCCATAAGCATAGAATACAAGGCACTGAAAGTGAGAAGAGTTACTTCTGCCCTGGTTCTGATAGCTTGTTTAAAGGTACGGTAGGTTTCATCAGGTAAGCCATTCAAGGTGTGAAACACCACATCCTCATCATCCATATGAGTACCAGACGCTTCAAGTTTTTGTAGCAGTCCCTTAATAGTATCCAAATATTGTTCCATAGGTGAGGTTTTCTTAATTGTGTACAATCTTCTCTTCAAATCCATAACATGAGTCCGAGACAGAGAACTAAACTTTTCTTCTAGTTTAGTCCAAACCTCACAAGTATGATGTGTTCCAACAATATGTGGCAGAATTGAAGGTGTTAGAGTTGCAATTAGACAAGACATAAGCATGCGATCTACTATGTCCCATTTAACATAGTCTGGAATAGGTATTTTGTTTCCTGAAGAATCTAGGGTTTCAGGTGACGGAACAGTATGCAATCCAATTGCAAAATCAAACAAAGAATTTGCACGCAAAGCCGTTTCTACTTGAGTTTTCCAGGTGAAATAATTGGTTGAATCCAACTTAAGAGTGATGAATGACTAAAAATTTGCGATAAGAAAAGTGAGAGATTGGGGCAAATACTCTGTAGAAGACGATGATGAAGCTGCCATGCTTGATTCTTGAATTCACGATTTGTGATGACAACAATTTCACCACGACACTGATGAAACGCAGACTCGTGGATCTTTGGATCGAAGAAGATCAATGACTTTTGTCTTGAATTCGCTCTGATACCATGACAACAAAAGAGAAAATCTGTAGAAATGTAAGCCCTAACTAGATCTCAACTGAATGAAATGAAAATGATGATCTCATTCATTGAAAAAACAACTGATACAAGAGAAGAGTATATATACTCAACAGGAAGTAGAGATATACAGCTGTAAGTATACGTGTAACGAACTCTAACTAATCATTTTACAACCGCCATTAGTATTAATACAGGTGACAGTTGACTGGTAAACAGACTTGGCTTGAGCATCCCCAACCGACTTAGATTTAACTTGATCAGCCTCCTCAACCGACTTAGGTTGAGCAGTTAACATGCACAAGTAAGTTTTGTATACTCCCTCTGTTCCCAAATAAATCTTGAGTATTTTGTACCATAATAAATGTGTGTTTTGAAAAGTTAATGGGTAAAATTTTGTGTAATTATTATTTTGCCCTTTTGAAAGTTAGTGGGTGAAGTGGTAATGGATAAAAATGCAGGATAATTTAGAAAAGAAGAGGTAAAAGTTGATATGTGAGGTGTAAACTGGAGGTAAAGTTGATGTGATGAAATACAGATTTCTAAAACTGGAGGTAAAGTTGATGTGATGAAATACAGATTTCTAAATTTTTATATAAAAATAAATAAACAGGTTTTTTTTTTTTTGAAACGGGAAAAACTATATTATTATAACTCGATAATGGGTAGGGACAAGATACACCAAACATTTGAACCAAAAAAAAAAAAAATACAACAATAAAAAATGAAAGTAGAAATACAGACATCCTACAAGAGTTGGATGAGAAGAAGAAAGAGTAAATAAAAAAATAAAAATAAATAGTTACACAATCTCAGTGTGTTCCATTAATCCAAATGCACAGAATGGTCAGCTTTCCGTTGGAATAACAAGAAGATTAGTTTCCATATTAATCCAAATTAAAAGTCTTTTGAACAGAACAGGAATTTCCACCTTTTACTCTATGTAATTTTGGTATTCATCTTTCTGATATATGTTCAATAAGTAAAATACTACTACTAGTTTTTAGGGTTAATAGTGGTGAGAGTTGACTATGGTTTCTAAATATAGATTAATATGGGTTCAACCCATATTACAATATGAGTGGATTGGGTTATTAGTGAGCGAGTTGGGTTGGGTTCATGGGTTGAATTGCCAATTACCATCTCTAAATAATCGTAATGCAACACCTACCCATTTGTCCTTAAAAAAAAAAATCACCGACACCACGCAATTTCTATTTATTGCAAATGTGTAAATGGCAGATATTTAATATTAAAAGGCTTATCTGTTGGGATTCCACCCCGTGTGGGCCACTTGGGCTTAGGCCCGGAGGGAGTGGCTAGGGTTTTTTATGCGTACTCTATAAATACTCATTGTTGCCTTGTGTATTAAGTGTGGTAGCACAATGTAGAGAGAGAGGCAGAGAGTGTGAGACGGGGGCCAGTTGTGGCTCCCCGGAGAGAGAGAAACACGAGAGAATTGGTGAGGTTTCATTATTGTGAGATGAGAGTGTGAGTGTGTAACACAAGATCACGGATTTCCTCCGGATTATAGTGAAACCCCCCTCCCCGTGGATGTAGGTCTGATTTGGCCGAACCACGTATATTGTGTTTTGTGTTTTTTTCTCTTAATTTTGTTGTTTCTGTGCGAGAGGTGTGCGTTTGGGCACAACAAATTGGTATCAAAGCCTGGGTTGAAGCACCGGAGAGCGCAGAGCAGTTGAAAAATCACTCGGAGGCCATTGGAGCACTGTTTAAAGTTTTGGTCGGACAAAACAGGTGACGAAACTTGTTTTTGATCAGAGGGAAATGTGCTACTCTCAGAGACGAGTCCAACGGAGTGCTCATAGTCGATTTTTGTCACCGGAGGAAGGAACACGGTCGATTTGAACACCTATGGACGGAGACTAGTGGTTGTGTGCGTTGGGGCCGGATAAAGAGTGATCGGATTCAAAGTTTGAGACCACGGTTGTATGGGGTTTTTCGAGACAATCACGGTGGTGTAAGTCCGGTCACCGGAAAATGCTTCACGCGCCGCCCCAAGGAAGGCACGCTAGATCTACGCGCAGGAGTGTGCTGCACGGGCGGCGGCGGTGAATAGGAGCTAGGGCTGACGTCAGCGACCAATAGGGCTGACGTCATCGAGGTCGGACAGGTCAGGCCGGAGGTCCAAAAGGTTCATAAGGTTCAACCTCAAAGGGGTCAAAGGGATCAGAGGTCAAGTCAAAGGGGTCAGACCGGCGGTCAAAGGGTTCAAATCGATTCAGACCGGTGGCTCAGAGTATTGGAAGACCGGGTTCAGACCGGGATCAGACCGGATAACGGTGTGGGGGTGCCCAGATTGCTTTTTTTGACCGGTTCATGAGGATTTTGACCGGTTCATGGCCGGTTCGGATCGGTTCTCCACTCGGTTCGACGTTCCGGATCGAACCATGTGCTCTGTTTTTTATGAAGAGGCTCAGAAGCAGGTGTTGTTGCTGGTTTGAGCCGGGTTTGAGTGTTTGGAGGTGTTTTGGGTTGTGAGGAGGCTTGTTCTTAGCTAATTGGACAGTTTCGGATCCATTGGTGGGCTTGGTTTTCTGTTTTAGGCCAGATTTTGCAGTCCTAGTTACATCCGGAGAGATTGGGGAGGATCCGACGCGGTCAGATCAATTAGATGGGAGGATGTTGATTCGGAGGCAGACCATGGGAGATCCGATGGGAGTTCCAGGGGGTGCTAGGTAGGCCGGGAATGGAACTTGGATGAACCAGAGTGGCAGAGAGGTGACAGAAAGGAGAGCGGAGTTGGTAGAGCTACACATCAGGAGTATTGGACAGACTTTGCAGAGATCGGAGGTTGACCGGAGCAATCGAGTGATTGCGGATTCGCGGCGTTTGAGCCGTGGTGACTAGTCAGAGAGGCTAGTGAGCAAGGATACATTCTTTCGAGTGTTGCATCTCTGTTTGGTGGGTGCGGATACACTTGATTGGTTAATGGCACAGGTGCATACTAGAGTGACAGGTTGGAGTTGTTCAACGGTGATCGGAGGCAGTCTGGTTCAATCGGATTTGAAGACCTATTATCAGGATTTGTAGTTGTGATTCGAGCTGCATTGGATTGGATGATGGGCCACCATACAGGCTTGTGAGAGTGCAGTGACAGTTGGAGCTGATGTCAGGCATGGTCAGGCAGTATGGGTGTTTTGTGGCGTGAGCAGGAGAGGCGACAGTTGCGGTTGCACACAGGATAGGCACAGGAGTGTACCGAGGAGTCATGACCGGGATGGTACTGGATGCGCTGGTAGTCGAATCAAGAGTGTGCAGGATGCTAGCTAGCAAGGATAAGGCGACTGGTTGCTATGGGTTGTTCACGGGAGCTCCGGACAGAGGGATTGAGATGGAGATCAGATGATGCATACTAGTATTCTCTTTCTTCTGTGTTTTTGTGGTGGATTATCTTTCCAGTTATGAGCTCATGTTGGTGTGGAGAGATGGAGTCACAGATTATGTCCTGTGATTGGGCATGAGCATTTGGGTTTTCGATGCTCGGATGCGGGCACTCCGGTTAGGGGGTGCAGGATTGTGATCAACTGCGGAAGATCTGGCTTGCAGGGATACATTCATTCGAGTGGTGTGCCCGGTTGGGGTGCGGAGATGCTTGTTTGGGAATGACACAGGCGCCTATCAGAGTGGTAGATCAGTTTGAGCCACGGAGATCTAGCAGGATTTGTTCACATCCCGGATTCACGAGAGGTGCATCCCGATTTTCGGGGTGCGGAGGTGCTCGGTGGGGAATGCAGTGTCAGAGAAGGAGTGAGCCTCATCGCAGATGGTGTGTGAGATCATTTGGAGGAGTGAGCCTCTGGTGTACGCAGAGGGTAGCTGCATTCTCTTGACAAGACAGGATGCTAGAGTGGCAGAGCGCGGCAATGAAGTTGCGGGCACTCGATGAGGGGGTGCGGGCACCCTAGTTGAGGGGGTGCAGGCGCTTCTGTTGGTGAGCGCATAGATGGACGCTTCTGTTGGAGAGCGCGAGCGCTTCTGTTGGTGAGCGCGTACACTTCGAGTTTGAGGTGTGCGAGTGGAGGCATCCTAGTTGAGGGGGTGCAGTACTCGGACGAGTGGAGGCATTCTTTTTTAGGGGATGCGGTACTCAGGATTTTCTGATTGGCTGCGGAGTCTGGTTTTGCAAGGATACACTCTTTCGGGGTTTGTGTACTCTGTTTGGTGGTGCATGGATACTCGACTAGTTAGTGACACAGGCGCTTGCCAGAGTGAGCTGATTGGAGGAGGCGACATTGGGGTGTTGCAAACGACTTTGCCCACTCGGTGTGGAGGGGGTGATTGTTGGGATTCCACCCCGTGTGGGCCACTTGGGCTTAGGCCCGGAGGGAGTGGCTAGGGTTTTTTATGTGTACTCTATAAATACTCATTGTTGCCTTGTGTATTAAGTGTGGTAGCACAATGTAGAGAGAGAGGCAGAGAGTGTGAGACGGGGGCCAGTTGTGGCTCCCTGGAGAGAGAGAAACACGAGAGAATTGGTGAGGTTTCATTATTGTGAGATGAGAGTGTGAGTGTGTAACACAAGATCACGGATTTCCTCCGGATTATAGTGAAACCCCCCTCCCCATGGATGTAGGTCTGATTTGGCCAAACCACGTATATTGTGTGTTGTGTTTTTTTCTCTTGATTTTACTGTTTCTGTGCGAGAGGTGCGCGTTTGGGCACAACATTATCTATTGTTTTGGTCTCTGAAAAATGACACCGATTTCAAAACAGTAAATGAATTTGAGATTTAATTTAGTCTTCGTAAAAAAACTAACGATTTCAATCATATTAATTTAATCCTTGTAAAAAAACTAACGAATTTGAGATTTAATTTAATTTAGGTGGAGTAAACTCTCGATCATATTAACCAAACTTTGGTGTCTTTGCTGAGCGATGTGTGTTAAAGTTTAACACTCCCCTTTGTGTGAAGTTTGGATGCACGTGGAGGTATGGATTGACGAGGTGAAGCAAATGACTCTGGCGAAAACTCGACCATGTGAGGTGAGGCCACCCTCACGTGTACCAACACTTTTCTTTGCTTTTCAATTTTTTTGGGGGGCAATTTGTAAACTTAAGACTGGCTAGTTAGTAGTTTCATTTGATAATATTTAATTAGTTCCCTATTTGTTTGTTTTTTTTATACGTGTAGGAGACGGAGGCATCCTTTCTGTGGCTGTCTAGTTTCTTCAGAGGATGGATCTATAAGAATTCTTGTATACCTCTGTCAACAAACCAGACTTCACTAGTGTTTCCAAATTTGATGTAATTCGTAATTTTACTATCCTACCGTTTGACCAAAAAAAAGAATCGCCGAAATTGCTTGAACATTAGCGCAAAAGAGAATTAATACTGTCACGGTCTAGAAAGACAGACATGATATGCTTAGTCACTGGTCTAGAAAATAGGCAAACTTACTCTTTTATTAGAGGCATACATTCAGAAACATTCCTCTTAGAGATACTCTTACAATTCTACTTGGAAACATGACAAGATGTTCATGATCATGGGGGTTTATTTAATAATACTGATGATGAGTTGAGCAATGGTAATGAGAAAATAGAAAAAGCCCAAACAGAAAGCTACGAACGTCCACGGAGAAGCAAAATATTGGCTTCTCAGTTTTGCCATATTCTTTGGCCAAAAACGCTTTCTATAATCGATGGCTCCCTTGCACGTGTCACCGAATAAGAACTTTCCTATTACAACTCCCTTGCATATATTGTTGAATAGATCGGTGACGTCCTTCCTTGCACCCAACCTGTTATAGATAACTCTGGCCTCTTCGAGCACTTGGACATCTATATCAGAGTTCACAAGCCTGTCCATGAGTATTGCATAGGATGTTAAGTGCTTCGGAATGCCAGGGCAACACTGTTCAAAAGCAATGAAATTCCGAAGGATTGCCTCTGTCGAATCGTCTATTTCAAGATATGGGATTTCTAAACGAGCACTACAAAACCATTCATGGAACTTGACCTTGAACAGATCATTTCCCGTACCAGGTACAAACTTGACTCCTGCATAGACCAGTTCTGATGCAGAAGGCACGTACTTACTTAATTCTCCCATTCCTGTTTGATCAAGAGGACGGTAATCATCATGTAGTTTGTGTAGGATATGATGGTTGTCAATAGGATTAGGACTTGAAAGCATCTCTTCAGGTTTAGAATTTTCCATTTTGTTGCCCCAAACCCAAAGGACGCAGTCACTTGGCCAACAAGAACTTTTCACGCTACCAGTACTGTTGGTGGATTTTCCTTTTTTTGGACGCATCAGGCGGTCAACCAATCCTAGAAAGACATAATCGGTGAGCGACAAGTTTTTGTCGGGAAGATTGGGGATCCGACTCCGAGCCTCAATAAATGGTTTCAATCTCTCAATCCTTGATTGAGTCAGGTTGTGGAGAAGATTTGGGATCCGAGCCAGAGTAAGCGGAAACAATCTCTCAAGCACTAAGAATGGAATCTGGTTCTCTAGCCAAGTCTTGCTGTATGGTGAGAAGAGTCAAACTGTTGGCGAAAATAGGATCTGGCGCTTCCAGTCCCTGCTTTTTCGAAATGCAAAATTACTAAAGCACATTAGTATCCTCATTTAGTATTTGACAAATCATTTGGAATTGATATTACACTTCAACAAAAGTAGCCTAATGCAACGAAATCTAGAGACAAAATTGTTTTCCCTTGCAAATGGTACACATTTGCAAGAATTTTTTGTTTGAATTATAGGGAGACTTAGGCAAAAATCTAAAATATTTGACATTTTTAAAGAGAAGGACAATGAACTTTTGCAATTGAACGTAAAGACAAAAAACATTTGATATTTTTAAAAGGAAGGACTAGAAACTTTTGCAATTGAACATAAAGACAAAAAAAATTCACTAATTTTTAAAAGTTCTAATTTCGTACAAAAAAATCAACTCCTACCTCCTAGCCGAGCACCACCTTACCTTCGGCAGAACATTTCTGGGGAACAAAAAAATTAGTGTTTTAAAAGTTTTAATTTCATACAGAAAATTCAAAAAAATCAACTCTTGTCTCTTGGCCGACCACCACCCCACCTCTGGCCGATCACTTCTAGCGACCCAACTTTCACTAATTTTTAAAGGATTAATATACCGGGCGGACAATAAAGTGTATAGAATCTGAATTCTTACATGTAAGAATTCAAACAGTGAAAACTCTTCCATGTAAGAATTATGATTATTTTGTGTTTTACCGTCCGCCACTACAAGAAATTTGGTCATTGGAGACGAATGAAATCGTCACCAAAAGCATGGTTTTTGTCTCTGATAGTCTTGGTGACGAAAAATAGTTTTGTCACCTATAGGTTGTCTCCGAAAGTCACCTGGTGACGAAATTATTGTTTCGTCACCTATACTAAATTTTGGTGACGAAATTTTTCGTCACTAACGTGACAGAAATTGGGTGACGAAAATATTGTTTCGTCACCTATACTAAATTTTGGTGACGAAATTTTTCGTCACTAACGTGACAGAAATTGGGTGACGAAAATATTGTTTCGTCACCTATACTAAATTTTGGTGACGAAATTTTTCGTCACTAACTGTGATGAAGGTGACAGAAATTGATGAGGTAGCTGCTGACGTGGCAATGATGTGGCGGCTGACGTGGCACCTGCGTGGCGGATGACGTGTCGCCTGCATGGCGGCCGCGTGTCGCTGAGGTGGCGGCTGACAAGCCTGCGTGGCGCTGACGAGGCGGCTGGCGTGGCGCCCGCGTGGCGCTGACGTGGCGCTGCTGAAAATTGTGAAGTCTGCTCCTCCTGGGAATCGAACCGGAGACCTCCCCTGTGCACGGGCGCGCGCGAACCAACTAAGACAGGCAAGCCATCGTGTTATATAAGCACGTTTTTAATATTTATACTATACAAACCGGATTAATTCATTTATATTACTTTAATTCATTTAATTACTTTATTTAATTTATTTAAATTACTTTAATTCCTTTAATTACTTTATTATTTATATTAATTCATTTATATTACTTTGTTTATATTACTTTAATTCCTTTAATTTATTTATTTATATTACTTTAATTCCTATAATTACTTTATTTATATTACTTTATTTCCTTTAATTACCTTATTTACTTTATTTATATCATTTCATTTCTTTATATAAATTAAATTAATTATTTAATTAATTTAATTATTTATTTAATTCAATTCTTTAATTTAATTCAATTTTTATTTAATTATTTATTTATATCTTTCATTAATATATTTTTTATCTTTTAATTAATTTATTTATTTATATTACTTTAATTCCTATAATTACTTTATTTATATTACTTTATTTCCTTTAATTACCTTATTTACTTTATTTATATCATTTCATTTCTTTATATAAATTAAATTAATTATTTAATTCATTTAATTATTTATTTAATTCAATTATTTAATTTAATTCAATTTTTATTTAATTATTTATTTATATCTTTCATTAATATCTTTTTTATCTTTTAATTAATTTATTTATTTATATTACTTTAATTCCTATAATTACTTTATTTATATTACTTTATTTCCTTTAATTACCTTATTTACTTTATTTATATCATTTCATTTCTTTATATAAATTAAATTAATTATTTAATTCATTTAATTATTTATTTAATTCAATTCTTTAATTTAATTCAATTTTTATTTAATTATTTATTTATATCTTTCATTAATATCTTTTTTATCTTTTAATTAATTTATTTATTTATATTACTTTAATTCCTATAATTACTTTATTTATATTACTTTATTTCCTTTAATTACCTTATTTACTTTATTTATATCATTTCATTTATTTATATAAATTAAATTAATTATTTAATTCATTTAATTATTTATTTAATTCAATTCTTTAATTTAATTCAATTTTTATTTAATTATTTATTTATCTCTTTCATTAATATCTTTTTTATCTTTTAATTTATTTATTTATTTATATTTTTTGTTTTTTATTTATTTAATATTTTGTATTTACATCTTTTTCTTAATTATTTAATCTTTTTCTTAATATTTTGCACGCACTTGTGATCCTGCAACTTGTGATCTTGTGATCTTGCAACTTGTGATCTTGCAACTTGTGATCCTGCAACTTGTCTTGCAACTTGTGATTGTAATATTGTCAACGTGATTGTAATATTTAGACACTTTAAAACGTGATTGTAATATGATTGCCTTTCCTTCCCTCTTTTAATTACCCTCTAATATATTATTTATATTAATTATATTAATTCCTTTATTTACTTTATTTATATTATTTTATGTGGCGCTAATTACTTTTTTTATTTATTTACTTTTAAACATGATTGTAATATTATTCACTTTTAGAAGCTTTTTTTTTTATATTATTCATTGTTAAGACAAATTAATAAATAAAGTTAAAAGAAAAAATAAAGAAAAAACAGAAAAAGAAAAAAAATAATTATATTGCAAATGTAAATAAATAAAGTTAAAAGCAAAAAGAAAAAAGAAAAAACAGAAAAAGAAAAAAGAAAAAGAAGGTTCAGCCGAAATGGGGAAGGGTATTGGGGGAATGGGGGGTGGGGCCGGTTGGGGAGCTATCGCTACACAATTGATCAGACAAAAAAAAAATATTTTTGTTAATGAAATTGTGTCTTGATAATTAAGAAGCTTTCTAAACCCGATCGAGACAAATTTTTACGAGAAAATGATTAAATAAATAAGGAAAATTAGTTTTGGTGGAGTAAATGGAGGGAACACATTAGTGACGAAAAAAATATTTTCGTCACCAAAAAGATGTGGAGGGAACACATTAGTGACGAAAATATTTTCGTCACCAAAAAGATGTAGAGGGAACATATTAGTGACGAAAATAGTCATATAGGAGACAAAAAATAATTTCGTCACCACAATTTCGTCACGGTTTCTCATTTTTGTTGTAGTGCGCCCAGTAGGTGGATAATAGAAAGATCCATTTTTAAAAGTTCTAATTTCGTACAAAAAATACAAAAGTCATCAGGCCTATTTGCAGTCTATTGTGAGGAAAAACAAATTTTGTCACTTTTTAAAGGAATACAGATTCCCCGCCAATTGTAGTTCAATGAGGAAATACAAATTTCTCAAAGTTTTTATAAATAAAGATAAAAACTTTAACAGTCTCAGTTTATTAAAGATCTAATGCATATTATTGCATTGACTCAATCGATGTAGTTTTGAGGTTTACTAATTGTTTCCAGTTTTCCTTGCGGTGAAAAGAATTTAAAGTAATGAGAGAATTTTTTTAAAAAAAGTAAACTTCCTATATATAATGTTAACACTCAGAGTCTCAGACAAAAACGTTTTTTCGAAAAACAATAAGAAAAATGTGTTGGATAACAGCAATGTTAGCCGAACAAATGAATCACGTGTTTTTGTGCTGAAGGATATGCAAATCTACAATTTTTTCCTTGATATGCAAACGTACCCTTAGCATTTAAGGATGACAGTTGCGAAAACTTTATATTCAACTCAAAGCCAATTGGTAATAAGTGAAGAGGTCCCAACATATATTAAGTGATCAACCATTCTATTCCTAAGAGCATCCTCATCTCACTACTCAATTTAACTTTTAAGTTAAATTGAGTAGCCAAACCCCCAAAAACCCCTTAAAATCAGGCTCTCCATTCTCACTCACCAAACTGTTTTTGCTACAGTACCGCACCAAATTTGGTGCGGTACTGTTCACGCATCAACCATTATTTAATTGTTTTCGGTTACTGTGTGCCAGCCGTTCACAGCAGGAGGTGAGAGGGAGCACGACACGTGGCGGCGGGTTAGTGGGGGAAAGAAATTAATGGCGGAAGGGGGAGTGGGGGGGGTCCTGACGCGTGGCACTCTATTTGACTTTTTGCACCAAACAGCTCACGCCTGGGGAGTTTGAGGGAGGGTTTTTTTTTTTTTTTTTTTTTAGATTTGAGGGGAATAGTTTAATATAGTAAAGTTAAAATAGAGAGTCTGATTTTGTTAGTTTTTGATAAAGTGACTTGTTAATTTATAAAAGGTGGTTTTGTGGTTAAATTTGGTGAAAATTTTGGTGATCCTGATGAGGATGCTCTAAGTAATGTGGGATTCTAGTTCCTTAACATCTCCCCTCACGTGCAGCCACATTTGAGGTCTGTCCGTGTGACCACTTTTTGTTCCTATCATCGTGCAGCTTTTTTGCTGGTCCGTCATCGTGAGGTGTGGATTGTGAATTTTTTAATTTTTTTTAGATGTGGGGTGGAATGGGTCATATTCTGATACCATGTGGAAAATTTATATCTAACTCAAAACCAATTGACAATGAGTGGAGAAATCTCAGCATATATTAATCACTCATTCCACTCCGAAGCAATGCGAGATTCTAGTTCCTTAACAATAGCAATGGATTAAAAAATATCCGGAGTTTAGAACTATCCCTATTGAGAAACTAGAACAAGAGAGATATAGTGTTGTCAAATGTAGTCAGTGGCAGCAGGGCCGGCCCAAAGGCAAGGCCCATAAGGCCTGGGCCTAGGGCATCTTAAAAAAAACCCAAAAAAGGGGCACCCCAATAAATTTAATTTTTGGGCTAAGTAGGAGTCTTTAAAAAGCCCAAAATGTAATTTACAACAAATAAAAGGCCCATTCCAGTAAAGGCCCAACGTACATTAATCCTTCATCCCCTTTTATGTCCTTCTCTTACCTCTTCTGTTTCTTCATTTCCCGATGTGGGACTGAAGGAAAAAACCAACCCCTTTTTCTTTGGCAAAAAGACTTGGCAATATTGTGTTCCAATCAAGGTACCAAGAGACAGAGGACTACTTCTACTACTTTGAAAGACAAAGAACAGGAAGAAGAGGCATCACCATTGAAGGTGTTCGGTTGTTCCACTAAACCCAGTGGTTCCTCTTCCAATTTTCTAACCCTAACTGAGAAATACTTGCTCGATTGCCCCATCTGCTACGAAAACCTAAGCATCCCTGTTTTCCAGGTTTGTATATTACTTCTGTGTACTTTTCTAGATGGGTTGAAGTGGCACGTTTATAAATACTCCCACCCTTTTGTGGATTCAATTTTTTATGGGGACATAGTGAGTATATTATGCAAATTTTTACTTTGAACAATTGTTCTTAGTAGTATTATTTTAGGGGAAATGCTAAAATAAGCCCAGTGGGCTTAAGGTTTAAAACATGTGTTGAAATGTGTATAAAAGTATGTATAATCGTATTGCGATTGTTGCTGGAAAATTTATTTAAGTGTCGTACTCTTAACTCTTAAGGGCACAATTTTTACGTTAGGCCTTGGGCACTTTCAACCCTTGGGCCGGCCCTGAGTGGCAGATCTATTGTGAGGATGGGGCACCGAAGGCCCCAGTTACCTTTTTCTTTAAAACTGTAAATTGCGTAATTTTAGTAGAAAAAATTTACCGTTTCAACCATAACTAAGAAGTAACAAAAATCTTCGTATTGAGCTTATTATATTATGGTGAATACATAATACCTTGCGACATGGATATCGAAGTAATTTGGCTCGATTTCAGGCAAATTTGTGAAAGCGGTCTGGACAGGAATTCCAGTGGTCACTCGGGAGGCTCGTGAAGTCGGGTTGCAATATGTTAAATTCGTCAGTCAATGCGCGAACAGTCGCGTATTTAAGTTGTTTTTAGGGTTTTATGCACATTTGTATTGCTTCACATCGGCTTTTCTGAATGAGGCATATGAGAAACTCTGAGAGATCTCATATGCAGCCCTTTGGGCATTTGTTTTCATCTAATAGTGAAACCCTTGATTGGCTGACTGCCCATGGAGTAGGTATTAGTTGCAGAATCATGTAAAATCTTTGTGTTCTATTTGATTGCTCTCTCTCTGTTCTCTATGGTTTGTTCAATTACATACCAATAATTGCATTTGGTTTTTGTGATTAACACACTTCCGCATAACAAACTGGTATCAGAGCTCTAAATTTTTGACCTATGTTGCCAGTGATTTTTGCGATTGTTATTGAAGAACATCTCAAGAATAGGGTGAGACTATATTTCAATTCCGCAAAGGCAGGTGATACTTATCCACTAATTCTGGTTCCATTTAGTTTTGACATAGGGCAATCTTTTTGGACGACAAAAAGCGCTCACTAGGTCCAAAAAATGGGGACGGAGGATTGTATAAGTCAAATAATTGTTAGTTCTACTTTGAGATTCCAAGTTTTCCCTCTAACTTTGAATTTGAATTTTGGTAAAAGACAAATTTTGCCATTTGCTTAAATAACGAGGGCAAAATGAGAAATTTACCAAATTTTGGTCTTTGATTTTCATAAATGGATATCAATTTTGGGACAGCCAAAAAAAGGAGTGACGGAGGGAGTACGTAAAATTAGGGAAACTTTACAATACACACCTTTTAAAGGTGTATATTATATGTACCTAATTAATATGTGGTAATTCAAATTGCAACAACTTATAAATTAAGATTCATAATATTTTTGTTCGTCTCGTAACTTTTATACTAAAAAATCGTAATTTTCAGCAGTAATATTCATAACATTTTTACTAAGAATCATAACATTTTCATCTTGTAGTAACTTTTTAGCATAGACGAACATTTTCGCAAAAAACAAACTTAACATGTTAATGCATGTCGTAACTTTTATACTAAAAACTCGAAACATGTTGGAGGTGCATATGCTAGACACCCAAATATATGTGTGTATTGTAGTCTTTTCCAATAAATAAATGTATATTATAAAGGTATCGAATTCATGTACATCTTCGTGAGGCTAGGATCGAGGTAGGTTGAGAATTAATAGTAGGAAAGTTGTGCACTCTGTGAATCTCTCTTTACTAATGTCCTTAAACTAACCCTAATTAAACCAACTACATTAACCCAAAGGCAACCTGGTATTTTCCACACAGAAGATTAGTTTTTGCAATTATCCAAATACTAGCTAGTCTTTTGACCTTGCGGCCATGCCCCCCAGTTCAATAGGGAACAAGAATGGCCCCTGGTGGTGTGGTAGAGTAGTGTGTCTCTAACATTATTGATAAAAATATACATACTTATTAGGTTTTTGCTTAGGATAGAATGGAGGTAAATAAAGAGTAATTAAGCCTGGAAATAGGGGTATCGTAAATTAAGGGTACGCCTGGAGATTGTGGCTCCCTTATGCCTGTTTTGAGAATAACAAATTCCGTGCATAGTCTTTGAAAATTATTTGCACGGATTTATAAGCCTTAATTAGTTTTTTAATTTAGTGCGAAGAGATTGTTTTGTATGGAAGTATACTTCATTCGTTTTTCGCAATTGATTAACATTTACGAACCGAAACAATAGGAAGAACTATTTTTGTCTTTTACAAGTAGTATATTGTTTCTTTAACTAATAAATACCTTAAAGTGTAAAATGGAACAAACCTTTATAGTATAAAATTAAGAGTACTTTTTGCTGCCGATCAAGAGAAAAAAGAGTGTATTTTGATAATTAACAGTTAAGAGGCTAAAAGTCTACACCAATAGGAGAAAATTAGGATGTTGTAAGCTTCATTACCTCTGAGTTGCGAGCAAGTGGTCCCCAGAAATATCTGTATAGAAATGCAAGGATGAAGCAACCATCGACCAACATCATTTCCACATTCAGCGTAACTTCTTCGGGGTAGCATTTCTTTGCATCGTCTAATGACGTCTTTATTGCCTCCATACATTCTCGTAACTTCTTCTGCTTTGCTAATTCCAGGTTCCTCTCTCCTTTGGTCAGTCGACAAAATAAGTTATTCGCGTAACTCAACTTGACGTGTTGCATGGGTGTTTGGAGGTGTGGGTCATTTCGGTGAAGAGGGCCAATGGCGATGAGGCGAGGGTGTAAGCGCTTTTATTCTGCCCACGAATTGAAGCACTTCGGGCACTTTGTAAATGCTCCCTGAAGAGAAGAGGAATTTGGTTTTCTGGGCACCTGATAGGTGCCGAAAAGCACCCATTGAACCTCGTTAACTCGTACTTTGTTAGGCAAATTAGGTTATTATTTGATTAGCGTTTGTTGGTTAATGGTGTTACAGGCTCCGAGTGCTCAAAGACTTGAAAAACATGCTTTGGAGTGGATAGAAGCGTCAAGGATGCGAAGAGGAGCAAAAGAGGACCAACGGGACAATTTTTGGTACCATGGTCCGGACCATGCTTTCCCCGTCTGGACCAAGGTCTCTGCTAACATGAGGAAGCAATCTGTACCCGTGGTCCGGACCACCATTTTCCCCATCCGGACCATGGCGACGGGAATTTGCGTTTTGACTGGTTTTTATGTAATTTTGAGAGCCCTAAGTATAAATAGCACAACTTAACATTGTTTTAGGGTTCCCAACTATTGAGAGAGGCTATTTGGAGAGAGAAACTCATTGTTCTTCATGTTCTTCAAGCGTTCTTCAAATCAAAGCTTGTTGATCATCGCCATGTCCGGCTAAACCCCTTTTCTAGGGGGAAGATGAAGTTCTTCACCAAGTAACCTTGTTTCTGCGTAGATTATAGTTATTATTCGGATCAGATTACATGTTAAGAACTCAATTTCATATGATCAATGGAATTGTGGTTTTATTCTTCCAACCTATTGTGTATTTGTATTCACGTGTTCAAATACCGTAATCATGTAATTATTTTCAATGGTGCGATTGGAGTTCTGAGATGGATTATGCTCGTAAGACGGATCGTGCCGCGATAGTGAGACGGTCCGTGCTATGGGATAGTCCATGCCTTTTAACAATCGCTATATCTTCTTGACGATTATCGTTAGGGTTTGCAAGCCCTAGCGATAATCCTTTGCGATTCGAATATTAATCATATCTATGCGATGCTTGGTTATGCGGTATGAACGGATTCTAAACCTTAGATCTTCTTCCCAAATAGTTTCACCTTTTCAATTATTGCACTCTTTAGTTCAATTATTTCACCGACAATCAAACCCCTTTTTACCAAATTAAATTAGAGGTTAATTGGAATTAACGCAACTCAACCATTTGTCCCTGAGGATCGACACTCGGACTTAACCGCTATTCTCCGGAATAGAAGTTAATTCCTAGTTATTAAATATTTATTTTTGACTCGGCACGACACGATCAAATTTTGGCGCTGTTGCCGGGGACAATTTGCACGGTTGCTTAGTTTCGATTAGTTTTTATTTTAATTCTTAGTTTAGAATTTATTTATTTATTTATTTTTGGTTCTTAGTTTAGGACATTTTAATTTGGTTTGTTAGTGTGATTTTCAAAGTGCAGGTTGCAAGAATTGTGCAGAGGATAACAGATCAATAGCAATGTTCCAAGGAGGGCACCATCACTGTGAGTATCAAATTAATAGTTTGTGATAGGTTAGATTTGTTTTGAAAATATGGACTGCACCTATGCTCCCCAGTATCCTAAATATGTCCAAGAGCAGTTTAGTGGTGCCCAATGGTTTCCTGAACCGAATTATAATTGTTACTCCAGCAGTTATAATTCGGAATGGGAAAATCATTCTAATTTTTCATGGACACAACACCCTTCGGACCCATATTATGCCACATCCCCAAGGCCTAACTTTTCTAATATTTCCGATCCATGGGCCTACTACCCTACTTCTCCACAACAGTCATATGAGCAACCAGCTCCCCCGCCACCTCAAGAATATTCTTTAGATTTTCAGGAGAAGATGTTGCAAGCTCTTGAGGAGTTTGAGGCTAATAATCAATGTTTCACCCAAGCGCTTCACTCCCAAGCCCAATCTCTCGTAAATATTGAAGCTTACGCAAACCAGATAGAAATTCCGATTAATCAATGGGATGAGGAAATATTAAACAATGAGCAGGAAGTAGGCATAGGGCATGATGAGGATGCGTGGAAGGTAGTGGATATTGAGCAGGTAGAGGATATAGATTATGAGGAAGATATAAGGGATGTGGGACCATTAATCACCAACTTTGAGAACTCTAGGGTTGAAGAGGTGGTGTTACCAAAAGGGAGTGTCGATTCCCCTTCTCCTTTGGGCTTTCCTTTTGAGACCATGCCAAGTGACCAAAGCACAAAACCTATGTTGACTTCACAACATGCATCTGTGTATGTAGATATTGGACCAATAGAAATTTTCACAGTCTCACATTTGCCTGACAATCACTCCACAGGGGAAAGAGAAGAGAGAATATTGCCTAGTCAGACCATTTCTAATCTGATGGGTTCATGTGTAGTTGAGAGCTTGCAAGTGAATGAGGTTTATTGTGAGCGAGAAAATGAAATAATGGTCCAAAGGAACAAACATGCAGTAGAAATTGAGTCTAGGGGAGATATGACTAAGGTGGATGTGTCAATTTCTATCTCTACAGGTGCTAAGGTTGATGTCATTATTGAAGGGCTTGATATCCTCGCGGAGAACAGGGTTTTATTAAAACATGAGCATCTCTCATGTGAGGGTGTTTTGGACTTGCTTGATCCTTTTGATTCTCCGTAACTGCACAGTTTTAACAAGTTAGAACAGATTGATTTTCTGGGTGTCGATAATTTTGATTTGGTATACCACCCATGTTTAATGAACATTGTTAACAGTCTAAAAATCAATTCGGTTCGGATTGTGCACTTGTTTGAGCTTAGATTTCTAATGCAACTACGGCCATTGCAATACTCGAAGTATCTCGTTTTGTGGCATGGTCGAGTTCAGTTTTTGAAAGAGAGCTTGAAGGGGGGGTGATATGTTCATGGTAGTAATTTTTCACAGTATGACTGGAGTTCAAAATCCACGAAAGCATAGTGTCTTTAGTTTTTTTATTAATATATATTTTTTAATATTTAGTTTTTTTTTCTGTGTTCTTTTTGTTTTGCTTTTTGTGTCGTCAATCTAATATTGCAGGTTGCTTTCATTCAAGTTGGGGGGTCTCTCCCCCCACACTTTATTTAGCCTGTTTAGTTCTCTTTCACGAGGTGATCTCTTTCCTTACTTTTGCCTTCTTTGTCCTACCCTTTTAATGAGTGGCATTCAATGAGGACATTGCATGATTTAAGTTGGGGGGAGGGAACACTTTGTAGCATTGCATAGTTAGAGTCTTGTATTAAAAAAAAAAAAAAAATTTGAAAATTTGAAAAATCTTAAAAAGTTGACTCTTTTGGCATGGAATTTTGGGCTTGTTATGCTTACTTGTTGATTGATCGAGTTGAGGCATGTTGCTATTGCATTGGCATATCTTGTGTCACCATAGTTCTGTTTGCTAGTTTGTTTCACGGGAGGCATCAAGGCACTTAACCATGGCACAACTGCACATCACGTTTATTGGGTTTGATCACTTGTGAACTTTGCTTGGTTTGTTCTCAAAGGCTATGATTAGTGGAGACTTATGCCCTAGTGAGCTTTTGAGCCTTAGCTTTCTCTTGGAGAGGAGTCGCAGTAACTCTTTGTTTGTCTTAAAAAGAACTAAGCTTGTTGACAATCTCATTATCTTTTGCAAAGTATTGGAATTGCATGTTTCGTATATCTCTCGGGTTTGGTTTGTTACTTGGATGTTACACCCCTTGGAGATGATCGCGGGCATTCTTTTGGATATTTGAACCGGTTCGTCTCTCTTGTTTACATTATCCCTTGTGTGCCATTTTGAGCCTTAAACACTTAGCCTTTTCTTTGTTAAACCCGACCTTCCATATTGTGTTTTGAGAAAGGCAAGAGTGTAAAGGTATAATTTTGGGAGAAAGGTATATCTTGTGCTTGATGTGTGGTGTCCCCCGAATTGAAGGAAAAGGAGTTTCCAAAAAAAAAAAAAAAAATGCAAAGAATACCATATGTTACAGAGAGGGGACACCAATGTGTAGAAAGAGGAATGGTTAACTGGTGGTAGAATGTACCAATAAGGAGATGTTGAAATAATGTTTGGAGGGACACACGTTGTATATTTGCCTTAACATGAGTGTCTTGTTATACTTGCTTATTCTCGGACACATGATTGTTTCACCCTAACCTTGCGAATTTATCCATTGCCTAATGATATAACCTTGGTTAAGACCTGTTTGATTCTAGGGGTGTTGGAGTGTGGAATGATGGATTGAGATGGTTCCAATACTTGAGGCTCGTTCATGAGATTGAGTGTCCACTATATAAAGCGTTTCTTTCGGGTCATAGTGTGCGGAGTATCTTGCTTCATGTTCATAGAACCTCCAAACCGCACACTCGAGAATTCATAATGCACCTTGTTTCGAGCGATTTTACTTGTTGAGTGCATGACACGGTGAGGATTGAAGTCGAGGCTCGGTCTGGAGAGAATGATCATTCTTTGTTCACTTGTGATCACGACCCATATCTATACACATACGCTACACTTGGGTGCCATGATTTCTTTCTCTTGACTTAATAGCATTTGGAACTATGTGGGTTTGATTTGCCTTTGTGATAGCACCATAATCTTGGCTTGTGATGTTGGCAAGTGTATGACAGGTTTCGGATTTCATGTTGAAGGATTCCTTGTGTTTTGTGGGTGATCACTGCTGAAAATCCTCACGAGACTTCACTCGTCCTACCGGGGCCGCCCGGGGGTTTAAAAGAACTATCATTTAGTTGCATTAGTTGGTAGTTTAGTTTGTTTCTTTGCTAGGGACTAGCAAAGTGTAAGTTGGGGGGTGTGATAGGTGCCGAAAAGCACCCATTGAACCTCGTTAACTCGTACTTTGTTAGGCGAATTAGGTTGTTATTTGATTAGCGTTTGTTGGTTAATGGTGTTACAGGCTCCGAGTGCTCAAAGACTTGGAAAACATGCTTTGGAGTGGATAGAAGCGTCAAGGATGCGAAGATGAGCAAAAGAGGACCAACGGGACAATTTTTGGTACCATGGTCCGGACCATGCTTTCCCCGTCCGGACCAAGGTCTCTGCTAACATTAGGAAGCAATCTGTCCGGACCATGGCGACAGGAATTTGCGTTTTGACTGGTTTTTATGTAATTTTGAGAGCCCTAAGTATAAATAGCACAACTTAACATTGTTTTAGGGTTCCCAACTATTGAGAGAGGCTATTTGGAGAGAGAAACTCATTGTTCTTCATGTTCTTCAAGCGTTCTTCAAATCAAAGCTTGTTAATCATCGCCATGTCCGGCTAAACCCCTTTTCTAGGGGGAAGATGAAGTTCTTCACCAAGTAACCTTGTTTCTGCGTAGATTATAGTTATTATTCGGATCAGATTACATGTTAAGAACTCAATTTCATATGATCAATGGAATTATGGTTTTATTCTTCCAACCTATTGTGTATTTGTATTCACGTGTTCAAATACCGCAATCATGTAATTATTTTCAATGGTGCGATTGGAGTTCTGAGATGGATTATGCTCGTAAGACGGATCGTGCCGCGATAGTGAGACGGTCCGTGCTATGGGATAGTCCATGCCTTTTAACAATCGCTATATCTTCTTGACGATTATCGTTAGGGTTTGCAAGCCCTAGCGATAATCCTTTGCGATTCGAATATTAATCATATCTACGCGATGTTTGGTTATGCGGTATGAACGGATTCTAAACCTTAGATCTTCTTCCCAAATAGTTTCACCTTTTAAATTATTGCACTCTTTAGTTCAATTATTTCACCGACAATCAAACCCCTTTTTACCAAATTAAATTAGAGGTTAATTGGAATTAACGCAACTCAACCATTTGTCCCTGAGGATCGACACTCGGACTTAACCGCTATTCTCCGGAATAGAAGTTAATTCCTAGTTATTAAATATTTATTTTTGACTCGGCACGACACGATCAGCACCATCACTGAGTTTTATACCGAGGCACTGAACCTCCTCATAGTCATTGTCCCCTTGGCTAATTTCAGAAGGGACGATTTCCATTGGATCAATGAGGCGCTGACCCATTTCAGTTGGGTTGATTTCCGTTTGATACATTAGAAGGTGCGGAAAAACCTCATCTTCAGCCGCCTCGCCGACTAATGTTTCAGTTTGGTGGATGTCCATTTGATCAACCTCATCTTCAGCCTCCTCTTTGCTGATCAAATGGCTCCGAAGATCCTCCTCATAGTCATTCTCCGTCCATTGGCTTTGGCTCCTTAAGCTTTTAGTGTGGTGGATTTCCATTTGATCAATGAAATAAAGAAGCTGTTGAGTAATACTTAGTGGTTGTGTTTTGGGTGAGAAATGGTTCTTGGATTTTCCTCTTTGGGTTTGAGCTAAATGCAGACCCTCTACTAGGATCTATATATAGAGGGCTGGCTCATCCTCACAGTTAAAATGGTGCACTCTGCTATTTACCCATAAAAACTGTCCAGAATTTACAATCTGATCTGTGGGTTTACCTAGCTGTTGTGGTCCTACGAAATGAATTACGTCATTCAATTTCTCCTCATCAAGTTTTCTCGATAAGTCATGCTTTTTTTTTAAAGCATAAATTGAAAAATTCTTGTTATGTGCCGTTTCAAAAAAAAAATAAAGAAAATTCTTGTTATGACAAGAATTTGCCAATATAAAAGGTTTTGAAAAAAATACATCAAATTCAGGAAGATTACTCTCATTCTTTATGGAACTCAAATATCAACATAGTGTTCGGACAAAAATCAACCCTTTACATGGTTTTGGAGTGTTAAAAGACAAATAATTATGTTGTCTCTCTTTCTAATAGCTTAATCTTTTAAATGAGTTTGGTGGTTAACTATCTAATATGAAGGATCTTTATACGAAAATGCTTTGGTAGCTAGGTTAATTGGTTCCCGCCGCCTCTTAATTCTGATTCAGTATTTGTTTCTTCTAAACAGTCTTCAAAAAAAAAAAAAAAAAACTCACTTGACATGGCCGCCGTAACTACTCCACAATAAATAAATAAAAAATAATATATATATATATATATATATATATATATATAGAGAGAGAGAGAGAGAGAGAGAGAGAGAAAGATGTTCTATTGAGAACTCGCTCAAAGATTTCCTCCGTGAGAACCACCCCTTTTTTGATTTTCCGGACCAAATTTCAAAGATCCGAACCGCTCAATGTGTTTAAAACATGTTTTCCATGGCCAACGCAAAGAATCACAAAAAAAAAAAATACCCAAAGACTTGGATACTAATTGTAATTAGTGACGTATGTTATACAAAGCCGATGTAACTTGTACTCCATTCTTAATTCAATACATAGTGAAAATTAATATGAGTTGCCAAATTAAAATACTACACAATTGGCGAGTCACATCAAAATCATTACGTCTTTTCTGCTTGTTTTCTTTACTTGAATATTTTTTGCAGTGTTGTTTGGCCAATTTCTGAACAGTTGAAGTAGAATTCGTTTGAACATCTAGACAAAACAAATATAACTGCATTTCAATTTATTATTTTCTATGTTGAAGTCAGAATAAATAGTTAAATACTTCTGAAGCATCACCATGTGATTTTCCATGGCCTTTCACACCATATATTCACAGGGCCAATGAATATAAGTATAAGTTTAATGTTAATAAGTAATTGATTCGTAACTTTTTAAGATCCAATATTTGGTTTACATGATACACATCCAAAAAAGGTATGTATAGTAGGCATTCCCTAATTTTCCTAAAGGGCCTAAATTATGCGGAATATTTTCTTCAGGTTAATATTCTAAATTATGTGTACCCATAACATTTTTCTTATATATAAGGCCTAGAAAAAATGGGTCACTACTATTGATATTGATGTGGTAGAAAAATCATAACAAAAGGACAAACGGAATTTAATGGCAATAAAGATCTTGGCAACGACATTTCAATTGGGTTGTTAAAAGGACGAACGGAATTTAATGGCATTAAAAATTAGTCTGTACTATCAACATTAAATCCACATTAATTTTTTTTGTAGTACTTGACAATGACATTACTAATTTACAAAAACATTTTCCATCAAAATGTGGTGTATCCCTCCTGTGTATTAATACATGCACACATAGCCTTCCATGTTCAAGATCACTCACTAATTTTCGGTTTCATTACCAACTTTACCTCTCAATGTCAGCCACCACTTGTGCTCTCTCTTTGTGTGGGTCTCTTTTTTTTCCCTTTCAATTGGGATTCTCCCTCTCCTTCATTCATATTAATCTCTCTCCAAGAACTCACAATTAAGATTTAAAATATCAGGATTGTAATTGGAACCCATTACGCATGCAGCACATGAACAACCAATCTGGACATTATTTGTTATCTAAAGGACTGCGATATGTTTGACCGTAGTTTTCTTGCCCTTTGTTAGTTTTTCTTTGTTTTACATTTTTATTTTGTTCTCACATTACTGCTGTACTTCCTATAAAAAATACTCCATTAGTTCCTATTTTACACTTCAACGTTCTTCTTTCAACAATGATACATGTACAACAAAAGTCTCCAACAAGTCTCCAACACACTCACATATTTTGTGGAGTCCACACACACTCCAACACACTCGCATATTTTGTGGAGCCCACACAAGTGTGTGTGGGCTCCACACACTATGTGAGTGTGTTGGAGCTAATTGTTGTACACTTATCATTTTTGTTCTTCTTTTGATTCTTTTCTTAATAAGTGCCCATTATTATGAGAAGTTAGAATTTTGAATCCGAAGCTTGACTTGTTTGAATCCGATTCTGGAGTGATTCACGTGGTTGGACATCACTTGATGAAAAAAGTGGGTAGCAAACATGAGGATAAAATCATATCAGCTGGTTGATGACATCAAGGCAATCAATTTGATGAACTTCTTGATGACATCACTTGTTAGATGTCTTGCGTTTACTTCACTTGCTCGTTATTGGTTTGGTTTGGTTTGGCTTGGTTCCGGAGAAATCCTTTTGTCTTGGTCCGGTGTTCCTAAGTTATTGGTCCAGATTGGTTTGGAATTCAAAAATACTATTTGTATCATTATTTCGACTCCAACCATTTACAATTTCCCCATATATACGTGGGGCATATACACATAATTGCGTGTGGACCCTACAAGTATGTGAGGAGGTTGTAAAATGGTTAGAGCAAAAATAGTAGTACATGTAGCCTTGTTGTTTTGAATTTTGTAAGGAATTTAGAACTCATTTGCGTTTGGTCACAGTTAAATGAATGAAAACCGAAACAAAAACAACAATGCTATGGGTACACCACATGTGCACCCCAAATGCACACTACCCTGAGGTGGCAAATAAGAAGAGACTCATTTTTTGGGTGAGCCCCACTTTGGACTTCTCCTCATTTGCCACCTTAGGGTGGTGTGCATTTGGAGTGCACATGTGGTGTACCCATATCATTTTCCATTTACAAAAATCTCTCTGAACGCAAGGATATTATTGAAAAAATCATTTTCCATCAAAACGTGGTGTATCAATATAAGAAAACAAATCCCTCATGTGTTGCATGCATACATACCCTTCCATGTTTCAAGATCTCTCACTCATTTTCGGTTTCATACTAACTTTGCCTCTCAATTTCCGCCACCACTTGTGTCTCTTTTTTTTCCCTTTCAATTGGGATTTTTGCCCTTCTTGATTCATATAAATCTCTCCCCAAGAAGTCACCATTAGGAATTCAAATAATCAAAAAATAATTCTCTTTATCGATAATACCCTTCCATGTATATGAACAAGCCGAGCTCAAATTCATTTTTTGACTAGTTTACCAAATGAGCCGAACTCGAGCTCTACAAAACTCGGCTTGTTTGTACCCCAGGAGTGATTCACGTGGTCGGACCCTTCCAAAAGAAAGATATGATCAGCAAACACAAGGAGAAAAATGATAACGGCCAGCTGGTTGATGACATCACGGTATTAACGAATGTGATGAACTTGCTGATGACATCACTTGTTGGATGTCTTGAGGTTACATCACTTTTTTTGTTTTTTTTATCGGGGTGGTTATAGGGCTGTCCAGCGGATCATCCGATCCGCCAATCCGACCAATCCGAACCATCCGTTGATCCATCTGTGAATGTTTGGTTCGGTTCCGGATCGAGAATTTCTTATCTGGCGGTTCCGGATCCGGATCGGATCCGCTCGATCCGCTCAATAATCCTTCTTTAATCTGTCAAATCCGCTCGATCCGATCCGATCCGTAACCGATCCGTGAATGTTCGGTTCGGTTCCGGATCTTAAAAACCATAATCCGCTCTGAGCGGATCGGATCGGATCCGTATCCGATCCGTCCAGATCCGATCCATGGACACCCCTAGTGGTTACATCACTTGTTCCAAAGTTATTAATGGTCCAGTTTGGTTTTGAATTTTGTAAGGAATTTAGAACTCCTTCAGGTTTGGTCACAGTAAAATTAAAAAGAAATTGAAACCAAATTCGACCCGTAGGAGCATATAACTCCAACCAATAACCCATTTAGTATCTCATTAATCCCAGAAATTCGGTACTAATCTCCCAGGACCCGATTTTATCTTTTAAAATGGCATTTTTTTTTTTTTTATCTGCAAAAGAAAATTTTATTATCCAAAGGATAAAAGATAAAATCATTACAATAGGAAAAAGAAAAGCATTGAGAGAGCACCGAAGAGACCAATCCCCCTACTACTGCTGCTCGCTAAATCTAATCCTACCCTTTCACCTCTCGTTTTTTTTTTTTAAGACAAACAAAAACAAAATACAGAGAGACGAGAAAAAAACAAAAAACGAAAAGGCTCCTGTTAGCAAGGAGCCAACAATACACCCAAAAGCACACCCTACCCCACAGACAACATCACCCCTGCAGCAACACCAACACCCTCTCTGGCCCCCAAAACGATGAACTCCATGCACCACCTTGGCAACTAAAATAAACCCCACTAGGCAGAACTCCAGCTGGCACAAACACCCTATGCAATTTAAAATTCAAATTGCACCCATGCTCCTGTATTCCCCACGCACTTCCCCAAGACCAGTGCACTGCCCAAGAAGAAAGCCAAACACCCCAAACGAGCATCTCCTCCGCCTCTTCGCCGCTGCTGCACCACCGGAACACCAAACTGCAACCTGATTGGGCATAGCCCATAAGCAAAATGGCCCGAACCAAAGAATATAGATGCTGCAAATACCCACGCCCAGTGCACTGCCCAAGAAAATCAAGAAGCCGGAATTTCCCCAACCGGAAAAACACCAAAAACCGAGCAACTTCTCCGCCTCTTCGCCACTGCTGCGCCACCGGACAACCAGCTGCCCCTAAGTCACCGTCACCGCCTCTGTGAACACCACCTTGAATCGTCCGCCTCTGTGAATGTGGCTGCCCCTAAGTCACCGTCACCATCACCGTCACCGCCTCTGTGGACACCACCTTAAACCGTCCGCCTCTATGAATGTGGCTGCCCCTAAGTCACCGTCACCATCACCGTCACCGCCTCTGTGAACACCATCACCGTCACCGCTTGTGAACCCCACCTAGAACTGCCTCTGTGAACACCACCTTGAACCGCCACTAAGCCACCGTCAACGCTTGTGAACATCACCTAGAAACCGCCTTTGTGAATACCACCTTGAACCGCTTATGAACACCACCTAGAACTGCTTCTGTGAACACCACCTTGAACCGCCTCTGCCTACTCCTAAGTCTGTGAACACCACCATAACCCGTCGGGCCACCCAAACCTTCGGGAGCAACCCCGAAGAAACACCTAGGCCTGGACCTCCGCCATCTCGACACCCCACAAACCTCGCACAAGCTGCCACAACCGGATCTCCGCCAACACCACGGATCCCCAACCTCTGGCGCAGCCCCAACCACTAGCCGTTAGGCCCAGAGACCGGTAACTTCCAACAAAGAAACCGGCGTGGTTGACCGGCGACCGATGAGCCGTTAGGCTGAGAAGCCGCCGCCAACACGGCGACCACCATCGGAGACCAAAACCAGAGGATGGGGAAAAGGACCCACGGGAGAAAAGGGGAAACAGAGAATAGGAAGATGGGAATGGAGAAGCAAAGGAGAGAGAGAGAGAGAGAGAGAGAGGGGGAGAGGGAGGAAAACCGCCTGGGGGGAGGAGGGAGAAGGGGCAGCGCCTCCCCCCCCCCCCCAACCAAACCCTAGCCGCCTGTTAGTTTTCTAGAGAGAAGGGGGAGAGCTCGTTCCAGACTACTGTGCCCTGATATTCCTTTTAAAATGGCATTTGACATCAACTCCTACTTAAATGAAAACTTTACAGAATACTCCTACCAAATTACTATCCGAGGAACTCGAAATACAAAATCACGCTACACTTAATATAGTCCTCAATCGAGAGAACGATGCTACTATATATACACACATTTATTTGGATATTAATAAATTAAAGGTGGCGTACGGTCTAGATTGGTTCGAATTCTTAAGAATTTGAGAACTGAAACGCAAATCACGGTTCTAAAAAAATGTAATTTTTATCCAGACCAAATTAAAGTCGTACAGTTTAGCTCCAATTTTTATCCACAAATTACATATAAATTTTGACATTCCTAGGAGTGGAAACTTATTACAAACTCATTCCTAATAGCGTAGCAAACAGAACCCAAGACAAAAAAATTAAATAAATTAAGCAACCAAATTCTTGATTTTGATCTAAAAGCCTATGTAGACTACTGACCTAGTACCTTAATTTTGATCCACATGTCACATCACAGGCTCAAAATACTTAAACCCAAGATATTAATAGTTTCTAACATGGTTTGTTACACTCCCAGGATCACCGATGTAGTACTTCTAACGTGGAACTTAGCACGGCCATGTGAGTTATAGCACCAAAGAACTAACATGGGGACTCAAACCCGATAAAAAATAAAGCAACAGAACATGTCATCCAAAACCAACCAATCCATATACTGAAACAGACCTCATGATCAATAGCTATACTTTTTCAAATCAAACAACATTAAAAGAGCACTAAAAGAGTACAAAGATTAAAAAGCATACAGACCTAGGGGTTGCCCCAATAGTTAGGGCGAGTGCCAAGCTTTGAGGTAGTTCTCAAGGTCCGAGACTCGATTCCCCACCAGGTGAGTACCCTCGCGATAAGTGGGGTCCATGACTAGTGTGGTCGCGCTAACTCCCCCAAAGGTTTGGGCCACGCATATGGGTTCATTAGTGACCTAGCTGTGAGGCTGTTACTTCGTTACCAAAAAAAAAAAAAAAGATTGAAAAGCGTAATATATAGGAGCACAACAGGCTGCAGGCTGCTGTTCTCTCTAAATAGGCTTCATTTAAACCCCAATAATATGGTCCAATCTGTTAATCTCACAAAGGTTGACATTGTTTTTTTTTTTTTGCACGGCAAAAAAGATTTTATTAATTAACTATTGAAAGATACAAGATTAAACGGGGCAAGAGAAGACCAAAAAGCCTCTCGAGACCCAAAAGATTGGAAGACTGTCAAGAAAACAACCAAACAATCAAAACAACCAAAGAGCACCAAAACCCCCCAAAACCACCCACAAGCAAAACTGAAAGCAAAAAACCCTCACAAGCCAAAACCCTCACAAAGGTTGACATAGTACAGGACAACCTTGTACAAAATCAAGCTGATCAGAAATTGATAAGCGTGTGTTCGTACCAAATTACTAGTTTAGAAGTATATTTTCAAAAGCATATCTACACTTGCGGTTCGTTAAATTAAGACAAATGTGATTCGCTCATGGGATTACCAATGTTGGATGAACTAGGCACAACAGGTATCTTGGTTCCTTGTAAAACAGAGACAGCAAATGCATAAATAAAAAAAATAAAAAAAGGAGCAGAAGCAACAACCAGACACAACATAAGCACGAAAATGTGAAAAACAATTCTAGAACCAACCTAACAGCACTTACACTTGCACCAACATATACTACAGCAAAAAACATGGCAAAACAAGACCTTTGGGTCGGATTGCACCAGAAAATCAAAGCCAACTCCCTTCTCATGGCAGAAATATTAGCGCTCAAGGAGGGACTAGTTCTGGCGAATTCATAAAGCTTGGGGAAAATGAAAAGTGAAATGGATGCTACCAATGCAAACCACCCCTCAGCACAGTTATTGATGATTACATATTTGACACTAGCGATAGGTGCACATGTGATAGTTGCATATTTTTGCATTAGGCAAATGACAATAGTAGTGGAAAGAACTTAATTTCTTGGGACACTACAAGAAAAAGTAGCTTTTGAGACGCTCATATTGGCAGTGTTTAATTTCTTGCTGTAGTTCAATTTATAATCTGTTAGGTACATATATCTATCTTTCATCTCATTGACTATTGAAATGAATGTAAATTGAGTTTCATACATGTGTGAAATGATCACTAGCACCGCTAAATGTCATAGACTTACTGGGGCATATTTCACGGCCTTACGTGCACCCTCTGAATTTTGTAGAAACCGATGATACCCCTAAATATTAGGGTTATTTCAAGATGAATATCCCCTTACTGGAAATACCCTAGTTCCCTTTTATATTCAATTTTGTTTTGAACTAGGCCTGTGCCCAAAAAAAAAAAGGAAGCCTCTTTGCACTAACATTTTTATTTCCTTTTGGTTAAAATATTTCTTGTTAGGGTAGTAGATTTCAATAATATAGTTATGTTTGATTGCAAAAATTTATCTCCACTGTTCTGATTGTTAAGTGTCCTTATCGGCCCACGTTAAATTTCTGAAGCACTGCCCGAACTTTTTATTTTAAATAAAAGGCAACAATGATACATGTACAACAAAAGTCTCCAACACTCATATGGTGTGTCGATCCCACACACACTTCACACTCAAGTGTGTGTGGGCTCTACATACCATGTGAGTGTGTTGAAGACTAGTTGGAACTGGTTGTTCTACACCTCATGTTTTGCAAAAAATGACTGTTCCAACTTACTTAAGGAAAAGATTAAACTGTTATCAGTGATAAAAACACCTGCTTAATTAGGGCACATAATTTTTTGGTTAATTGATACGATTGCAGAATATTGATTGATTATGCTTCCAAAATTGTTTTTGTTTTTGCCTATAAAAGGAGTCCTTCTCCAGCCATTTTCGACATACCAAAAAATATTTTCTTATTCAGAGTTCTAAAAGCAAGAATGGTCGATTGTGTTTTGTGTTTCCGATCTTCTTTCGTGCAAGGAAGATCGAAATAGAGGTTGTATTATGAGCTGTTTTGTCCTGGAGATGGCGTGGCTAATATTTTCACTACAAAAAAAGAGGCTTTTTGCGTCCGCAAGGTGCCATCGCAATTGTTCAATATGCCGTCGCAAAAGCTATTTGCGTCCGCCTGGCGACCGCAAAAATAGGGACGCGATTGGTTGGGTGACAAAAAGTCATTTGCGTCGGCATGGTGCGGTCGCAACGTATTAGCGACTGCAAATTCATCTTTTTGCGTCCGTATTTTTGCAGACGCAAAAGCTGTAACATTTTGCCACTGTGCAAAGTGCAGTCGCTAATTATTCTACATTTGCGACTACATTTGCGACTGCACACATGCGGTCGCTAACATTTTATATTTTGCGAGTCGCTAGTAAACTATATTTGCCACTGCAACAGGACAGTGGCTAAAAGATTGTAGTTGCCAATGCTAATTAAAAAAATGCAGCCATTTATGTTATTACAATTTCTCTAAACAATTTATTTTCACCAATGTACATCAACAACAAAAATGACAATGAAAAATTTACTAGCTTCTTCTTATTCACTACAAACAAAATAGTATACTCTCCATTTGAAATATTACTTCATAGAATATGAGCCTCATAAGTTATCAACATAACATTCCTTCAAAACAAAAAAGAAGTTATCAACATAACTCGACTACTCGAGAATCTCCGATAGAAATATTACTAATGACTTGCAAATACACTGACTTCTAAACAAGATGCTCCAATAGAAATATTACAAATGAATAACAGGTCATATACATCATGGATGAGCTCTGGTTTATTCAATAACGCAGCACCCATTCATCCACTCGTGGAAAATGATTTTGGAAAACCCATATTGACATCTACGGCGGCAACATCTTTGCACCTGAAGAGTCATGTACCATGATAATTTTAAACACACAAAGAAAACACAGCTAACAGCAACAAGCTTTCAAAGACAAATCAACAAGTTCTACTTAGGACAGAAAATGTAGAACTACCAAGTTCAAAAGCTTTAGAGTTCAGCCCAGAAAATTAGAAAAACAATTTGAAGTGTGAACAAGCAACATATTGCTCAAAAAGAAAAGGATTGAATGAGTGAAAAGAGAAGGATTGAAACAGAGCAAGTGCAAGTGAAAAAAAATCTAGGCTATGTACTCCGGTATAATCTCTCTCCCCATTTGATACACAGTGGATGTAACTAATTACCCAATTGAGAAACTAAAACTTTTAGACCGTGTTCTTTGTTTCTTGATTGATTATTCTTTTTGTGATTGTGTGTGCCGGTATTTGGTTAAAGGGGCAACAAAACCAACAAGCAAAACTCAAAAAGATTATAACAAAACACAACAAAAGCGATAGTCCATTTCCGAATCATCATATCGGTATGAAAACTCAATTGAGTAATGATACATGCTCATATATTTCCCTACCTAAAGGCACATTTTTTAGGCACAATGCTACCAAGGATCATGGAAAAAGTTCAAATCAAGTGTTAGTTCTTGCATTGGAATTTTTTTGGTCCAGGTTACAATACCAGTTCATAGAAATAGTAAGCAGCTTTTGAATGGATAATAAACTCGCAACCTACTTCATTACTTGCGCCAATATGAAAGAACCTCAAGTTGAACAGTAATGTCTACAGTCCCCCTGTAAATACATGTTCATTGCAAACATTCTGATAGGACCACATATCCTAAGACAACTGGGATAAAAGGAGTCACGAACTTACCATATAAAAGGCTCGCCAGGCTTCCGTTACTAATGAACTCAGAAATTAACTGTGCTGACATTTATCTACAGCATATCCAATCAAATTCATCAGATTTCGGTGACGAAACTTACCTAGCAGCAATACCTACAAAAAGAATGGGACACATTAATTTGAGTCAAGCAGTACAGCATAGCCATTTCTAATGGGAACTCCCCAGGACTTGAGTCCCTAAAGCAATGCCGTTGTTGTCGTTAAAATGCAGTGACAATAGTTGCAGAATTGATTGGTTAGCAACGTTACGGTATTTATCACAGGAAACAGGAGCCAAACAAGTGAAGCTCCAAAAAAATTGAGTTCCTGAAGCAAGAATAGAAGCGTGACTCTTTAGGGCTTTTTAGTCTAAATCCTAGCCACCAGAGTTCCAACCAAATGTGGAATATATGCTCTCTTTGGATTTTTAGTCTAATTGGATACTAAATCCGTGAAACAAACAGGCCTCTAATAATAGAATCATACAGCGGAATTTACACAAATGAAATTGCACCATACAGCAGAATTTACTGCTTTAACTCTAATTAAATTGCCGACCGGATTCAAAAAATGACTTCATGGCAGTTGGCTTCCTAAACTTCTACAAAGCAAAGCACAAGTTTAACTTATAACTTAGCTTGTAAGTTGAAATACATCCTCATCATAGTAGTCATCTGTGCCGTTATCTCTGCCATTAGAATCACTATTAGTATTCAATATCAGTAATCCTCGTCAGCAAACAATTACAAAAGACTTTGTGATTAATGTGGACTCAAACTCAGCTAACTTGACTTACATCAATTATACGTCTGCAATTGCCCTAGACTTATAAGGCTAACCTGTATTTTTCTTTTTAATTTTTTGGAACTGATTACACAAACTTGTTTGGTCACCCATTTTGTGTTTGAAATTGTGAATGAAGACCCTAAGTAAACTACAACAAAACTGGTAGTTGTAAGATTTCTAATAAAACTAGCATGAATTCAATTTTTTGTCTGTATATTTTACCTTCATCAAGTTCAAGATAAATACATGTCAGAAAAATGGAAAAGGCACTCATACTGGTGTCAGTCCTAATGCATCCTTTGCAGACCTAAACAGTTAAACTTGATTGCAGTTTGTGAATTTCCAGTCTAAGCATGCAGATTCGCAAACCATATATCAAATAAAGTTTTAGCGAATACCTGCCAGGAGACGTACATAGGTTAACTAATCAAAAATCAAACACAACGTGTTAAACAACCTATGTAGTGCAGAGTGTTAGCTTTCAACTTTTTTTTGGTTATTATCTTAATCTCGGATGCATGAGTCAGTAGTTACCTAACTACAATGTATATGGTCAGCATTATATTTATAGATTAACATAAAGCAATGCAAGTCAATTTGACACGGTAAGGCGTGACATTACATAAATATAATAACTAGATCAAATTTCATGAAGACGGCAAAGAGCACCTGGTGTGTGAATACAACAAGAGAAGTCGCCGCAGTATCCGCAACCACAAGTGTATCTCTCACCTTCTGTAGTAAGCTTCAATGAATCTCGAATACTGTGTGTGCAACTCAATTGGGCTAGTTGGTCTTCATCTAGATGAAATCAATTCCAAGCATCATAGAAAAAATGAACCACGAACACTTTCAACATAAACGAGTATAGAGATACACTTTCTACATAAACGAGTCAAATGAATGCTTTGAAGTCAGCACTGCACCAATCAGCAGGGAGTCACAAGGAAATAAATAACCAGTTTGAAAGTGTCTTACAGTGCTAGTAGTCTTCGTCTTAAGGAAGACTGGATATTATCCAAACAACTCCGGTCCTATTTTCTCTAAAGCTTTGGTACAAAGTGGAAATTTTTTTTTCATTTGTGATGATTGGTTATCTCCGGCAACTTGGCTCTATGACGAAGACTTTAGTTTCCTACAAACACAAATCTGAACCAATTTCCTTTAATATGTTGCATACTATTCATCACAAAGGCCCATACAAAAATCGATTCATGACAAAGAGGCTAAATGTATAACTTTTCAACCTATTAGGGGCAACCTCAGCAAATATTAAAATTGCACATATGAACCCATCATGGAGTACGAAATCATATATATAAAATCTTCCATAAACATAGCAAAAATTCATCAAGGAGTTCTTTACCAAGTGATTTTAAATAATACTCACATACAGGTGGTTTTCAGCTTAACTCTACGACTGTAGGTAGGTGAATGAGGCCAATATTTTACCTAACCATGGGTTCTTAAGAGATCCCCAAAATTGAGTCTTGTCCTGCATCCAGCCCTACTAAGATCTCATGTCAGATATTAAGAGAAATCACTCTATCAAAGTAAGAGATTGGATTCATTAAAGAATTCAAAGGTTACCAATGGGTGTCAAATTCACACTCGATACACTTATAAAATGCAATTTATAGATAAAGAAGCCGAGCCACAAAAAAAACAATTATAGGTGAAGAATAATAGACACAATAACAAACAGAGATTACCAAAAATCCAAGTGGAATAGAAGAATACAGATCGCTTACGGGATAATCAATGGGTGAGCCACAAACATTGTGTGTAGCTTCAAATTCTTTGACAAATCTCTCAAATCCAGATATGCCAAATCAAAAACCCAAGCTGAACAATTTGCGTCCCTTAGAACATGTGAATGGAAAAAACCTACAAAGAAAAATAAAAAAATTCGAAACCCTAACCTTGAAGAGATCCAAGGCGGAGCCGCGGAGGTCACCGATGGGGCTTTGGAGAAATACGCAGAGTGTGGAGAGAGAGGAAGAATCGTGTGGGAGGGAGGCGAACTAGGGCAGTCGATGATTGAAGGAAAAGGGGAGTTTTTCACCTCTTAACCTGAAAGTCCAAATTTGGCGAAAGTATTGAAAATTTGAAACCACCGCTCCCTTTTCCCCGTCCCGCGTGAGAGAGAGAGAGAGAGAGAGAGAGAGAGAGAGAGGGGTTTGGCTTCCACTGTTTTCGTTGGGGAGAGGGAAATTTGCAGCGGGAGAAGTGAATAAAAATTGGAAATTTCCACCGCCTTTTCGACCAAATAAGAGTGGGTCTCCGAGCGACGTCGCTTTCTTTTTTTTATTATATGCAACAGTTGCGACCGCAAAAATATGGACGCAATTGTGTAATTAATTGCGACCGCAAAAAAGTGCAGACGCAATTGTATAATTATTTGCGACCGCAAAAAAGTGCAGACGCAATTGTATAGTTATTTGCGACCGCAAACTATTACAGACGCAATTGTTTTATTTTTTTGCAACTGCACTTGTTGCAGTCGCAATTACGTATTTTTTGAGACTGTATAACGTGCGGTCGCAAAAAATATGCCGCAAAAAGACGTTTTTCTTGTAGCGTTTGCTTGCACAGTGAGGGTGGAGCTACGAACGTCGACTTAAAGAGAGCGACCTAGTTTTGGACTCAACCCAAAATAGCAGCCAATTCCTTCTAGTATTTTTGTTCGTTACAGATGCTGAGGTAATTAAAAACTTCCATTTACTCTCTACAATAATTTCAAAATTATTACAAACGATATATTTTCTGGTTGGTTTTAGACCTCCATATGCAAGTAAATTATATTAATTTGCAGAAAAGAAGCTGGTGGAGAGAAGTGCAACGTTACATCATCTGTAACTTAAATCTATGATGATCTCCATTATAAATAGTAGAACAACGCCGTGAAGTGATTTAATACCATAAAATTTGCCTGGTGATGTCTAAAATGTTTGATATAAATGAAATGACGTATTATCAATGGTGCATAATCTTTCTTTGTCGTTCTATGATCTGATCAAGCTCTAAAAGTGTGTTTGATAAAAGCTTGTACAGTCATTGTTTTGCCCTATTGAAAGTTAATACATAGGCTAGCCTATGTATTAGTTAAATGTTCATTGCATGAAATGCATATGGACTGACTTGTCATTGCAAGATTTTAATTTGGCAAATCCACTCTAATTAATTACCATATTATCTCATAAAAATTTGTGAATTTTAATTTTATTCCTGAAATGCATAATTTGCTTATTTGTAACCCAATTCAAATCTCTATATAGGTCTCTTTTGTTACAAGATTAATTCATCACATGGTCTTGTTCCGTAAAAATTATCTCTATCTCTCTCTCAATCAATCAATGGCATCCTTTTCAAAAAATGTCTCTGAGAGATTGATTGGAAAAATGATGAGCCGGCCCTTTGCCTAGCTATCATACTTTTAAATATCGGCCGGTATGTACCGTATCGGCCAGTTCGTACCGGTTTTTTGAACCTCCGATACAGATACACTCCGATATAGCGGTGTGACTTAAAAATCGCATATGCACCGGCCGTTTCCGGTACGTATCGGTGTATCGGCCGAAACAGCATCCGGTTCATACGTATCAGCCGAGGCGGCAATGGAAAACAGAGAAGAAAGAGGGCGATGGATGATGGCTGATTGATGGGTTCCATGGTGATTTCGAGAAGAAAGAGGGGCGAGACAAGGAACCCAACGTCAATCGCTGATTTCACGTCCAACTTCGCCAATGCAAGCAGTGAATAGCGTTGAGGATTTTCAGAGAGAGAGAGAGAGAGAGATAAGAACCCAACGTCGATCTATGATAGTCTGATTCCACGTGAACTTCTCTGAAGCAAGGCGTGAATGGCATTGAGGATTTTCAGAGACAAGAGATCGAGAGGGAGAGAGGAGAGTTCGGTGGTAGGGCTGGAGTAAAACCCAGGGGAGAGAGAGGGAGCACAGTTCGGTAAAGGTTTTGAAAGGTGTGCTTGGTTTCAATTTAAACACGTTCCTCTTGGGAAAACACCCACTCGGAGAACAAATTTCAAAAAAAGGAAAAAAAAAATGCAAGTGGGGCAGTGGGGCAAAAACTGTGGTAGGAAAAATTACTCACTGTAAATATAAATAATTTTGTTTTACACAACATTTTAAAGTGTACATATTTATTTTATATACATAGAAAAAGGAAAATAATAAATATTTATATGTTCTAAGATCGTCTAAAATAATTAGGGAAAAAAGCCGTATCATAATGTTTTGTATGAGTTGCTAATGATTTTAAAAAATTCACGGCCGAGACGGCCGATTCCCCTGACGTATCGCCGATATGTCCCGATACCGATAAACCGATATCGCGACCGATACCGCTATTTAAAACTATGCTAGCTATAGAGCAACCTCCAGTGGTAAAGACGAAAAATAATCCAAAAAACCGGTTTTTTGGATGTCACATTCGTCTTTATTCACAAAACTTTAAGTTTGGCCAATAATTTTATACTTTTTAGATTCCTCTCGTTAAGACAAGCCAAAAAACCATAAAAAATCGACCGAAAACTAACAAATGTAAATTTTTTTTGAAAGGACAAATCCACAAAAAACTAGTTTTTTTAATTTACTCCCCCCACCCGTCTCTCTCAAAATACATTTTGCTTCATCACCCTGCGATGGAGCAATATCAAACAATCATTTCTCTCATAAAAGCTAGTTATAATATGCTCACCACGTTCCTTCAACTATCAGCTGTTGATAATTTTGCAGTTCTAATAGCACTCAAGGAACGATAATAGATAGAGCAACCGAGGAGGACGTTGTACGTGAGCATTTTGCTCAACATGACTTATCATTGAAGCTTCCCAAAGGTTGTCCACAAAATCTCTTTGTGATGGTGAGGTACGTTTTGTTTCGTCTATTTGCTTCGTCAACAAACCCAAATGTAGAGATTCTTTACCTTTACATTTGGATTCCATATTACTCTTGCTCCTTTTAATCTCTATAGCCTTTTCATCTGATTAACAAATTCATTTCTCCGTTTTACAATAAATAAATAAATAAATAAATTTAAAACCTAGATCTAGTTGTTCTAAGCCCCTTTTTGGTTATGCAGTATAGCCGAGTGGCAAAACCTCATTTATAATACTTACACTTGTTATGCAGAACTTTTTTTTTTTTATAATATTTTATAAACAGAAAAAAAAGAGGTATGATTAATCATTGAAAACTGATTAAAAAGATCCACGGCCAAAAGCATCACAACGGAGGAAGACATCTCAACTATGTTTTTTTTTTTTGATCGGCGACATCTCAACTATGTTGGCATGCCTCCCCACAACAATCACATTTTGGGCATGAAATTGGTTAACTTTTTTTTTTTGGTAATTTGGTAATTCGGAAATTATATTAGACTAAAACAACCCCAAGATACCACACCAACAGGTGAGAGTTAAGAATACAGCCCCAAATAAACTAATCTAGGATGAACCTAGTACCAAGACGATCCCTAAGGTGGGCCGGCCCAATTTTATGATTTCTGTGGATCAGAGGTTTGGATTAAATAGTAGGTGTTATTTTTGGGCTTGGCCCATTGGGTGTGTTGTTGGCATCTTGCAAATAGTTTTTTTTAAAAAAAATCGAGAGCCGGAGAAGTAGGTTAAGATTTCGCGAGAAAAAGTTGCTCAATGCATTTCTTTTCCAACTGTTGTATGCTGATTTCATTTTGTATCCCGATTATTTCGTGATGAATCAAATTATTTTTGCCGATGAAAAAAAAAAGACGACCCCTAAGGAATAATTCCGGCCCGGATGAAATTGGTTAACAATTAGTCGACCAAAGATTTAATTGTTTGATTCTTCCTATTAAATGTTGCATGAAATTCCCCTTTTTTTTTTTTTGGCATCCTAGATCAATGCTGGTATCTTAGCCTCGGAAACTTCAAAGAACGTATTTTGGTCGAAACTGATAAACTTCAAGACACCGGATGACTGTGTGGAATATATCCTAGCAGAGGATGAGGTAACTGAAGTCATATTTTTAGACTATGTAACTATCGCAATATACAAGTTTAGAATTTATTGAGGATTTGAAATACTTACACAGGTGGGCGAAGTGGCTCGCGGTGTGGGTCGTATACCTTTACGAGAAAGACATGACAGGTGGCAAATTGAGAAATGCCAACGTGATACTATTGATCGATCCGATAACGTACATACATCATGCATACTATACGTTTGAAAAGTGCACGAATTTCCAAAAGTGACAAATAAATTGGAATGGAGGGAGTAATGCTTTTCAATTATGTGATTTTCACGGAAAAGGCTACAATACACACCTCTTATTTAGGTGTACCATATGCACCTATTGTATGGTCCAGATTGTGCCACCTCATCGACAATCGTAACATTTTTTAGTTTTTCGTAACTTTTCAGCAATATGATTCGTAACATTTTCTATAATTCGTAACATTTTGGTGTGTCTCGTAACTTTTATAAAAAAATTCGTAACTTTTACAAAAAAAATCGTAACTTTTCCAAAAAATTCGTAACTTCTCCAAAAAATTCGTAACTTTTACAGGGGTGTATATCATACACACCCAAATAAGGGGTGTGTATTGTAGCCATTTCCGATTTTCACTGTGTTGTTTTAAACCTCCTAATTTTATTTTGCGTCAATTAGACGATGATGCTGATAAAGGATTTCAAGTGTGTTGTCAATGATTATTTTTTCCATGATTTTAACTTCTTCTCATGGATATTGTTTACCTCCTAATTTTATTTAGCGTCAATTAGAGGGAGGGAGTAACGTTGTCAATGATTTTTTTTCCATTCATCTCTATTAGAGGATTTTCAAAAAGTAAAAAAATTGACTTCAAATAAAATCTTTACTAAGACGAAAGTAAGTAAAAATTGGTAGTTAAATTTTGTCCTTTCTAAAATTCTTCCATAGCGGCCGGGCTCCGCTTTTCATTATTTGATTTCTCTTATTGAATTGAATTGGTTTTTTTTTTCTTTTGCTAAGTTAATCCATTATACCAAAAAAAATTATTGCTTTTACTTGGCTAAATCCTATGAGCTCAAGCATTTATACAAACGTAAAACTGGTTTATCTGAACTCATGTCACGTGCGTTTTATTATACCCACATTATATGCCCAACATGATGGCATTTACACGTCCCGTGCCCTTGTCTTTGTCGTGATGCCCGACCCACTAGACACACATGTCGTGTACATATCATGCTCGACCCAATAAAATCCATTTGATACCTCTAGATATTTGTAAAGTGAAATAAATGAGCTATAGCCGTATGGAAAAGCTTAGTTTTCCTTTCCAATACGTACACGGTTCAATTCTAGGGCCTCTCATTTCTTTCTCCATAAAATTTTTTTTCCTCATAAAACAATTCCAAAGGGATATTTTTTTTGATTGGTGCAAAAAATAATTTGACCAAAACTAGTTTTAATTAAAACAACGAAACAAATTATGGAAAAAAAAAAATATGGGACCAAGTAAGTTAGGTAACGAATCATGGAAAAAAAATCATTGACAACGTTAATGCAGTACTTTCACCATAACAAGTCGGAGAGGAAGTTTCGATTGTTCGTCGAGGTTGAGGCTTTCATCATTCACGCTTGTGTTTCCAAGGCATAATAAGCCAAAAAACAAAATGTGGTGTACATTGAGAATTAACTATACGCAGTCCTTGCAAAAATAAGTAGAAGGTAAAATTGTTAATTAAATTCACTGATGATTTTTCAGCCTCTTGAGCCATTGGTTTCTGAATCCTCTAAGAGAAAAAGGAAAGCTGAAGTTCACTCTTCAACTAATGAAGTCGAAGAGCGGTGATCATGAAGGAAAGTTACGACATTTTAAACTCCAAAATGGACGAAGAGACAATAAAAAAATCGAGTCATATTGATGTAGTAATGGTTCAAAAGATGATTGACGAATTGTCACGCGACACACAAGTAAGCGTAAATTTAATTAACCTTTTCTCGTCTCATGGATATTGTTTACCAATTTTATACTATGAACACCAATCAATCTAGGTATTCTTCGTTGAACATTAGTTTAAAACAAAAAACACACATTTAATTACAAAAATTAGGAAAAGAGAACAAAAAAAGCCTATATGGCTTCTCACAAAACAAGAACATATGTTTAAAAAGATCCATACGAACTTATTTCTCACACAATTTCCCACAGTAGTACTAGTGTATTTATGAGCCGGTTTAATTTTGCTTGACCCAAAATATAGAATTCACTAAAAACATTTGTGACATCTTAGGTATTTTCATAATATTTTGTCTCATTATTCACACGAATATATGAAAAAGCTTGTGTATATATATGATCAACTTTTCTGGAGTCACCATTGAAAATAACACTTGGCTAAAAAAGCCTTAAGGAGTTGAACCTGAGACATGCAACTAGCTCCAACTTACACGCACAAACCACTTGGGCAAATCTTTACTTAATTTTTTGAGCGTAAAGGGGCTGCACCTCCCGCTTTAGGACAGGGCCGCCCCTGCACTTGACTCAAACCCAACACAATGTTTAAAGAGTTGGGTAGGTTAAATTTTTGTCAATAATGTAAAAATGACATAACCAGATAACAAGAAAGTTAAGTAGAACGAAAATGGCTTCTATGAGGCGGCCAATCAAACGGAGGGGAGAAAAAGAGCAAGATCAACCGCTCAAACAGGGAGGGTGAATCGGATGGGGGCCAAGCGACTGAAAAATGAAAAATGATAAAGGCAAAATAACCAACTCCAACAAGTCTCCAATACACTCATATGCATGGTGTGTGGAGCCCACATATATTTGAGTGTACCATGTGACTGTGTTGAAAACTTTTTGTTGTACATGTATCATTGTTGGTGGAAAACGGGGAAGAAGAGAGAGAAGGGGGATTGGATCAAACAAGTAGACTTTATGCTTTTTACTCTTTCCAAAGAAGCCAGCGATTGCCAGACCCATGCATGACAAATTATTTCAGATGAAAAACTTCTAGTCAGGGATTGCTAACTTTGTTAAAGTGAGAATTTCACCTTTTTCAATTGAATTTTGATGATCTGAACTGTCAAATGTACTTAGAATGTGTTTTTAAGAGTTAGTACGAGGAATCATAAAAAAGAATGACCGGAAAGGGCTTCATCCAAGCAGTTTTTTATAAAATATATGTATCTACGATTTGTATAAAAAACTACTCGGATGAAGTCCATCCTGGTCATTTTTTTTTATGATTCATCACGGGAACCTTTAAAAACATGTTTTCAGGGAACATTTAAAAATATATTTTAAACACATTGAACGGCTCGAATCATCAAAATTCAATCAAAAAATATGAGAATGAGAGGAATCCCTGACTAGAAGTGGACTCTTATTTCAGGTACAGAGGTATTGAGAAAACATGCAATCAAATTGTATCTCCTTGACGACGTAACAGTTGGCCTCACTCATACGGCAACAAAGTCCACGTATTAGGAGCCCGTCCACTGGTTGCAACTTGGAAATACCAAAACCACAAGCTAACTGATATTAACGTCCACATCCCAAATCCAACATCGGTTCACACCACTGCTTTCACCGACACCATGCATTTTCTTTTTATTGCAAATATGTAAATGGTAGATATGTAAGACTAAGATATATTGATGTATGATTATTATCGTATTGTTAATCACCAACTCACCAAAGAAATGTGTAAATATTTTAATAATTTGTAGATGGTGAGGTTGTAACACATGATCTATTATGTACCTACTCTAATACCATATTCAGTTTTTTAGAGTGTTCCAACCTAAAATCAATTAGAGCAACAGGTGGAGTAACCGTTAAATTATATTAATTAAACTTGGGTGATTTAGGTAAGCAATCGATGTGGGTTAATGTGTAACACTCCAGCTCTCGTGCAGTCTGGCGGATACATATGTAGGTATGGATCGAGCAGATCAAAACTCGACCACGTCAGGTCACCAACACTTTTCTTTGCTGTTCATTGTGCAATGTGTAAACAATAGATGGTTGGGTGCCAACTTAGTTGGGATGCTTCTATTCGTTGTGATGCCCTCTCCATGGATCCCTTTAATCTTTGCACTCCTTTAATTCCAAAGATTAATATATTTATTGATGCAGCGCAGCCTATGGAAACGAAACTGATCGTGCAAGAGAGACACGAATAATGTTTGAGCCAGAGGTACTCCCTCTTTGAACAAACGAATAAGATCGACCCGGAGGTACTCCCTCCTTAAACGACCAAGATATTGAGTAAAAACTCGATTTTCTTAATTCATAAACAACCAACTTCTGCCATTAGGCTTACAATGATACTTATAGTGCTAAGAAACCCTAATCCAACTAGGAAACTAATAACAAAAAGAAATCCTACGGCAACTAGGAAACAAAAAACAAAAGGAAATCCTAATCCAACTAGGAAACAAATAACAAAAAGAAATCCTATTTCTTTTTAACCAAGCAACTTATAATAAGGAATACTAGATTAAAACAAATTAGGAAACTAAATATTTCTAGAAAATCTTGATTAAAATAAAATGGTGCTACTAATAAAATATAATTCCTATATCTGTAGAATAAAAATATTAGCCTGCATCATTCTCCTCTGCTTGAAGAAACTCGTCCTCGAGTTTATACAGTTGAATTCTCCGATCCTTGTCCGCTTCCATCTTGTACTTCAAATTGATTTTTCCGAAGCCAAATTCCAAAAAGAAATCTTCAAAAATTAGAGGAACAGTTTCCATTGTTAGGTATGAAACACATGATTTGCTGCTTGCAAAGTCTTCAATAAATTCCCAAAAAGGATCGATAAATTGTGATACTTCGAATCCTAACGATGGGCATACTTTGATCGCCTTTTTTCCCACATTCAAGACGCCATCGATTGAATCCAAACCATCAACTTTGTCAAGAATAGCAACAAACTTCTTCTCAATTTCCACAAATTCATCATTCATATTTTCTATCACGTTATGAATGACAATTTTCTCCTCATCCGGGTACTCATCGAATTTTGGAGGTGAATCCCAATGAATTTCTGACTGCAACAACGATGAATCTGTGTCCAAAAATATTTTATCGGACTCTTCCTCTAATACATCGTCGATAGAATCTCCTACGTCTCCCTCAACTAAAATTTCTTCTATAACCTCTTTTTTTCTCCCTCCATGGAATTGTGGAAACCCAATTTTTTTTGGAACCTCAATTTTCTTACTAAACTCACAATAATGAGAGCCACGGGTTCTAGCCGCAACGTCTCTATACCGCCCCCCTTGGTAGTTTCCGCCACCAAAAGGTTTGATATCTTCATCGTCTGAAAAACCATCCTCGATCGGAGGGTTAGGTCTAACAGGGCGATGGCGAGTTGGGTCAGCGATCTCTAAAGCATCCATGCGCTGGACAATATTTCCAAGCATGGCTTTGAGTTCAGCAAAGCCCTCCTCTATCCGAGCTTCTCGAGCGACGTCATCCCGCTCATAGACTTCGTCAAGAACAGCCGTACGGTTGCCTCGTCCACCCCGACCCCCAGCACGTCCTCTGGCAGCCATCTCAGGATTGGAACTTGCAGCTCTGATACCAACTGATGCTGCGCAGCCTATGGAAACGAAACTGATCGTGCAAGAGAGACACGAATAATGTTTGAGCCAGAGGTACTCCCTCTTTGAACAAACGAATAAGATCGACCTGGAGGTACTCCCTCCTTAAACGACCAAGATATTGAGTAAAAACTCGATTTTCTTAATTCATAAACAACCAACTTCTGCCATTAGGCTTACAATGATACTTATAGTGCTAAGAAACCCTAATCCAACTAGGAAACTAATAACAAAAAGAAATCCTACGGCAACTAGGAAACAAAAAACAAAAGGAAATCCTAATCCAACTAGGAAACAAATAACAAAAAGAAATCCTATTTCTTTTTAACCAAGCAACTTATAATAAGGAATACTAGATTAAAACAAATTAGGAAACTAAATATTTCTAGAAAATCTTGATTAAAATAAAATGGTGCTACTAATAAAATATAATTCCTATATCTGTAGAATAAAAATATTAGCCTGCATCATTTATCTTTTGCTTTTCAAAATGAAAATAAGACTGGCTAGTTACATTTCATAGAATTTAGTTGCTCTGTATTTGGATTCGGGGTAGTGCTATGCGGTAGGTGTTAGTGCGACGTGTTGTGCTGCAAAACTACGTCGTTTTGTTTGATTTTTGGACTCAACTCCAAGATTCCAAGGGCCATGTTTGGAGGAAAAAAAAACCACTACAAAGTGCCTAAACCCTAAACCTGAAGTGCCTAAACCCACAATACCCTACCCCAAAGAGCCTAAATCCCCTAAAATTGAACCCTAAAATGGAACCCCAAAATTAACCCTCAAAGTCCCTTGGAAGCTTTAGAGGTGTACTAAGAAAATGAGCAGAACGACGTAGTTTTGTCCCACAACACTGTGCACAACACCATAATGCCTCCCCCGAATTATTCGTGCAGGAGTCGGAGAAATCCTCTATGTGTGGCTATGTCCAGTTCCTTTAGAGTGTGCATTTATAAGAATTTACGTATGTGTTAACACCGAAGAAACCACAAGTGTCTACTGTGGTTTGTGAGCTGGGCGTTCCAGGACTGTACGTCACAGTCCAAAAGTGATAGAGGCCTTCGAGACCTTTTTTTGACTTCGTTCGTGCGATTGCGTGCTACCCTCAAAGGGTAGAGTTGCAAATAGTTCGTGGTTTGCCTTACGTGCGAGGTAAGTCGAGAGACTTTGGAGGTAAGTCGAGAGACTTGAGTTTGATTTTAACCGTGAGGTTGATGGCTGTAGAACCCTTTTTTCTTCTTAAGTTCCTGTATTTGTGGGCTCTTGGCGCCAACTTCCCTTACGTCGAGATGCTGCCAAGTGTCTTCTTCAACTTCCAGCCTTCACCACAAATTGCCAAGTGTCCCATGTTGACAAATTTCCCTCCATTTGCCGCAGTTATTGGCGGTTAAGTACTGACCCATTTCTTCTTTACATAGATAATGGAGAAGAATTCACCCCCCACTACTTATTCTTCTCGTGCACGTGTATCCTTCAGAGGAAAAATATATAGCCTTTGAATTATCTTGGAAAAATTATCCCATGTGTCATGGCCCATAACTACCTCTACCTTTGGAACCAATTCTTGCCAGCATATAAGGTCCATTTCCGTATTTTATGGCATGTAGAGATAATGGATTCCAAACTGCCAATTTGGCATTTCACACGTGCACTTCTAGGGGATAATTGTGATAATGGAGCCATTTTAAATTAATATTAATGGCCTTTATTTATAATTCCAGAAATTATCGTCTATAACCGCCTCCTTCATTTCTCATTGCCCAAAATTAATCGGGCTCTACCATTGCCGGGAAATATTAAATAGGCTAAGCTCATAAAAATTAATTGGGCCAAGACTTAACATAATAAAATTAACGCAGCCCATTAATTTTGCAAGTGAAATTAGCCCACTTTAGTCCGAAAATAATAGCTTTTTGGCCTTTTGAAAAAAAAATGCCAAATTTGGGTGTAAACAGTATGCCAATATCAATAAACCGGACTTGAATAGCGTTTTTAATTTGATATAATTCATAATTATATTGTCCCACTGTTTAACAAGACAAGAAACGAAGAATAGCTGAATTTGCCAGTACACTAACGCTAATTAAAGAAAAAACCATATACTATCACAGGGTAAGAAAGACATGTCATGAAGAAAAAGGCAAACTTACTCTTTATAGAGCCATACATTCAGAAACATTCCCCTTAGAGATACTTTTACAATTCTACTTGGAAACATGACAAGATGTTCATCATCATAGGGGTGTACGTTTATTTAATGCTATAAATACCGACGATGAGTTGAGCAACGGAAACGCCGAAAGCAACGAAGCCCAAACAGAAAGCTATGAACTGGCTACGCTGGCTTCTCATGTATGCCATATTCTTCGGCCAAAAACGCTTGCTATACCTTGTGGCTCTGTTGCACGCGTCAGCAAAGTAGAAATCACTGATTGTAACTTCCTTGGATAGCTTGTCGAATATATCGAGGGCGGCCTCTGGGGCACCGAGCTTGTTATGGATAACTCCGGCATTATCGAGCACTTGGACATCTGTATCAGATTCCATGAGCCTCTCCATGAGATATGCATAGGATGTAAAATACTGCGAAATCCCAGGGCAACACTGTTCGAAGGCAATGAAGTTCATGAGGACTAAGTCCGTCATTCTTTGTAAATGTATAGATGGGATTTCGAAACGAGCACTATGAAACCACCAAAATTGTCCTTCAGGTTCAGTGAACTTGACCTTGAACAGATCATTTCCCGTAGCGGGTACAAATTTGACTCCTGCATGGACCAGTTCTGATGCAGAAGGCAGGTAGCGCCCTCCCCAGTTCCATTCCTTGGTTTGATCGTGAGGAAGGAAATCGTCTTGTATTTTGTGGAGGATATGATAATGATTAGCATTACGGCTTGAAACTTCTTCTTCAGGCTCAAAACTATTCATTTTGTTGCCCGAAACCCCAAGGACGCAGTCACGAGGCCAACAAGAAGTTTCCGTGCTACTTCTGTTGGTGGATTTTCCTTCTGCTGGAGGCATCAGCAGGTCAACAAGTGGTAGAACCACATAATCGGTGAGCAGCCAGTTCTCCAGGGGCAGGGGAATATTTGGGATCCGAGCCAGAGTGAGAAGGAACAATCTCTCAAGCACAAAGAATGGAATCTGGTTCTCTAGGATTAGCAAGTCTTGTTGTACGGCGATAATAGTAACACTGTTACTGAAAATACGATCTTCCGTGTACGGTTCCTGCATTTTGAAATGGAAAATTAATAAAGTACATTAGTATATCCTCGTTTCTTTGACAAATTAAATCATTTGGAATTGATACTACACTTTGCAAAAGTAGCCTAATGCAAAAAATCTAGAGACAAAATTATTTTTCCTTGCAAATGGTACACATTCGCAAGAATTTTTTTGGACATTTAAAAAAGTAACGAGGAAAATGTATATATTTTCTCCCAAATTGTAACCTTTTCACCAATGAAACCTAAATTTTATCACCTATAAGTAAAAAAAAAAAAAAAAAAAGTAGTTTTCTATGCAAATTGTGCTTATTATTAGGTGAGGAAAAAAACTTTTATCGTGTTTTTGATAGATAAACCGAGGAAAAATATATAAATTCCTTGCCTATTGTAGTCAACTGAGAACAAACACATTTTGCCACCCTTTCTCTAATAATTAGCGAGGAACAATGTTACTATTTTCTTTAGGTCTACTTATTGAGCAAGTAACTGTAGGGCTGGCTTTGAGCTAAGGCGTGTAAGGCTGACTTTGGCCCCGGAATTTCGACCCAAAATTAGGACACCAAATAGGTACACCTATATATAGAATATATATTTAGTCTATCGCTTATATTATCAACGGGGTAGGTAGTGTAGTGGAAAAACTTAGTTTCTCTATCTAATATGTTCATGATAAAATTCATGGACCTCTCTTTTCCTTCTCCATAACATTGTTTTTCCCTTCTCACAAACTCACACTGTCAAGGGATATTTTACTTTATTGGTACAAAAAATAATATGACCAAAAACTAGTTTTTATTTGAAACAACAGAATGAATCGTGGGGGAAAAAAAACAAAATAAAGTACTAATTAATTATCAATTTGAGTTTAGTTTTATTTTTATTTTTTTCAAAGAAAACATAGGGCCTAGATTTACAAGTTTGTCTTAGGCTTCAAGAATCTCAGGGCTTGCCGTGCAGGTAAGTTATATATAGTACGTTATTGTAGTTCAATGATTAAATATGGATTTCTAATTTTTATATAAATAAAAAAAAATAGTTAAACAATCTCAATTTTTACATTAATCCAAATACACAGAAAGATCAGTTTTCCAATGCAATAACAAGAAGATTTGTTTCTACATTAATCGAAATTAATAGTCTTTTGAACTTGCGGCCATACCCACTGATTCAACAGGACTGGAATTTCCACCTTCTCTACTCTAGAAATTTGTGCTCATCTTTCTGTTACTCTTTATATTAGCTAAACCATTGGCATTGGATGTTCCATAAGTAAAATACTTGTAGTTTCCTTCTGAAGTTTAGGAGAATTGTTATAAAAGTAGTATCCCACATGAGCGTTAATAGTGGTGAGGAATTGGAGGCCTGAAGGTTGGGGTCACAGCGGGCCTTGATATTTGAGTTTCCCAAACACGCTTATAACTTGTTGCCCATTTAATATTTGAGGGGCCCGAAGCAAACTTCCAATATTGAGCTCCCTACATCTTCAAGAGTTTTTTTGAAAAAAAAAAAAAACACTACAAAATTACAAAAATGCAACCTAAAAGGATACAATTATAGAAGATAAATTCAAAAGTATACTGTAAGAGTTTTTTCTCTTTTTTTTTTATAAGAAAATAACGAAAACCTCTTCTTTTGATTTTTGTGAAAAACCCATAAATCGTGTTAGGTCATTCGATTTGTTTTCAATTTTCCACCAATGAATATTTTTTTTAATCAAATGTAAAAACATATCACTTGTATATTATTGTTGTGCTTGTTAAACGTTAAATTTTTACAAAGTAACTAAGTATTGTGATTTTTTCGAAATATTGTGAATTGGGAGAAAAAAAAAAAGTAAAAAGTCTAGAAACACTCAATCTTAAGTCATTCTAACAAAGTGGTTTCTTTGTTGAATTTCATAATCTATTCGTGATATGGAATATGAAGAATATTTTAATTTTCTCAATATATTTTGACTATTCAAATAAAAATAAATGAGGTGAGAATTATATTAAATATGGTTTCTTTTATTTTTATTTGCAAAAAGTAGAAAAGTAAAAGTTTAAAAATAATCCCTGTAGTTTGCATCAAATCTCAATTTAGTCCCTCTTGGAATGACAATTTTCCCATTGAATTCCATTTGTTGGGAGGGACGAAATTGAGACGGAATGTACACTATAAGTTAAAAATTGACTCAATTGACAAAATTGTAGTACTGGACTAGGGACGGAAACAATACAAAAATACCAATTTTGTATATTTTATACTGTTGCTTTATACTTTAACCAACATTACAAATAAAGACCTTAAAGTGCAAACTGGAACGAGTTTTTATAGTACTAAGAGTCTTTTTTTGCTGCCGATCAAGGAAAAAAAAACATAGGAATCTTTTCCTACTTGAAAATTAGGACGTAAGCTAAAAGTATTGAGGAGAAAAAAGATGATCAAGTGCGATCAAGAAAAAAAAAATGAAGAGTATTTCGCTACTTAAAAATTTGGATGCAAGTTAAAAGTACCAATTGAGGCGAAAAAAGAAGATCAAGTTTTGTCAATTGACCACGTAAAAAGGACACCTCTAGCAGGGTGATAAAAGGACACCTCTAACAGGGTGATAAAATAGAAATGCCTCCCTCAATTCGGGAGTTTGTGAACCGTGACCGGTTAGGCACGAGGTTCATCTTAGATTAATGTTTTGGCTGGGTCTGTACTCATAACTTCTCACCTCTTTGGTGTTGCACTGTTTCGCTCTTGTTTAATTTAATTTCCGAATTACCCAAAAAAAATAAATAAATAAAATAGAAATGTAGTTACACTAAGCTTCCTTACCTCTGAGTCGAAACCGTTATAATAACGGTGGTATCTGTAGAGAAATTCAAGGATGAAGCAACCATCGACCAACATCATTTCCGCATCCAGCGTAACTTCTTCCGCGTAGCATTTCTTTGCATCTTCTATTAACATCTCCATTGCCGCAACACATTCTTGTAAAATCTTCTTGTGCTCTGCTTCCTGGTTCTCCATTCCTTGGGTCATTCGACAAAGTAGGTTATTCATGTAACTCATCTTGACGTGTTGCATGGGTGTTTGGAGGTGTTCGTCATTTCTGTGAAGAGGGCCGATAGCGATGAGGCGAGGGGTGTAGGCGCTTTCATTCAGCTTACGAAGCTCTCTGGGCACCCTGTAAATGCAAACTGAAGATAAGGATTCGGCTTTCTGGGCGCCGTGACGGATTTTCCATGTAAGGCGCTCAATAACCTCCTGATAGCCATTCACCCCTCGGCTCATTTCAGTTGGGTGGATTTCCATAAATGAAATCAAGAGGCAGCTGGGTGAACCAGACCCCCTCCTGGGATCTATATATAATTAGATCCCACTCAGAGTAATTTGTAGGGTTAACTAGCTGTTGTGGGGCCTACTCCAAATGAATTTCGTCGTCAAATTTCTCCTCTTAAAGTTCTATCGATAAATAGTTCTACGCTTTTGTGCGCCAGACCAATGGAACCATGCCACCACAGCTTTTATTTCTTCCCACTAACTAGAGTTGGTCCACCTAATTTACCGTCGACTGCGATTCCTTTAGATTCGGCTTCCCATAGTCAAGAAGATTACTGGAGTATCATTCTTTATGGAACTCAAACATTAAAACAGTGTTGGGATAAAAATCAATCCTTCGCATGGTTCTGGAGTGTTAAAAGACATAAATAATTAGGTCAGTGGTCAATAATCTACTAGTATGGTATTAGAGTAGGCAATAGATTCTGTGTTCGAATATCACTGTCTATCTGATATTAAATGCTTGCATATATTTTGCCTGTTTATGGAGGAAAGGTTGGCAACATGTGAGTGAGAGGGTTGAAAATATAGCTTAAGCTTTTAGATGAGTTAGTGATTAACAATCTAATATAAAGGATCTTCATTTATACAAAGATGCTTCGGTAGATCGGTTCGCTGCCTCTTAATTCTGATTTAGTATTTGTTTCCTCTAAACAGTCTTCTTCGTACAATACAGACTCACTTGACATGGCCACACCATCTACTCCACAATAAAAAATAAAAAGTAAAAATAAAAAAAATCAGACATGGTTACTTGTCAAGAAAATGCCGCCAAAGATTCTGTTTTATTTTTATTTTTTTTTACCCTGAAACAATTAATAAAGGTGTATATATGGTCTCAGATTGTGCACCTTCCCCCCGGAGAAGATGAAGTTTTTTGGTACGGTATTGTATTTTTTCCTTATAGGATTGCCTTGAATATGGAAGGCCGAATCTGAAGGAAATGCAGTTGACGTTAACAATCTATTCGCTCCTCTTACCCAAAAATCCTAACCCGGTCCCTGGTAGCATGGTTCCATTGGCTTGGCGCGCAAACGGGTTTACATGGAGCTATAACTTAATCTCAAATTAATATGTGCTCTAGGAGCGATTCTACTTGCTCCTTGGTGGCTAAAATACTAAGCTCCCATCTAGAAGTGTAAAAGGGCAGTCAACTGATTTTGGGGTTGAGCAAACTGATTCGGTTCAATTGGTGATACGCTGACTACACGGGATTTGGCTTAGACTTGGATATTAATGTAACCAGTGATGTACATCCTAGATCATAAATTCATAATTATATGATATACGAAACCGATGTTACTTGTACTCAATTCTTGATTCAATACATAGTACTAATGTGAGTTGCGGAATTCCAATACTACGCAATTGAGAGGTCACGTAAAAATCTTTACGTTCTTTACTTGAATATATTTTGTGCTGTTGTTTGGCCAATTTCTCAACAATTGAAGTAGAATTCGTTTGAACAAGAAGACAACACAAATATAACTGCTTTTCAATTTATTCTTTTATATATATGTTGAAGCCGGAATAAATATTTGAGTACTTCTGGAGCACCGTCATGTGGTTTTCCGTGGCTCTTAACACCACATATTCGACACAGGGGTAAGGCGTATAAGTATAAGTATACTGGCACCATCTAGAGTGTGGTGATGGAGAATCTTGGAGCATTACGTGGTGGTGCTCTTGGAGCATTGATAATCACTCTAAAGCGGGGCAGATATTTCAACAGAGTTATCCATCACAAAAATAGTTTGATAATTAGTTCTCGTCATCTGTAACTAATTGTTGAACCTGCTTGTATATAGAATAATACTATGGGTACACTACACTTGCACACCAAGGTAATGTGGCACATAAGGAAAAATTTATCATTTCAGGTGGGCCACACATTGAATTTTTTTTTATCTGTCACATCACCTATTTGTGCATGTGGTGTACAAGTGTAATGTACCTATAACATTTTCCTTGTCTATAAGGCCTATAAAAAATTGGTCAGTACTATCGATATTGATTTAAATAATTTGGTAGAAAAATCACAACAAAATGACAAGCGGAATTTAATGGCATTAAAAATTGGTCAGTACTATCGACATTGAATCCACATCAATTTTTTTGTAGTACCTGACAATGACATTACTATTGTCACAATAGACATTTTTTGTACTCTCAATTGCATAAATTTACAAAATCTCTCTGCTATTGTTGAACCAAAAACATTTTCCTTCAAAATGCGGTGTATCAATATAAGGAAAAAAATCCCTCCTGTGCCCTGTGTATTAATACATGCATACATATCCTTCCATGTTCAAGATCACTCACTAATTTTTGGTTTCATACTAACTTTACCTCTCAATCTCCGCCACCACTTGTACTCTCTCTGTGTGGGCCTCTTTTTAAATTGGTGTAAAGTTTGTTGAAAAAAAATTAATACTTGTACATTATTTTTTGCGTACAAAATGCATACACTCCCATAGGGGCAAATAATATGGAACAGAGAGTAAGAAGTTTGTCTAGTACAATTTAGAGTCCCAACTGATTGGTAATCGCCATGTCTAATTATGGAGCCATTTTAAATTAATATTAATGGCCTTTATTTATAATTCCAGAAATTATCGTCTATAACCGCCTCCTTCCTTTCTCATGGCCCAAAATTAATCGGGTTCTACCATTGCCGAGAAATATTAAATAGGCTAAGCTCATAAAAATTAATTGGGCCAAGACTTAACATAATAAAATTAACGCGGCCCATTAATTTTGAAAGTGAAATTAGCCCACTTTAGTCCGAAAATAATAGCTTTTTGGCCTTTTGGAAAAAAAAAATGCCAAATTTGGGTGTAAACAGTATGCCAATATCAATAAACCGGACTTGAATAGCGTTTTTAATTTGATATAATTCATAATTATATTGTCCCACTGTTTAACAAGACAAGAAACGAAGAATAGCTGAATTTGCCAGTACACTAACGCTAATTAAAGAAAAAACCATATACTATCACAGGGTAAGAAAGACATGTCATGAGGAAAAAGACAAACTTACTCTTTTACAGAGCCATACATTCTGAAACATTCCCCTTAGAGATACTTTTACAATTCTACTTGGAAACATGACAAGATGTTCATGATCATAGGGGTGTACGTTTATTTAATGCTATAAATACCGACGATGAGTTGAGCAACGGAAACGCCAAAAGCAACGAAGCCCAAACAGAAAGCTATGAACTGGCTACGCTGGCTTCTCATGTATGCCATATTCTTCGGCCAAAAACGCTTGCTATACATTGTGGCTCTGTTGCACGCGCCAGCGAAGTAGAACTCACTGATTGTAACTTCCTTGGATAGCTTGTCGAATATATCGAGGGCGGCCTCTGGGGCACCGAGCTTGTTATGGATAACTCCGGCACTTTCGAGCACTTGGACATCTGTATCAGATTCCATGAGCCTCTCCATGAGACATGCATAGGATGTAAAACACTGCGAAATCCCAGGGCAACACTGTTCGAAGGCAATGAAATTCCTAAGGAATAGATCGATGCCATCATCTAGTTCAAGAGGTGGGATTTCGAAACGAGCACTGCGAAACCAAGAAAATGGTCCTTTTGGTTCAATGAACTTGACATTGAACAGATCATTTTCCGTACCGCGTTCAAACTTGACTCCTGCATGGACCAGTTCTGATGCATAAGGCAGGTAGAGCCCTCCCCATTCCTTGGTTCGATCCTGAGGACGGAAATAATGATGTAGTTTATGGAGGATATGATGGAAGTCACAAGAAGTTTCCGTGCTACTTCTGTTGGTGGATTGTCCTCCTACTGGACGCATCCGGTAGTTAACATGTGGTAGAAACACATAATCGGTAAGCGACAAGTTCTTCAGGGGATTATCTGGGATCCGAGCCAGAGTGAGTGGGAACAATCTCTCAAGCACTAAGAATGGAATCTGGTTCTCTAGGAGTACCAAGTCTTGTTGTATGGTGACCCAAGTCATATCGTTAGCGAAAATAGGATCTTGTGGTTCCTGAGTTTTGAAATGCAAAATTACGAAGTACATTAATATATCCTCTATTGACAAACTATTTGGAATTTATATTGCGTACACTTCAACAAACGTAGCCTAATGTAACAAAATCTAGACACAATATTAATTTTCCTCGCAAGTGGAACACATTAGCGAGAACTTTTTTTGTTGTCATTAAAAAAACTAATAGTGAGGAAAATACATTTTCTCGCAAATTGTATTACCATCGAAACATAAATATATTCGCTTGCAAGTATTTTTTTCCAGGCAAATTGCACTCAGTAGATGAGGGAAAAAACATTTACTGTGTTTTGAATGTAAATAAACCGAGGAAAAACAAATTCCAGGGCTATTGTAGTTAATTTGAGGGAACAAACACATTTTGTCACATTTTCTAATAATTGTAGCATCGTTATGGAAAATAGGATCTTCCGTGTACAGTCCCTGCATTTTGAAATGGAAAATTAATAAAGTACATTAGTATATCCTCGTTTATTTGACAAATTAAATCATTTGAAATTGATAAACACTTTGCAAAAGTAGCCTAATGCAAAAATCTAGAGACAAAATTATTTTTCCTTGCAAATGGTACACATTCACAAGAATTTTTTTGGACATTTAAAAAAGTAACGAGGAAAATATATATATTTTCTGGCAAATTGTAACCTTTTCACCAACGAAACCTAAATTTTATCACTTATTAGGTAAAAAAAAAGTAGTTTTCTATGCAAATTGTACTCATTATTAGGTGAGGAAAAAAACTTTTATCATGTTTTTGATAGATAAACAGAGGAAAAATATATAAATTCCTTGCCTATTGTAGTCATCTGAGAACAAACACATTTTGTCATCCTTTCTCTAATAATTAGCGAGGAACAATGTTACTATTTTCTTTAGTTCAACTCATTGAGCAAGTAACTGTAGGGCTGACTCTGAGCCAAGGCGTGTAAGGCTGACTTTGGCCTTGGAATTTTGACCCAAAATTAGGGCCCCGGATAGTTATACCTAGGTATAGAATATATGTTTAATCTATCGCTTATATTATCAATGAGGTAGGTAGTCTAGTGGAAAAACATAGTTTCACTATCTAATACGTACATGATAAAATTTGTGGACCTCTCTTTTCCTTCTCCATAACAATGTTTTTCCCTTCTCACAAACTCACACTTTCAAAGGATTTTTTTTTTATTGGTACAAAAAATAATATGACAAAAACTAGTTTTTATTTGAAACAACGGAATGAATCATGGGGAAAAAAAAACAAAATATAGTACAAATTAACTATCATTTTGAATTTAGTTTTATTTTTATTTTTTTCAAATAAAACATAGGGGCCAGATTTACAAGTTCGTCTTAGACCCCGAGAATCTTAGGACTGGCCCTCCAAGTACGTTCTACATAGTGCTTTATTGTAGTTCAATGATTAAATATAGATTTCTAATTTTTATATAAATAAAAAAATAGTTAAACAATCTCAGTTTTTACATTAATCCAAATACACAGAAAGATCAGTTTTCCATTGCAATAGCAAGAAGATTTGTTTCTATATTAATCCAAATTAATAGTCTTTTGAACTTGCGGCCATACCCACGGATTCAACAGGACTGGAATTTCCACCTTCTCTACTCTAGAAATTTGTGCTCATCTTTCTGTTACTCTTTAAATTAGCTAAACCATTGGCATTGGATGTTCCATAAGTAAAATACTTGTAGTTTCCTTCTGAAGTTTAGGAGAATTGTTATAAAAGTAGTGTCCCACATGAGCGTTAATAGTGGTGAGGAATTGGAGGCCTGAAGGTTGGGGTCAGAGCGGGCCCTGATATTTGAGTTGCCCACACCCGCTTATAACTTGTTGCCCATTTAATATTTGAAGAGCCTGAAGCAAACTTCCAATATTGAGCTCCCTACATCTTCAAGAGTTTTTTCAAAAAAAAAAAAAACACTACAAAATTACAAAAATGCAACCTAAAAGGATACAATTATGGAAGATAAATTCAAAAAGTATACTGCAAGAGTTTTTTCTCTTTTTTTTTTTATAAGAAAATAACGAAAACCTCTTCTTTTGATTTTTTGTGAAAAACCCATAAATCGTGTTAGGTCATTCGATTTGTTTTCAATTTTCCACCAATGAATAATTTTTTTTAATCAAATGTAAAAACATATTTGTATATTATTGTTGTGCTTGTTAAGCGTTAAATTTTTTACAAAGTAACTAAGTATTGTGATTTTTTCGTAATATTGTGAATTGGGAGGAAAAAAAGTAAAAAGTCTAGAAACACTCAACATGCACACACATTTATACAAATACACACACTTATAAAAAAGTATATTTACAGTTTTGCAAAAATCTGCTTGGATCAAGCCCTTCCAGAGGTTGCCCAAGCCTGAAAGCTAGATGGGTTTACCCCTAGGCCGGCCCTAGTTGGGGTGGCAGTTGACTATGGTAACTCCTAGATAAAAAAATACAGTAAATTTTATCAAGGTCTCTCTGGTTTTTATGAAGTCTTAATTTTGTCCATTTAGGACTAATTCTGTCAATTTTGATCATATAGTATACATTTCATCTCAATTTCGTCCCTCTCGCTCACGACGTCAAGGAAACAAACGAAATTCAAGGGCAAAACCAGATCAATGGCTAGTTCTTAGCCTAGCAATCTAGTTGTTGGTCTGCCTTTGACAGGGGTGCCACTGAGCCTACTAGTATATGTGTTCGCGTCTAGATTTTGTTAGTTTTGGTTCATTCTTATATTTCGGGATGAAATCTGTATTGTCCTCGAGCTCTTATAGGAATGAAATCTATATTTCGTGATGAAATTGTCATTTTCTCTCACCACTCACTGAGACTAAATTGAAATTTCATGCAAACTAGAAGAACAATTTCTAAAATTTTAGCCTTTACTTGAATGTTTCAAATATAAATGAAAATCACTACATAATATATTCGACACTTCAATATTTTTCATTGAATAATCAAACTATGTAGATGATAGAGAGGATGATCCTCCATTTGAGATCATTAAGATTTTAATTCTTCAAAAAATTATAACTTTTAATTAATACATTTATACCTTACAAAATTAATGTTATTGAAAAGGTCTTAGCATTATCTTTAAAACACAAGACCCATGTAATTCAACATATTATGAGAAAGCAATATTGGAGGAAAAATAAAAAATTATTGAGTTTTGAAAGAAATGGAGATGGAATTACAGGTGTGTGTTTGGAGTAAGAAACGCATAGTAACATCCTCTAAATTTTTTTTTGAATATAAAGTATTATTTTGGTCCTTTATTTGAGAATACTGGGCTATAGATGGTCTCTGTAACCCAAAAGTAAATAGATTATTCTCATTGTCGACTTTTAATGCACTCAATCACCTTAAAATTCAATTGAAAAAATGCAATCTTAAGTCATTCTAACAAAGTGGTTTCTTTGTTTGAATTTCATAATCTATTCGTGATATGGAATGTGAAGAATATTTTAATTTTCTCAATATATTTTGACTATTCAAATAAAAATAAATGAGGTGAGAATTATATTAAATATGGTTTCTTTTATTTTTATTTGCAAAAAGTAGAAAAGTAAAAGTTTAAAAATAATCCCTGTAGTTTGCATCAAATCTCAATTTAGTCCCTCTTGGCATGACAATTTTCCCATTGAATTCCATTTGTTGGGAGGGACGAAATTGAGACGGAATGTATACTATAAGTTAAAAATTGACTCAATTGACAAAATTGTAGTACTGGACTAGGGACGGAAACAATACAAAAATACCAATTTTGTATTTTATACTTTAACCAACACTACAAATAAAGACCTTAAAGTGCAAACTGGAACGAGTTTTTATAGTACTAAGAGTCTTTTTTTGCTGCCGATCAAGGAAAAAAAAAATAGGAATCTTTTCCTACTTGAAAATTAGGACGTAAGCTAAAAGTATTGAGGAGAAAAAAGATGATCAAGTGCGATCAAGAAAAAAAAAAATGAAGAGTATTTCGCTACTTAAAAATTTGGATGCAAGCTAAAAGTACCAATTGAGGCGAAAAAAGAAGATCAAGTTTTGTCAATTGACCACGTAAAAAGGACACCTCTAGCAGGGTGATAAAAGGACACCTCTAACAGGGTGATCAAATAGAAATGTAGTTACACTAAGCTTCTTTACCTCTGAGTAGAAATCGCCATAATAAAGGCGTAATTTGTAGAGAAATTCAAGGATGAAGCAACCATCGACCAACATCATTTCCGAATCCAGCGTAACTTCTTCCGCGTAGCATTTCTTTGCATCTTCTATTGACATCTCCATTACTGCCACACATTCTTGCAAAACAGTGATCCTCTTCTGCTCTGCTTCCTGGTTCTCCATTCCTTGGGTCATTCGACAAAGTAGGTTATTCATGTAACTCATCTTGACGTGTTGCATGGGTGTTTGGAGGTGTGGGTCATTTCGGTGAAGAGGGCCGATAGCGATGAGGCGAGGAGTGTAGGCGCTTTCATTCAGCTTACGAATCTCTGGGGGCACCCTGTAAATGCAAGCTGAAGACAAGGATTTGGCTTTGTGGGCACTTTCACGCATTTCCGATGTAAGGCGCTCAATAACTTCCTGATAGCCATTCATTTCAGTTGGGTGGATTTCCAATTGATCAATGAAATCAAGAGGTAGCTGGGTGAACCAGACCCCCAGCTGGGATCTATATATAATTATAGAGGCCTCACACTCAGAGTAATTTGTAGGGTTAACTAGCTGTCGTGGGGCCTACTCGAAATGAATTTCGTCGTCAAATTTCTCCTCTTAAAGTTCTATCGATAAACAGTTCCACGCTTTCGGGCGCCAGACCAATGGAACCATGCCACCACAGCTTTTATTTCTTCCCGCTAATTTACCGTCGACTGCGATTCCTTTAGATTCGGCTTCCCATATTCAAGGGACAATCTTCTCAAGAGAGGGGGAAAAAAAAATTAGTCTAGGAGAAAACATCTAAATAAATATTCTAAAAAACAATATTATCTCTCTTTTTTTTTATTTTTTATTCCACTTCTTTTGTTTAGCTCGTTCATACAACTTTAATCATATATTGAAAATTCTCCGTTACAACAAGAATTTGCCAATAAAAATATAAATGACTTGCCTTCAATGTTTTGAAGAAAATACATCAAATTCAAGAAGATTACTGGAGTATCATTCTTTATGAAACTCAAACATTAAAACAGTGTTCGGATAAAAATCAACTCTTCGCATGGTTCCAGAGTGTTAAAAGACATAAATAATTAGGTTAGTGGTCAATAATCAACTAATATGGTATTAGAGTAGGCAATAGATTCTGTGTTCGAATATCACCGCCTATCTGATATTAAATGCTTGCATATATTTTGCCTGTTTATGTTTATGGAGGAAAGGCTGGCAACATGTGAGTGAGAGGGTTGAAGATATAGCTTAAGCTTTTAGATGAGTTAGTGATTAACAATCTAATATAAAGGATCTTGATTTATACAAAGATGTTTTGGTAGATCGGTTCGCTACCTCTTAAATCTGATTTAGTATTTGTTTCCTCTAAACAGTCTTCAAACAATACAAACTCACTCGCCATGGCCACACTATCTACTCCAAACTAAAAAATAAAAATAAAAGAAATCAGACACCGTTACTTGTCAAGAAAATGCCGCCGAAGATTCTGTTTTATTTTTATTTTTTTTAGCCTGAAACAATTAATAAAGGTGTATATATGGTCTCAGATTGTGCACCTTCCCGCCGGAGAAGATGAAGTTTTTTGGTGCGGTATTGTATTTTTTCCTTATAGGATTGCCCTGAATATGGAAGGCCAAATCTGAAGGAAATGCAGTTGACGTTAACAATCTATTCGCTCCTCTTACCCAAAAATCCTGACCCGGTCCCTGGTAGCATGGTTCCATTGCTTTGGCGCGCAAACGGGTTTACATGGAGCTATAACTTAATCTCAAATTAATATGTGCTCTAGGAGCGATTCTACTTGCACTTGGGTGGCTAAAATACTAAGCTCCCATCTAAAATACTTAATCTCAATTTGTGATACGCTGACTATACGGTATTCGGCTTAGACTTGGATATTAATGTAACTTGCGATGTACATCCTAGATCATAAATTCATAATTATATGATATACGAAACCGATGTTACTTGTACTCAATTCTTGATTCAATACATAGTGAAAACTAATGTGAGATGCGGAATTCCAATACTACAAAATTGAGAGGTCACGTAAAAATCTTTACGTTCTTTACTTGAATATATTTTGTGGTGAGGTTTGGCCAATTCCTTAACAGTTGAAGTAGAATTCGTTTGAACAAGAAGACAACACAAATATAACTGCTTTTCAATTTATTCTTTTCTATATATGTTGAAGCTGGAATTAATATTTAAGTAATTTTGGAGCCACCGTCATGTGGTTTTCTATGGCTTTTAACACCACATATTCGACACAGGGGCAAGGCGTATAAATATAAGTATACTGGCACCATGTAAAGTGTGGTGATGGAGAATCTTGGAGCATTACGTGGTGGTGCTCTTGGAGCATTGATAATCACTCTAAAGCGGAGCAAATATTTCAACAGAGTTATCTATCACAAAAATAGTTTGACAATTAGCTCTCGTCAGCTATAACTAATTATTGAACCTGCTTGTATATAAGGCATGTAAAATAGGTCAGTACCATCGATATTGATTTGGTAGAAAAATCATAACAAAAGGACAAACGGAATTTGATGGCATTAAACATCTTGGCAACGACAAACTTTAATTGGGTTGTTAGATGGGGGAAAATTGAATCCACATCAATTTTCTGTAGTACCTGACAATGACATTACTTTGCCACAATAGACATTTTTTGTATTGTCAAATGCATAAATTTAAAAAATCTCTCTGAACACAGATATTATTGAACCAAAAACATTTTCCATCAAAATGTACACAGATATTATTGAACCAAAAACATTTTCCATCAAAATGTGGTGTATCATATTAATCTCTCTCCAAGAACTCACCATTAGGATTCAAAAAATTAAAAAAATAATTCTCTTCATAGATAAAAAAGAATTTAAGATTCAAAATTCAGGATTGTAATTGGAACCACCATTAGATAAGTGATTGTTACCCATTACGTACACAGCACATGAATAAGCAATATCAGGATATAGGTGGTCTTCCTAGTTTTTGTTATGTAAAGGACTACGATATGTAAACGGTTTTTGCCGGTGATTTTTTTTGTTTGACCGCAGTTTTCTTGTCCTTCGTTAGTTTTTTCTTGTTTTACATTTTTGTAATTTTTTCTCACATTACTGACGTACTTCCTAAAAAAAAAAAATACTCCATCCGTTCCTATTTTACGCTTCAACATTTTTATTTTGATTTCTTTCTTAATAAGTGTCCAATCTTTGTAGAAGTTGGTACATTTTTCATTTTGTTTGTTTTCAAAAAGTATCCCAGCAAAAGCAATGATGATGTCTCCATAAAGGGCAATTATGAAAAGTTAGAATTTTGAAAGTGTAAAGTGGGGCACATATTTCAACAAAATTATCAAGAGTAATCTTATAATTTTAGTTCTCGTCAATCATATAAGGCATAAAATAAGGGTTAGTACAGTCGATATTGATTTGGTAGAAAAATCGGAACAAAAGAGCCAATGGAATTAGATGGCATTAAATATATAGGCAATGACAAACTTTGGGTTGTTAGAAGGGCAAAAGTTGAATACACATGTATTTCGGGACCGCTATTACATGATCAATCCAAATAAGCATTTATGGTAAATTAGGTTTCATGGGACCTGAGAGAGAATGACGTTACCATTGTCACAATAGACATGCATTTTTTGTATTTTTAAATGCATAAATTTACAAATTCTTTCTGACCACAAGGTTGTTCAATAACACAAAGATATTATTGAACAAAACATTTCCATCAAAATGCCGTGTATCAGTGTAAGAAAATAATCCTTCATGTGTATTAGTACATACATACTCCATCCATCTTCTACAAAGAATGGCTTTAATCCAAAAAGCTACCTTTGTTTTCATATCCTCCACCACTTCAGAGCAATGTTTTAAAAATTAGATTGTAACCGACTGGTCTAGGGCTTCGATCCGAGTGAACCAAAAACCACAACGCTTTGAAACCGGCTTAATTAGTGAAAATCAGTCAAACAAAACTATTGAACCGGAGACTAAAAATTTGAACTAAAATCTCCATTCCTTTTGGCTCTCGCTTTTGGGCAAAGCCTGCCAAATGGACACAATCGCACATGGAATGATCCCTTTTCCGGTTCGCGCGCTCACTAGTTCGGGTTTTGAAACATTGCTTCAGAGCAAACAAGGGGTCCCTCTAAAAACAAGTTCATTTCTAGCTGACGATAAGTTCCATGTGCAAGCATAGAAACATACCTCCCTACAGTCTTCTCCACATTATTGTAGTTGTTAGTCATCCACCAGCATAGAAGCTCATAGTGATACGCTGACTACACGTGATTCGACTTAGACTTAGATACTAACTGTAATTAGTGACGTATGTTATACGAAGCCGATGTAACTTGTACTCCATTCTTAATTCAATACATAGTGAAAATTGATATGAGTTGCGAAATTAAAATACTACACAATTGGCGAGTCACATCAAAATCATTACGTTTTTTCAGCTTGTTTTCTTTACTTGAATATTTTTTGCAGTGTTGTTTGGCCAATTTCTGAACAGTTGAAGTAGAATTTGTTTGAACATCTAGACAAAACAAATATAACTGCATTTCAATTTATTATTTTCTATGTTGAAGTCAGAATAATTAGTTAAATACTTCTGAAGCATCACCATGTGATTTTCCATGGCCTTTCACACCATATATTCACAGGGCCAATGAATATAAGTATAAGTTTTAATGTTCACAAGTAATTGATTCGTAACTTTTTATCATAACTTTTTAAGATCCAATATTTGGTTTGCATGATACACATCCAAAAAAGGTATGTATAGTAGGCATTTCCTAATTTTCCTAAAGAGCCTAAATTATGCGGAATATTCTCTTCAGTTTAATATTCTAAATTATGTGTGCCCATAACATTTTCCTTATATATAAGGCCTATAAAAAATGGGTCAGTACTATTGATATTGATGTGGTAGAAAAATCATAACAAAAGGACAAACGGAATTTAATGGCAATAAAGATCTTGGCAACGACATTTCAATTGGGTTGTTAAAAGGACGAACGGAATTTAATGGCATTAAAAATTAGTCAGTACTATCAACATTAAATCCACATTAATTTTTTTTGTAGTACTTGACAATGACATTACTAATTTACAAAAACATTTTCCATCAAAATGTGGTGTATCCCTCCTGTGTATTAATACATGCACACATAGCCTTCCATGTTCAAGATCACTCACTAATTTTCGGTTTCATTACTAACTTTACCTCTCAATGTCGGCCACCACTTGTGCTCTCTCTTTGTGTGGGTCTCTTTTTTTTCCCTTTCAATTGGGATTCTCCCTCTCCTTCATTCATATTAATCTCTCTCCAAGAACTCACAATTAAGATTTAAAATATCAGGATTGTAATTGGAACCCATTACGCATGCAGCACATGAACAACCAATCTGGACATTATTTGTTATCTAAAGGACTGCGATATGTTTGACCGTAGTTTTCTTGCCCTTTGTTAGTTTTTCTTTGTTTTACATTTTTATTTTGTTCTCACATTACTGATGTACTTCCTATAAAAAAGATTCCATCAGTTCCTATTTTACAGTTCAACGTTCTTCTTTTGATTCGTTTCTTAATAAGTGCCCATTATTATGAGAAGTTGGAATTTTGAAAGTGTAATCATTCTCTCCCCATAAAAAATTGCATTTACCAAGTTGAACAATTAAAAAGGAATAGCTGAATCAAAATGCTACTCCCTCTATTCCATAGTTTTTGCCCCCTACGAAAGTACGTGTATTTTACACACAAAAAATAACGTGTTCATGATATTTTTTTCGAAAAAGAATTACACCAATTTTTTCTTCTCAATGAGATTTTTAAATTGGTGTAAAGTTTGTTGAAAAAAAATTATTACTTGTACATTATTTTTTGCGTATAAAATGTACGCACTCCCATAGGGGGCAAATAATACGGAACGGAGGGAGTAAGTAGTTTGTCTAGTACCATTTAGAGTCACAACTGATTGGTAATCGCCATGTCTAATTATGGAGCCTAATAAGATGTGTGCACGTACAATAGGTTAAATGAAGCTTGACTTGTACGTACAATAGGTTAAATGAAACTTCAATTTGCTGCCAACCCCTTTCAGTGATTCACGTGGTTGGACCCCTCCTCCATAAGAAAGAAGTGGGTACCAAACATGAGGATAAAATCATACCAGCTGGTTGATGACATCAAGGCAATCAATTTGATGAACTTGTTGATGACATCACTTGTTAGATGTCTTGCGTTTACTTCACTTGCTCGTTATTGGTTTGGTTTGGTTTGGTTTGGCTTGGTTCCGAAGAAAACCTTTTGTCTTGGTCCGGTGTTCCTAAGTTATTGGTCCAGATTGGTTTGGAATTCAAAATTACTATTTGTATCATTATTTCGACTCCAACCATTTACAATTTCCCCATATAGGCATATACACATAATTGCGTGTGGACCCTACAAGTATGTGAGGAGGTTGTAAAATGGTTAGAGCAAAAATAGTTGTACATGTAGCATTGTTGTTTTGAATTTTGTAAGGAATTTAGAACTCATTTGCGTTTGGTCACAGCAAAATGAATGAAAACCGAAACCAAAACAACAATGCTATGGGTACACCACATGTGCATCTCAAATGCACACTACCCTGAGGTGGCAAATAAGGAGAGACCCATTTTTTGAGTGAGCCCCACTTTGGACTTCTCCTCATTTGCCACCTCAGGATGGTGTGCATTTGGAGTGCACATGTGGTGTACCCATATCATTTTCCATTTACAAAAATCTCTCTGAACGCAAGGATACTATTGAAAAAACCATTTTCCATCAAAACGTGGTGTATCCATTTGTGTTCCATTTGTTTTCAAAGTATTTGTGTTCCGATAACCTACTTAAAGATATCTGATCAAGTTAATTTTTTGCATACTTGTAGTACTCGACGAGGTCTACGCGGTGAACGTCTTCGATCGTCGAAAAAATGCTGGCGCGGCAGCGCCACGGGGCTGCACAGCACGGTGCTGTGCATGGGTTGCACAGCACCCCCCACAGTTCTGAGCTTTTTTTCTTTACTTCACCTATTTTCATTCCTATACAGAATCTGCTTGTTTTGCTCTTACAGACGGGTCTCACCCCAGCAAAATTATTTCTTCTTCTTCTTACCACGTATATCAATTTGTTTCATTTTCAAGCTCTGTTGGAAAGTGTGAACAGAGCAACTGGTTATGGGCCCCGTACCTCAATAACTCTGTTTTGTTGTGTTAAGGTAGGTTATGGGTCAATATTCAGTCTTCAATCTTGAGGCTCCCCTTTTGACATGTTCTGGAGTGATTCACATCGTTGCAGGCCCCTCCGAAAGAAACATGCGTGGTTAGAAAACATGAGAACAAAAATCATACCAGCCTTTGTGGATAATGCATTTGTGGATCTGACGTGATAAAATCACTTGTTCATACTTCCTAATTGGTTTGACTTGATTTGATTTGGTATTAGTTCAATTTTGAATTTTGTAAGAATTTAAGAAATCATTCAGTTTCGGTCACGGTAAGACAAAAGAAATCAAAACTGACTCACAGTACCATATACTCCATCCGGTCATATTTGTTACTGAAATCTGGCATTTTTTTTTTTTTTGTTTATATCTATCAATTTATGGTTTTCATGATTTTGCGAATTTTATATTATATTAATTAATTGAGATTTATTAATCAAGATTCATATTTCATTTTTTTTGAGCTCAATATTGACAGACATAAACAGTAAAAATGACAGATTTTAAAAATGAACTATTAAAATATATAAATGGAACAGTAACTCCAACCAATAACCTACGTATTTATCTTATTAATCCCAGAAATTCTTAATCTCCAATGACACGATTTTATCTTTTTCAAAATGGCATTCGACGCATCAACTCCCACTTTAATGAAACGTTAGAGATTTCTCATACCAAATTACTATCCGAGGAACTCCTGAAATATAAAAAAATATTCCCATGCTATCCTTTCTAGTGGTATTGCATATACCCCATTAACCATAGCAGAAATAAGACACACAACACATTAATTGAGATTCAAAAATACTTTCCAAATCACATCTAAATTTTCGAAACCTAATAAATCATGAGACAAGCAAATTGTTAATCCCAGCCCGCCAATACTGGGTGCTTACGAAACCTAATAACTATAAATAATATTGGGGAAATTATCGATAAGCGACATTGAACACCCCTCTCTAATTGTTCGTAATTTTGAAATCTCTACAGTCATGGTAACAAACTCAAACAAATCACGACAACATGGTAGGATAAATTGTTGAATACATCTAATTTATGTAACCAGACAATCATTCATCTATCGATTTTCCATTTATAAAAGCAAATAGACAGATGAAGAACAATTAATATTTGATATCTTCCTCTTTGTTATCCTCATGGCGGTGCTGGTGCTCCTCCTTCTCTCTTTCAAAGTCTATTCTTTTCTCACTGCTTAACCAGATCTAAGGTTTGGAAATTGACAAAACTGGCTGAACCGAACCGTAAGTCCGTAACACTCCAGACCGATTGAAACCAGACCAGTCTAGTTTCGATCGGTCCTGGTATAGAGTTCTCCTCACAGAAATGTCCTGTTCGATTATGTCAAAAACAGACCAAATCGGACCAATTAAACCCTCAGTTATAGGCATTGGAGCACTGCTTGGCCATGCTCTAAGAACACCCAATATGTTTTTCAAAATAAGATACTAAAAAAGACCAAACTATATACACAACTTAAAAGAACCAAACTACACAACCCAAAAGCACTTGTTTTCAACATCGGTGATACGTTCATGGGCTGCTCTAGGGCGTGAGAGTGTCAACGTCATGCAGAATGGATCCTTATTTCATTTCCAATTCCAAGTTATGGATTCCTTCTTGTGAATCTTGTGGCCCATTTTAAGATTGGTCTTCCGCCTTCATGGAGTAAAGGCCCAGTGCAAACCCACTTTAGCTAGAGTTCAACACATTGAAGTTGGATTTTGTTGAACGATTGGGTCGAACTAGTAGTGTCCTTTGTTTTGTACTTTCTGTTTTCCTATATATAATATGTTTCCGTTTCCTAAAAAAATAAAAAAATTCTTCTATTGGGTAATTTTATGTGCAACTTGTTAGAAGATAATATATTAGTATGTTAAGTTATATTACTATGAGGATATCTATGATACTTTTAGCAGCTTGAACCCAAAACGTCACAAAAACTAATTATTGGTACACGAAAAATAGAGAAAGAAGTCCTGGTCTCGTAACTTTAGCGGCCAAAATTTATTTTCGAAAGTATAATTCGATATGAATTATGATACTTAATTATTCCAAAAATAAAGTTTTACATAGCACTCTAGAAGACTCTTCAGATCTGTTGAAACCAGAAGTTTACCTTTAATTTATCATTTCTTTTTTACATTAATTGTCTACTCTGACAAATTCAACCAAATTAACTTTACAATGAGACGTCATACATACAGAATCCTACTCTTATGCCAATTATACGAGGAAAAAAAATCGAAGGATGAGTTGACATTTAGCTTGGTGGAACAGTACTCAGGCTTGGTTTTCCATTTGCTAAAATCACCAAATTAACTTTACAATGAGACGTCATACATACAGAATCCTACTCATATGCCAATTATACGAGGAAAAAAATCCGAAGGATGAGTTGACATTTAGCTTGGTGGAGCAGTACTTAGGCTTGGTTTTCCATTTGTTAAAATTAAGTGGGTGACTTTACTAAATGTCCATTTTAGCAAATGGAATACCAAGCCTTAAAAAAACTTACAAAGAGCGCATCTCTCTATACTTCTCCAAACTATAATTTATAACATCCCGATCGATATCCACGATTCAAAAACACATTTCGTACGCAAAGCAAAGCCATATATTTTTGAAAACATTCAAGCTGATTCAAATATTCAATATTAATAGTATCACATAGGCGGTAATTTTGATACTTCCTCTGTTCCTATGGACGTCTTTTTTGAACTTTTATTTCTCTTTCTAGATTGACCCATCATCCCTGTGATTATCTAAGTCTCACTTTATTAATTAGGTTTGGCTAACTAAATTTCCTTTTTCTAAACATCTAAACACAAAGATTTGAAAGAGTGAATTTAAAGGGAAAAAGGATTGAAATTAAATGCAAATCTAAATTTCTCAACATTAATCATATGCCCTGTATTATATTTCACTTTATTTCTTGAAGAGACACGTTTACATATTACGTGTAACGAGAAAACTGGGGCAGAGTTTTTCAAACCTTACCCCAGTTCGGCCGAACCACGTAAATTTGTGTCTTGTTTTCTCTTGATTTTATTGTTTTAGTGCGTGAGATGTTTGTTTGGGCACAACATCAATCAGACTAGTAAATCACGTTGGCTCTAAGGGGGTGTTCCGCTAAAGTTGTTTTTGGAATAATTTGGCTTTTCATAGTTTTTTATGTCATTTATTGTGAGAGAATGATATGTCTTGGTTTTTGAGAAAAAAAATTGCTTTTTGTCAATGGAACACCCCATAATTACCATCCAGAAGTAAAAAAGAACTCAAAGCTGCACTACTAAAACACCCTGTTACATTTTGTTTATTAATCATTTAATCTCCCTATAACAAGAATGTAAAAGTACATAATATGGGGCGATAGATACAAGAAAACTTTAGATACAAGAAAACTTTATCCATTTTTTATTGACCCAAATATAAAATCGGTTCACCAGTACTTTTACCGACACCACGCAATTTCTATTTATTGCAAATATGTAAATAGCAGATATTTAATTTTAAAATATAGCAATTGTTTCACAGTAAATGTTAGATTGTTAACCACCAACTCATCTAAATAAATACATGTACATATTTTAATTGTTAGTTGGCGCGGTGATGTTTGAACGCATGATCGATTGCATGCTTGTTCTGATAACATATCAAATTTCTTAGATGCTTCTAACCTGAAACCCATTGATATTAGGTGAAGTAAACTCTAGATCATATTAATTAAGTAAACTTGGGAGACTTAGGTGAGGGATGTATTTGAAGTCTAATACTCCCCATCGTGTGAAGTTCAGATGCATGCATGTTGAGGTATGGATTGCTTATTCTGATAATATATCAAATTTCTTAGAGGCTTCTAACCTGAAACCCATTGATATTAGGTGAAGTAAAGTCTAGATCATATTAATATTAATTAAGTAAAGTTGGGAGACTTAGGTGAGCGATGCGTTTAAAGTCTTATATTGCTTAACATGAATAGTGTTTTTAATTTGATGTAATTCACAGCTATATTATCCTATCGTTTGGAGGAAAAAAATGCGTGAACACTAAATGCTTGACACCTAGCGTTGTTGTAGCTAGCATCGCCCCAAGCGTAGGGCTAGGTTGGTCATAGCATAATAACTCGGAAGTCCGAGGTCGAATCCACAGGGAGGGGTCGGAGCTAGTGAGAGGTTTACTTTATGGTAGGGGTTTCGGCGTTAGGACGGCCAACCTTTTGGTTTGGTTTTTGTGGGATTCTCTTTACCTCTAATGGGATTGAAAATGAAATTTTAAACTATAAATTAAAGGCGGCAAGGTCTAGAGGTTCATACCACCCATGACTAGGGATATTCAATGGCTCTCGATTATAACTCAAGTGAGAGACAAAGTCACTTGCTCTCACTCGGAAGATTTAGCAATGAAAATCATTTTGACTCTAGAAAATTGGTTTAACAATGGGATAAGTTCTTTGAGGCATTTTTTGCAAACACTTGGAGTGACATAGCTCTAAGCATCATGTGTGGCAAGTAGTCAAGCCCTTGCCTACACAAGATCAAAAAGGTTAACAACTCCTAGTTTTGGTACATAAAATTGAACTCACCCAATGAAAACCAATCTTTACCACAAGAATGAGGTTTGTAAATGGAAAGAAACTCTCTTAGACATTTTATCGAACACCTAAAGTGACATAGCTCAAAGCATTGTGTGTGCCAAGTGATTTGTCTACACCCAATCAAGGAGGTTAACAACTCTAAGTTTAGACCGAAAATAGAGTGATTAATCCATTCACAAACCCACAATAAGCATAAAAACGTGAGAAGCCATTGAAACACCGAAGTCATGGGGTGATATTCACCCCATAACCAAGCCTAAACCACTACTCAATCATGCTTAAAGTACACACAAAGGAGAAAAACGTGATTAAGGAAAACATAACGAAAATGAAAATAAACACAAGATTTAGATAGATAAGAGAAATACTTACAACATTTGTGAAGGCAAAAGCCTTGAATCCAAAGAGAAAATCCTAAAATCTAGAGAGAAGGTGGAGCTCAAGTGAGCAAAACAAAAATGGAGGTAGAGAGAGAAGGTGGAAGATGAAGAATGCCCTAAAATTCTGATGTTTGGGACATTTTATAGTCCCAAAGTTTCAATTGAAATGTCCAAAAAGCCCCCAAGTTCTTCCTTGGTCGGATGCAAAATGTTGCTGAAAAACCCAAGTCCTATCGATAGGACTTATTCTCCTATCGATAGGAGAACTCTTCTGCGCACAGATGGCCAATCTGATCCCTCTCCTATCGATAGGACTAATTCTCCTATCGATAGGACTTCACTGCTTCACAAAAATGGCCAGACTGATCACTGTCCTATCGATAGGGCCAATTCTCCTATCGATAGGAGTTGCTTGCAGGCAGATTTTTGACCCAACTTCGCGGGCACGCCCCGGCTTCGTCCGAACTCGGAATGAGGCGATTCTTGAACCGTTGGAAAGCTCTATGAGTCTACTTTCAAACCCAATTGACCTCATCTTCATGGCTTTTTTAACTTGAGAGAAATGAGTCTTTTTCTATCGGTTGGTCAGATTTTCTCGAGGTTCATAACTCGAAATGTCTTGTTCTTTTGTTCCGGACCTTCCTTGAACCTTCCAAAGCTTCTTGAATCGACTTCTAAGCTTCGGCGATTGTCCTCCACGGCATTGCGGGACTTTGGGTACTTCCGGATTCAACCGGGGATTATTTGGAGCTTTGGACGCGCCTTTTAGCTCCGATTTTCTGAAACTCATCAAAAACACAACTCGCGCAAAATCAATCATATAAAGGCACAAAATGCACGTGTGTGTGATCACAACGAGCGAGATAAGCCCCGTTATTTACATTTTCAGGGGCTTCTCACACCCCCCAACTTGAACTTTGCTCGTCCCGAGCAAACTAAACAAATGCACTAATGGAAACAAACTAAAAAGGATATGTCTTTTAAACCCCCGAGCGGCCCCGGTAGGACGAGTGAAGTCTCGTGAGGGTTTTCAGCAGTGAACAACCCACAAAACACAAAGGAATCGAATACTTTAAATGTACTCATGCCCAACCGACAACCTCACATAGCACCACAATGTCCGCCATGCAAGTCAATGGCAAGATACTTCATTCATAGAAAGAATTAAGCAAGTGAACTTCATAACCAAATTTAGCACAAAAATCAATCCTCTCACCTACGGTCGGATAGAGAATTCTCACGTGGCATGTGTGTGAAAAGAAACCTCACAAAGAATTTCACCAATCTTGAAAACAGTTCTCACATCATTGATAGCTCGGTATTTCTTTAAGCACACCCTTTCCCTTTATTCGAATGCATCTCTTTTTTATTTTTTTGTATATGTGGTCGTGCAATGCCCGGACCTCTCGGGCTTTCTAGTTGACCCCTTTAGCGAGCGTTAGGTCGGCCATCCCCAAGCCAAATGGCCTTAGGGCGCCAGGTTTTGAGAGACCCCTCAGACTTAATTGCTCGAGTCAAAAAGGCTTTATAGTGAGGTCCAAGCTAACCACATTCAACAATGCCTTCACAAGGTCTATCCATCTTTTGACGCGAACAATACGGTGGGAGCAAACCCCGATTGTCCGGTTACTCAATGAACGCCCGGATAAACATTAACAATAAAGCATGCATCATTTTTTCCTTTTCTTTTTACATGGAAAGGGGCTGCAAAAATTTCACAGGCAATTAATTCATACCGAGGGATCAATGACACGTGAACCAATTTCGAAGCCAGTGAATGCTCAAGTGGGACAGTGTGCGTGCAAAAGCATGAATTTAAGTGAGCATACGCTATCCAACTATAGGTAATACGGTTTAATCAAGTGTATCCCTTTAATGTCATGTTCACAAGCTTAAGTCTATCCATGAAATCATATCAAGACTCCGTCTCACACAACAAACATCATAGCATTAATTAGAAGCCATCAATTAAGAGTACGCACACAAAAGTATCCAAATTCCTTGATTGACAATTTTTTTTTTTTTTTTAAAAAACTAAAATATAAACAAAGCAATAAAACACGAAGTACACCCTCCCCCCAACTTAAAATATGCAATGTCCTCAATGCATGAGACAAAAAGTAAGAAGATGGAGGAACAAAAAGATGTACCGACGGGGCGGAATGTCAACCACCCGATACCTCGACCAAGTGTGAGGATTTTGCATCATTTGCTCCGTTCGTCATTGGTAATGCTGCATCACCCTGCAAAAGACTGCATTGCCAACTACCTACTAAGAAAAAATGATTAGTACCGACTCGCTCCGTAATAGCCGAGTCCCCAACAAACAAATCTTCACGCGATTACCGGGTAATACTTTTCTCCCTTACCGAAGCAAGGTGGCTATACCAGACCACCACCAACAAAACTAAAAACAAAAATAGTGCCATGCAATCCCTTCAAGTGGAATCCAAAAATCTGCCGTACTACGAAGAGCTCCTAGTACAAGCGTATCACTCCATTTCAAGCCCTCCGTTAAAAATTGTACACGACCATGCCATAAGATAAGATACTTAGAGTAAAGTGATAGCAGTGGTCGCTTTAGAAAATGTAGTTCCACCAAGTGCATTTTTCGAACCAAATTTATTTTCAAGGTGTTGACAAGATTTACTAGAAATGGATTGTAAACACAATCATAATTATCAACACCTAGAAAATCAATTAGTTCGACTCTTTCAAGTGCTTGTGGTGGAGGAGAGTCAATGGAAGTGCTAGTGACATGTGTAGTAGTGAGGGATTTGTCAAATGGAGCATTGCCCAAGGTTGCTATGGGTGACACCACCTCACTTGTAGGACACAAACTCTCACCATTATGAACATCCTCCATGAGTAACAAGGAGGTCAAGTAATCTATCTCCGCATTCATTTCTTCAATGGTGAGGGAATTTTCCAAAGGATCATTACACACTAGCGGCTCATTGCTCGAAATTGCTACAGGCGGCACCTCCTCAATTACAGGACACAAACTCTCAAAATCAATTAAACATGCTGGCTTCGTGGCGAGAAATTTGTCCAATGTATCACTAAGGGCTTGCCCTATTCCAATTTCAGTCAACTCACAATATTGGGGCTTTTTGGCTAATTCCTCAAGGTAGTCCCAACACTCTTCGGGAGTTTTATCCAAGAATTCTTCATTAGAACACAAATCAAATTGACATATTGACGGATTTAAACCTCGACAAAAGACAATTAGAAGATCCCCGAACTCATACATAAACCTTGACCAAGAGAAAATTGAACATTTAAAACGCTCCCAACATTGTGAAAAAGACTCATGATCTAGTTGATAGAAATTGGTTACATCTTGTAAGACCTCTCCATAGCAACTTCCAAAATCAGCCATATTTTTTTTTTTTTTTTTAAGGATTTTCTAGGACTAGCAGAACGGAGGGGTTATGCAACCGCCTCACCACAAGAACAGTTCCGAGGGGCTAGTCCGCTGCCTCGTTAATAAAACAAGTAATGTACAGAAAATAAGAAAAACTATACAAAAGAGTGGGATACTTACAGTGGGGTAAAGCAAACTCCTTAATAGCTCACCGTTTGTTGCCCTCCCCGGCAACGGCGCCAAAAATGCTTGACACCTAGCGTTGTTGTAGCTAGCATCGCCCCAAGCGTAGGGCTAGGTTGGTCATAGCATAATAACTCGGAAGTCCGAGGTCGAATCCACAGGGAGGGGTCGGAGCTAGTGAGAGGTTTACTTTATGGTAGGGGTTTCGGCGTTAGGACGGCCAACCTTTTGGTTTGGTTTTTGTGGGATTCTCTTTACCTCTAATGGGATTGAAAATGAAATTTTAAACTATAAATTAAAGGCGGCAAGGTCTAGAGGTTCATACCACCCATGACTAGGGATATTCAATGGCTCTCGATTATAACTCAAGTGAGAGACAAAGTCACTTGCTCTCACTCGGAAGATTTAGCAATGAAAATCATTTTGACTCTAGAAAATTGGTTTAACAATGGGATAAGTTCTTTGAGGCATTTTTTGCAAACACTTGGAGTGACATAGCTCTAAGCATCATGGGTGGCAAGTAGTCAAGCCCTTGCCTACACAAGATCAAAAAGGTTAACAACTCCTAGTTTTGGTACATAAAATTGAACTCACCCAATGAAAACCAATCTTTACCACAAGAATGAGGTTTGTAAATGGAAAGAAACTCTCTTAGACATTTTATCGAACACCTAAAGTGACATAGCTCAAAGCATTGTGTGTGCCAAGTGATTTGTCTACACCCAATCAAGGAGGTTAACAACTCTAAGTTTAGACCGAAAATAGAGTGATTAATCCATTCACAAACCCACAATAAGCATAAAAACGTGAGAAGCCATTGAAACACCGAAGTCATGGGGTGATATTCACCCCATAACCAAGCCTAAACCACTACTCAATCATGCTTAAAGTACACACAAAGGAGAAAAACGTGATTAAGGAAAACATAACGAAAATGAAAATAAACACAAGATTTAGATAGATAAGAGAAATACTTACAACATTTGTGAAGGCAAAAGCCTTGAATCCAAAGAGAAAATCCTAAAATCTAGAGAGAAGGTGGAGCTCAAGTGAGCAAAACAAAAATGGAGGTAGAGAGAGAAGGTGGAAGATGAAGAATGCCCTAAAATTCTGATGTTTGGGACATTTTATAGTCCCAAAGTTTCAATTGAAATGTCCAAAAAGCCCCCAAGTTCTTCCTTGGTCGGATGCAAAATGTTGCTGAAAAACCCAAGTCCTATCGATAGGACTTATTCTCCTATCGATAGGAGAACTCTTCTGCGCACAGATGGCCAATCTGATCCCTCTCCTATCGATAGGACTAATTCTCCTATCGATAGGACTTCACTGCTTCACAAAAATGGCCAGACTGATCACTGTCCTATCGATAGGGCCAATTCTCCTATCGATAGGAGTTGCTTGCAGGCAGATTTTTGACCCAACTTCGCGGGCACGCCCCGGCTTCGTCCGAACTCGGAATGAGGCGATTCTTGAACCGTTGGAAAGCTCTATGAGTCTACTTTCAAACCCAATTGACCTCATCTTCATGGCTTTTTTAACTTGAGAGAAATGAGTCTTTTTCTATCGGTTGGTCAGATTTTCTCGAGGTTCATAACTCGAAATGTCTTGTTCTTTTGTTCCGGACCTTCCTTGAACCTTCCAAAGCTTCTTGAATCGACTTCTAAGCTTCGGCGATTGTCCTCCACGGCATTGCGGGACTTTGGGTACTTCCGGATTCAACCGGGGATTATTTGGAGCTTTGGACGCGCCTTTTAGCTCCGATTTTCTGAAACTCATCAAAAACACAACTCGCGCAAAATCAATCATATAAAGGCACAAAATGCACGTGTGTGTGATCACAACGAGCGAGATAAGCCCCGTTATTTACATTTTCAGGGGCTTATCACTAAACGGTAAAGAGAAAATAATACTATCATTAGCATAGAAAGACAGACGTGTCATGAAAAAAAGGCAAACTTACATTCAGAAACATTCCTTTTAGAGATACTCATACAATTCTACTTGGAAACATGACAAGATGTTCATGATCAAAGGGGGTTTATTTAATATAAATACTAACGATGAGTTGAGCAATGGTAAGGCCAAAATAGACGAAGCCCAAACAGAAAGCTATGAACTTCCACGGAGAAGCGAAATACTGCCTTCTCAGGTATGCCATATTCTTCGGCCAAAAACGCTTGCTATACCTTGTGGCTCTGTCGCACTGGTCAGCGAAGAAGAAGTCTGTTGATACGATTCCCTTGGTTAGATTGTTGAATAGATCGGTGACGTCCTCGCTGGCACCCAACCAGTTATCTATGACTCCGGCCTTTTCGAGCACTTGGACGTCTATATCAGAGTTCACGAGCATGTCCATGAAGGCTACATAGGACGTAAAGTGCTGCGAAATTCCAGGATAGTACTGTTCAATGGCAATGAAGTTCCTGAGCAATACCTCCGTCCAGTCTTGTATTTTAAGAGATCGAATTTCGAAACGAGCACTACGACACCACCAAAATGGGCCTCCAGGCTCAGTGAACTTGACCTTGAACAGATCATTTCCCGTACCGGATTCAAACTTGACTCCTGCATAGAGCAGTTCTGATGCAGAAGGCATGTATTGCCTTAAATCTCCCTTTCCAGTTTGATCACGAGGAAGGAAATCGTCATGTTTTTTGTGGAGGATATGATGTAGCATTACGACTTGAAAGCTCTTCTTCAGGTTTACGACTTGAAACCTCTTCTTGAGGTTTAGAATTATTCATTCTGTTGCCCGACACCCAACGGATGCAGTCACGAGGCCAACAAGAAGTTTTCGCGCTACCACTGTTGGTGGAATCTTCACTCGGAACTTTTTCTTGAGGCTTAGAATTATTCATTTTGTTGTTCGAAGCCCAAAGGACGCATTCACGAGGCCAACAAGAAGTTTTCGCGCTGCCAGTACTGTTGGTGGATTGTCCTTCCACTGGACGCATCAGGTACTCAATATGTCCTAGAAACACATAATCGGTGAGCGACAAGTTCTCCAGGAGCAGGGGTTTATTTGGGATCCGAGCCAGAGTGAGTGGGAACAATCTCTCAAGCACTAAGGGGCCGTTTGGCCGCCTCTTTATCAACTTATTGATTTCTCCTTTTTGCATTCTGGGTGTTTGGCAGCAACACCCAGAAACTACTTCTCCAGAAATCGTTTTTCCATTTTTCCATTTAGAAGCCAGAAATCAAAAATAGGTTTGGAGGTGTTTTTTGATTTCTACTTCTCATTTTCCCTTCCAAAACACATTCTGCACATTTCTTCCAAACACTCCTCCCACATCCAAAACTCATTCTGACCAAAAGCCAAAAAATTAAAAAGCCAAAAAGTCAAAAATCAAAAGCTAAAAAGTAGGCTCCCAAACACCCCCTAAGAATGGAATCTGGTTCTCTAGGAGTACCAAGTCGTACTGTACGGTGATGCAAGTTAAATCGTTAGCGAAAATAGGATCTGCTCCCTGCTTTTTCAAATGGAAAATTAATTGCATTAGTATATCTTCGTTTATTTGACAAATTATTTGGAATTGATATTGCACTTCAACAAAAGTAGTCTAATGCAAAGAAATCTAGAGACAAAATTAATTTTCGTTGCAAATGGTACAAATTCAAAAGATTTTTTATTTTTTTTTGTTGACATTAATAAAACAAGTAATGAGGAAAATACATTTTCTCGCAAATTGTATTCTTTTCACCAATGAAGCCTAAATATAATCGCTTATAAGTATTTTTCCACGCACATTGTAGTCATTAGGTGAGGAGAAACAAATAAAACGAGGCAAAACAAATTCCATGCCTATTGTAATCAATTGGCATTTGGCGAGAACAAACACATTTTGTCAGCTTCTCTAACAATTAGAAAGGAATAATATTATTTTCTTTAGTTTTACATATTGCAAAAGTAAGTTATCTATACTCCCTCCGTCCCCAAATAAATAGAGTATCATGTCCGTTAATAAATATAGAGTATCCGAACCAAAGTGAGTGAGAACAATCTCTCAAGCACTAAAAATGGAATCTGGTTCTCTAGTAGCAAGTCGTATATATTGAGTGAAAACAATCTCTCAAGCACTAAATATAGAGTATCATGTATGGCGATGAGAGTTGAACCGTTAGGGAAAATAGGATCTGCTCCCTGCTTTTTGAAATGCAAAATTAATTGCATTAGTATATCTTCGTTTACTTGACAAATTATTCGGAATTGACATTACACTTAACTTGCGGCCATGCCCACATAGATTCAACAGAACAGGAATTTCCACCTTTTACTCTATGTATATTTTTTGTACTCATCTTTCTGTTACATGTTCGATAAGTAAAATACTACTCCCTCCGTCCCTTTTTAAGTGTAGACATTTTCATTTTGGGCTATTCCTTAATAAGTGTGTGGTTTGAAAAGTTAGTGGGTAAAAGTTTCTACAATTATCATTTTGCCTTTTTGAAAAGTTAGTGGGTAAAGAGTTAATGGGTAAAAGTGGAGCATAATTTTGGAAAGTAGAGGTAAAAGTTGATGTGAAAAAGTATAAAGTGGAGGAAAAAGTTAATGTAAAATGTGTAATGATGATGTTTTTTTAATAAGTTGGATTTATGAAGTAACACACTTAAAAATGGACGGAGGGAGTACTACTAGTTTCTTTATGAAACTTTAGTGTTAATAGTGGTGAGAGTTGACTATGGTAGCTCCTAGGTAAAATGTCTACAGAAGGGATTGTATACTACAGGGTCAAAATTATTGAAATTGAGACTTGGCGTGATTTGGCTAATTTGAAAAAATTAATTTTTTGGCTTTTTTCTTTGTCTTTATTAAAAAAAAAATTTGCAATTGTTAGTTTTCGGTCGATTTTTTGTGATTTTTTGGCTTGTCTCGACAAGAGGAATCCAAAAAGTATAAAATTATTAGCCAAACTTAAAATTTTGTGAATAAAGACGAAAAATAATCCAAAAAACTGGTTTATTTTCGACTTTATTTAAAAAACTATTAATTTTGACCATAATTTTATACTCTTTGGATTCGTCTCGACGAGATAATACAGAAACCACAAAATCTTGACGCAAAACTAACAAATGCAAATTTTTTTTGAATAAAGTCAAAACGGAAAAAAACCAAAAAACCAGTTTTTTAAATTTAGCCAAATCACGCGATACAAATTAGAGGGACCATTGGTAAAATTTACCCGAAAAAATATGTGCATGAATTAGGTTTTGGGTCTGGGTAAAACAGAGGTAAATGAAGTAAGCATTGAAATGAAGGGCACACTTGGAAATAGGTAAGAAACTTAAGGATATAATACTCTTTTAAAAGTTTTGAATAAAAAATCAGAATGCAAAAATAACTCCGGAACTACTTTTGAGATTGTGACTTCTTATACCTATCTTAAATTAGAATGCAATATGTCATATTACATTCTCATAATCTACACCAAATACTCGTAGGAAAAATAAAATCCGAAACCAGAATCACCCTAATGGTTTGCACCAAACACTAATTAAGACTTTGATATTTTCTATAATCTAGTATAAGAATTTTGTATGATCATACATTATTCATTTTTGGTAGTGGACTAACATTAAGGAACAAAAACAATATAAAGAATAACATTTTTGTATTGTATGTTGGTTTCTTTATACTTTAACCAACACTACTAATAATCACCTTAAAAAGTGCAAAATGGAACGAGTTTGTATGTGAGTCTTTTTTCGCTGCCCATGAAGAAAAAAAGATTATATCGCTACTTAAAAATCTGGATGCAAGCAAAATACCAATTGAGGCGAAAAAAGAAGAGAAATGTAGGCCGCCTGAGTAGCCATTGTAAAAAAGACAGGTACCTCTAAAAGGGTGATAAAAGAGAAATGTAGTTACAGTAATTAAACTTCCTTACCTGTAGGTAGCCAATCTTCCAAAGGTATAATTTGTAGAGAAATTCAAGGATGAAGCAACCATCGACCAACATCATTTCCACATCCAGCGTAACTTCTTCCGCGTAGCATTTCTTCGCATCTTCTATTGACATCTCCATTGCCGCCACACATTCTTGTAAAATCTTCTTCTGCTCTGCTTCCTGGTTCTCCATTCCTTGGGTCATTCGACAAATTAGCTTATTCATGTAACTCACCTTGACGTGTTGCATGGGTGTTTTGAGGTGTGGGTCATTTCGGTGAAGTGGGCCGATAGCAATGAGGCGAGGGGTGTAGGCGCTTTCATTCAGCTTACGAAGATCTCTGGGCACACTGTAAATGCAAGCTGAAGATAAGGATTCGGCTTTCTGGGCACCTTCACGGATTGTTGAAGTAAGGCGCTGAATAACATTCTCATTGTCATTCTTCCTTTCGCTCGTTTCAGCTGGGTGGATTTCCATTTGATAAAGGATATCAAGAAGCAGTTGGGTTATACTTAGTGGTACTTGTGTTATCGGTGAAAATAGTTTTTGGATTTTCCTCTTTGGGTTTGAGATAAATACAGACCCTCTCCTGGGATGTATATATAGACGGTTCACCCAGGCCGAGGGTGAGCTCTTGCCGTGCACATGGCCTTCTTTCGTCAATACTCTTTTTGTTGAAAAGATAAACTTGAGAGAACCAAGTGGGTTCTCAGCAGCCACTTGAAGAATCTAGAAGGGTTCTCAGCAGCCCTAAATTAAAACGTGGAATACTGTTCAAAAATCAGGCGGATGACTTTTTGAACTTGCGTGATCATTTTGTGTTTTTGTTCAAATAAATGAGAGTTTATCTCAGTTTGTTTTTTCTGATTGTTAAGCCTATAAATAGGTTTGTACTTGTATTGTAAAAGTATGCAAATACGAGTGATCAAAGTGTGTGAGAAAAGTGTGTAAGAGAAATCCAGTTTCTCAGAGTGTTTGTGAAATACAAAGTGTGAGAGAATTTGTGTGTGATACTCCTCTGTTTGCATCAGTGGTATCAGAGCCCAGGCTCATCCGAAAAAAATTCTCTCAAAATCACACTTTTGTTGATTCGGCGTTCAACTGAAATTGTTGCCGAAAAAAAAAAAAATTCAATTCACTAAAAATCAAATTTTTTAGTGCAGGAGGAGTTTTCTGTTTGCTCACAAAGAATAGCAAATAGAGTGAGTTAATTCAAAACGAATTAACCCAGCAAAGTGAGTCATACCGATTTAACTCAGTTGAGTTAAGAAGGAAGCCATATTCGTTTCTATCGACCACCAACCGCCACCGAGATCAGATCTGACAAGAGGAGCCTCAGTTTTTTTTTTTTTGCCACCACGATCACAAGAAGACTCACCGGAGAAAGTCCTCAGTCGCCGACGAAATTTCTGTCCGAGCCAGAAATTAGTTTGATCAAAATTCATTTTTGATCCCAGAAGAAGAAAGAGCTCGACCATTCGAGTTCGTTGCTCCAAACGCTGTCAAATTTGGAGTGATATTGAGCTCCCACAGACAATTCGAAATTTATCTGGTTCCTCCGCTATGCTGCTGTGGTGAAGAAGAAGGAAGAAACTAAAGAAAGAAAGAAAGAAAGAAGAATAAAGTAGAAGAGAAGTGTCCGACATCTTCTTTTAAAAGAAGAAGAAAAAAATCAAGTTGTTTGCTTTTGAAAAAGGGTTGTCTGGTGTGCAAAAGAGAATCAGAGAATCCAAGGTGCCAATTTACACCTTACCCCCTGGAGTCTCAAGTGGTCATAATCAGGTCCCTGAAACTTCAACCTTTGCAGTTCAGCCCCCGAAGCATATTCCCAGGAATATTTCACAGCATATTCCGGCGAGTACTATTCCGGCGAGTACTATTCCCGGCGAGCACTATTCAGGCGAGCACTATTCCGGCAGTGAATAGTAACTTTTTTTTTATAGTATTTTATACTATAATCAATTGTACGAGAAGTCCAGATGGCCAACGGAACGACATCAATGCTTATTCCAAAGCTCACCAAGGACAATTATGATAATTGGTCCATCCAAATGAGAGCACTATTGGGTGCTCAAGAAGTCATGGAGATAGTCGACCACGGCTATGAGGAACCTGCCTCAAAAGAAGCAGAAACAGCTTTGAAGGAGGAGCAGAAAACAACGCTCCGTGCCGAGCGAAAGAAGGATTGCAAAGCCAGGTCCATCATCTACCAAGGACTTGATGAGATGACGTTCGAGATCATCGCTTCTGCTACATCTTCCAAAGAAATTTGGGAGACGCTGCAGAAGACATACAAAGGTGCTGACAAAGTAAAGAGGATTCGCCTTCAATCTCTACGAGGCGAATTCGAGTCTTTACGGATGAAACCCTCAGAATCTATTTCCGAGTACTATGGTCGAATCATGACGGTTGCAAACCAGATGAGAAGAAATGGAGAAGCTCTCACAGATACGAGAGTTATCGAGAAGATTCTCCGATCGTTGGATCCGAGATTCAATTTTATTGTTGTTACGCTGGAAGAGCTGAAAGATGTAACAACCATGTCTATTGAAGAACTCGTGGGCTCGTTGCAAGCCCACGAACAGAAGTTGCACAGAGATGATGATAGAACCATGGAGCAGGCTCTACAGACGAAGCTATCCCTCAACGAAGATAGGCACGAGCAAGGGGGGACATCCCAAAGAGGACGAGGCTATGGTTCTTATGGAAGAGGCTCTGGAAGTTCAAATTCCAGAGGTAAAGGAGGCAAAGGATTTTCCAAAGGAGGAAATCAGAACCATGCTCCAAAAGGAGGTGGTCGTGGACAACAAAGCAGCAACAGAGGTGGAGGACAAGGAAAAAGAGGTGGTTACAACAACCGACCGAACATTGACAAAAGCAACGTTCAATGTTACAATTGCCAGAAGTATGGTCACTACATGAGAGAATGCAGAGGAAGGCCAGCATCAAATCAAGTTGATGAAACAGCCAACTATGCAAACAAAGAGCCAGCAGGAGGAGATTCAATGAGTCTCATGGCGCACAGTTCCACCGAGCAGGATCAAGGTACATGGTTTCTTGATTCCGGAGCCAGTAATCATATGACTGGCTCAAGGCAGCTTTTTACTGAACTTGATGAAAAGGTTCAGGGAGATATCTCTTTTGGCGACCTCTCCAAAGTCCCAGTTCAAGGGAGAGGAAATATTGTGATCAAACGGAAGAATGGAGATCATGCATTCATCTCCAATGTCTACTATGTTCCAGACATGAAGACTAATATACTTAGTCTTGGGCAACTCCTGGAGAAAGGTTATCAAATTAGCCTGAAGGATATGCAACTGACGATCACAGATGCTCGAGGGAAGCTGGTTACTCGAGTAAAGATGGCGAAGAACAGGATGTTTCCGCTAACTGTTCTTCACGATACGCCAAAGTGCCTCAATGCCATTATCAACAGCAAAGACTGGATATGGCATCTCAGATATGGACATCTCAACTTTGAAAGCTTGAAGATGTTGGCAAATAAGAAGATGGTCAAAGGTCTACCTCATATCCAACATCCAAATGAGGTATGCGAAAATTGTGTTCTTGGCAAACAACACCGCAATAGTTTTGGGAAGCAAGTTGATTGGAGAGCAAGCATGCCGCTTGAGCTAGTACACACAGATGTGTGTGGTCCGTTGAAGCCAATCTCAAACGGACAGAACAAATACTTCCTCACGTTCACCGACGACTATAGCAGGAAGACGTGGGTATACTTTCTCAAACGGAAGTCAGAAGTATTCGAGAAGTTCAGGAACTTCAAAGCTCTTGTGGAGAAAGAAAGCGGCTACTACATCAAAATGTTGCGGTCAGACCAAGGAGGAGAATACACTGGAGATCAGTTCGATGAATTCCTTAGACAACAAGGAATCAAACACCAGTGTACACCAGCCTATACTCCTCAGTTAAATGGTGTATCTGAAAGGAAGAATCGCACCATCCTCAACATGGCAAGGAGCATGTTGAAGGATAAAGATATGCCCAAGAGATTTTGGGCTGAAGCAGTTCAATGTGCAGTCTATCTACTCAACAGATGTCCAACGAGGAGTCTGAAGTCAAAGACACCACAAGAAGCATGGACCACTTACAAGCCTGGTGTGGCCTATCTTAGAGTGTTTGGTTGTGTTGCCTATGCAAAAGTTCCAGAGGCAAACAGAACCAAACTTGAAGACAAAGGAGTGAAGTGTATCCTTATTGGATACGGTGACAGGACGATGGGATACAAGATATACAATCCTGTCACTCAGAAGGTGATATACAACAGAGATGTCATTTTCAAGGAAAATGAATCCTGGAGCTGGGATCAGACAGAAGCTACCAGGAATATGGAGCTGACTATTGAAGATGAAGAACAGGAACAGACCAGGGAGGTACCTAGAAGATTAGAAGAGCAGCCATCATCGTCTCGTGGTTTCCCTTCACCACAAAGAGGTGAACCATCCTCACCAGCTACAGAAGAGCCTTCTGACATGAGGCCTAGAGGAACACGAAGCCTGGATGATCTATATCGTAATACAGATCCGTTGGATGCAGACTTCACAATGTTTTGTCTGCAAATGACTTGTGATCCAGTTAGCTTTGATGAGGCTAACCAAGAAGACAAATGGAGGAAGGCTATGGATGAAGAGATTCAATCCATAGAGAAGAACAAAACTTGGGAACTGACCAATCTTCCAGAAGGCTCTAAGACCATTGGAGTAAAATGGGTCTACAAAGCAAAGAAGAATGCTCAAGGAGAAGTTCAAAGATACAAGGCCAGGCTCGTAGCTAAAGGCTACAAACAAAGGGAAGGCATAGACTATGGCGAAGTCTTTGCCCCTGTTGCCAGGATGGAGACAGTCAGGATGATGATCTCATTAGCTGCTCAGCATAGATGGAAGATCTATCAATTAGATGTCAAGACTGCGTTTCTCAATGGATTTCTGGAGGAGGAAATCTATGTCGAGCAACCACCTGGATATGTGAAGGAAGGACACTATGACAAAGTGTACAAGTTGAAGAAGGCGTTGTATGGATTGAAACAAGCGCCTCGTGCATGGAACACCAGGATCGATGCATACTTCCAGAAGAATGGATTCGATAAGTGCCCTTACGAGCATGCACTTTACATGAAGAAGGAAGCCGATGGAAGCCAGCTGTATGTATGCCTGTATGTTGATGACTTGATTTTCACAGGCAACAATCCAGCTATGTTTGATTCTTTCAAACAGAGTATGGTCCGAGAGTTCGAGATGACAGATATCGGACTGATGGCACACTTTCTTGGAATCGAAGTGATGCAGGGAGATGACGGTATATTTATCTCTCAAGCTGGATACGCCAAAAGCATCCTCAAGCGTTTTGGCATGGAGAAAAGTAATCCAGTAACTACTCCAGTTGAAAGTGGAGTGGAACTCAGAAAGAGCGAGGTCGGTGACGTTGATCCGACATATTTCAAGAGTCTGGTAGGAAGCCTTCGCTACCTGACGTGCACAAGACCAGACATACTCTATGGTGTTGGTCTTATCAGCCGATACATGGAGATATCTGACCAATCCCATTTGAATGCAGCCAAGCGGATTTTGCGCTATGTCAAGGGTACAATCAATGATGGATTGTTTTACACAAGTACTGAAAACTTCAAACTTTGCGGCTATTCAGATAGTGATTGGGGAAGAGACTTGGATGAAAGAAAGAGTACTACCGGATTTACTTTCTTTCTCGGAGATACAGCCTTCACATGGTCATCGAAGAAACAAGCGATAGTGACACTATCGTCTTGTGAAGCTGAGTATGTAGCAGCCAGCTCAGCTGTTTGTCATGCTATATGGGTCCGTAATATGCTGAATCACTTGGGAATTTCTCAAGAAAATCCCACGGAGATCTATGTCGACAACCGCTCCGCAATCGCACTAGCAAAGAATCCAGTGCATCATGAAAGAAGTAAGCATATCGACACACGCTACCATTTCATCAGGGAGCATGTGAAATCAAAAGAAGTGGAGCTAGTTTCTTGCCGGACATATGATCAGGCTGCTGATATATTCATAAAGCCCCTCAAGCATGAAGCCTTCATCAGAATGAAGACAATGCTTGGAATGAAGAAACCCCAGAGTCAAGTTTAAGGGGGGATGTTGAAAAGATAAACTTGAGAGAACCAAGTGGGTTCTCAGCAGCCACTTGAAGAATCTAGAAGGGTTCTCAGCAGCCCTAAATTAAAACGTGGAATACTGTTCAAAAATCAGGCGGATGACTTTTTGAACTTGCGTGATCATTTTGTGTTTTTGTTCAAATAAATGAGAGTTTATCTCAGTTTGTTTTTTCTGATTGTTAAGCCTATAAATAGGTTTGTACTTGTATTGTAAAAGTATGCAAATACGAGTGATCAAAGTGTGTGAGAAAAGTGTGTAAGAGAAATCCAGTTTCTCAGAGTGTTTGTGAAATACAAAGTGTGAGAGAATTTGTGTGTGATACTCCTCTGTTTGCATCACTTTTTACGTAAAAATACTTTTCTAGGTTTGCCAGTGCCTCGTAGTATAGTGAAAGTGAAGCTGCAAGGGGACTCTGGAGTAATTTTTAGAAACAAAGCTTGTTCAAGTAGAGATTAGAGAAGCTACAGCCGTAAATTATTAAGTAAGGTGGGACCAAGAAAGGCACAAAAAACAAATGCATATCCTTATTAGACAAGCTCAGGAAAAGCGTGAATAGTCTGACATCCAAGGTAGGTCCGTGGAAAAAAAAAAAAAAAAAACACCAAATTCTACAAACCAAACACAACTTATACATACGAAGACACACACTGACATGTGATAGAAAAAGAGAATGCCATACCACAAAAGCATCGATCATAAGAAGTTGGTCCGGAGGTTTTGGCAGGTTTGATTTAACTTGCCATCAATTCTCGGAGCCATCTTATATCACTAAGCGTGTTAAGTGCTATGAGAGATACTATAAACATTAATTTGAGGTGTGAGTAGATGGCTCGGTACATTTTAAATGTCCAAACAGAAATGCCCAAAACCAAACATTAATTTGGAGCCATCTTATATCACAAATGAGCATCTTTGTCTACATTTAAAATAGTAGTGATTTTTCACTTTATTCCTCATTTAAAACTTTACAGAATAGATAAAAAAAATGAACAAAGTATCATATTCAAATCTTCATATCTTAAACTAAGGATAAACTACCAAAACTATTTTACAAGCAAAGGTAAGGACAAAAGGCGAATCATATTACATGCGAAAAATGAGTGAGAGATAAATATTTCAAAGAAAAAGGGGTTTACTTTATCTAGTATTTACCTTTAAGTAAATCTACCATTTCAAAATTTTCCTGTATACAAAAAGTGGGTGCACATAAACAGTATTTCGCCTTTGTATTAAGCAGTAAAATCGTCAAATAATTAAACAGTATTCTGGTGAGAGCTCCCAATTCAGAGCATCTCCAACCCATTCGTTTTTATTCAAAATTTTCAAAATGAAAAAAAAAAGTGACATATCAATGAGAGATTTTGTAATTTATGCACTCTATTGTTCAGAAAGTACAGAATTGGTTCTTCAAATCTATTTTGGTTTTTCGAATTATTTAGAATGAATGTGACAAAATGGAGGATGAGTCCCTCCAAAAAATACATTTTTTTGAAGAAAAGAGGCTGTAAATTACAAAATTTTCCCTTGATATGTTAATTCGGTTAAAAAAATTATTTCCCAGTAGAGAACCCCATTTACAATGGCTGCAGCAGAAGTTTCATAAGCCTCACATGGAAAGAAATTAATCAGCATCATCAGCATATATCCTCGTCGAAAGCAGAAGGCATCGTAACATAAAGCTCTCTCCAAGTATCAGTTGCCATCGTGAAAATATCAATTCGGACCAAACGTTTCCTTCTGCTATCGCGTTCAAATTGTGATACACAATCCTTATTAATACGTAATCATTACCACTGGGATTGAAACCAAATTGAAAATCAACCACCCGATGTTTGTAACATTATCCTCCCACCACTTGTAATCTGGGATTTTCCGAAACTGTTGGGTGGCGGGATTGCATAGAATCAAGGAATCAGGGTTGAACAATCTTAAACAAACTAAGCCATTACAGATGCCCACAACAGAAAAATCTCAAAAATGGGATATCTAAATTGATGAGGGCATCGCAAATATTGTCTTTGTGTTGCAGGTACATGCCCCATTTATGTGGGTTTCCATACTTAGTGATTAAAAGGAGAGCGGTAGAATTGAAATTGGACTGAAGAAAACATCACCTTGTGTACTACGAGCATTAATTATATAGTATGTTCAGCGCCACTAAATGCATTGAGCAAGAACATTTAAATATTTACCAATTGAATCAACTACTTACAATGCAGTATTCATTTTTCATTTTGTATTCATCCCAAAATCGAAAGCCCCATTAAGACCAACTAAAATCTGCACTATTTACATACCGAAAACATGGCCTTCCTGTTATCTATGAGGAACTCTACATGGTGACCAAGTGGCAAATAACTTCAGTTGTTTTAACATTTAACATTCTAATTCCGTTTTCAGAATTCATCTAGTTATTATACCATTCATTTTTTGAAGACTTTACAGGAACATGAACATCTAGGGGGAGTAGTTATTTTGGGTTCTTGCTATAAACACCTTGAGGGCTGAGGCTATTTTCTCTACTGTCACTGAAGTAATTAAGTAACTAACAATGAACTATGAAATAATTGCAGGAACGGGAGGACGACACCCGTGGATGCAAACACGATATAGAATTGCCTAAGCAAGTAGCTCAACAAGACCAAAGGTAATTCAAAACGTTGAATGAAAAATGTTGTGGTTGCATTCGAAACAACTCACCTATCAGGTCAGGATCCTCAACGAGTTCACTACTGCATTTGCTATTTCTTTTTCTTCTTCTTACCCATGACTTCAATGGTTCTCAAGATTCATTGTCGGTCTCGACCGGAAGAAGGGTCTCCACATACATATACATAATATACGATGGCAGATTTTGTTGAAAAGGAAGATTCTTAATTTCTTGGCTCTTTGGATTGTACAAATACGGCTTTCTACTACCACAAGATGTATTTGCCCTCAACACCATCTCACCATTTTTCGCACATCCCTTAACTCTTATCGAATCAAATTTCCAACAACCCATAGGATCTACAAAAGGTCCAACTCTGAATTGGTTAGTCCATGATTTCTGGTCTTCATTCAGTACCCACACGATCAAAGCATCTGAAGTTGATGATATAATTAGTCAGAGCAAGTTTACCCTTTAGTTCTACCAATTGCCAAAAAATCTCATTGAAACCGTTGGGCACTCTTATTTTTCTGATCACCTCATTATCCAAGTCCAAAGACACAAAAATCAGACTTGTTAGAGAAGAGTTTCTTGTTTCCCAATAGAGAACTCCATTTACGAAGACTGCACAAGAAATATCATAAACCTCACACGGGGAAAAATAAGCATCGTTGACATCCTCGTGGAAACAAGAAGGCATCGTAACATCAAGCTCCCTCCAAGTATCAGTTCCCATCATATACATATCAATTCGGACCAAAAGTTTCGAACTTCTATTGGCCTTTAAATAGTGATACACAATCCTTATCAATACGTAATCACCCGCATTGGGATGGAAACCAAATCGAAAAGTCATCCATGCAATCGTGGTAACATTATCATCCCAACATTTGTAATCTCTGAATTTCTCAAACTGTTGAGTGGCGGGATTGCATAGAATCAAGGAATCAGGGTTGTACATTCTTAAACAAACTAAGCCGTTGCAGATGCCCATGATAGAAAAATCATTTATTCCATTCAAAAATGGGAAATGTAAAATGATACGGGCGTCTTTGTTGTTTTGCAAGTACATGCACCGCTCATGGATTAAAAGGAGAGTGGTGGAATTGAAATTGGAGTTTGAAGTGGAGTGGCGTAGGTGTTTGGAAATAAAATTAGGACTTTTGATGAGAGCGTACTAGGTTTTGCAAACCGATTTGAACCAAGAGGGATTTCACAGGCAACCTGGATAAGATTTCAATTGCTATTTCAACCGGCATATAAAATGGCGCCTTTGATATGGCGGATTGGGTACTTGCCATAGCTTTCTTCCTCTTCTTCACTACACCGATCAACGTGCACTGCCGAATTTTGAGCAGTCCTTTCTTTTATGGATTTAGTCGGCCCTAGTTTCCCTTGAAGATGAAGAAAATTTCTTGGTACATAGGAGTACTACAGAAGACCTCAAACCGTTAATGGGCACATCATGTGGGCCCAGAATTGGGCTGAGGTCGTTAATGGGCACATCACTCGACCAGAAGCGGGAATGGCAGGGCCCTGTTGCCCCTTCCATCCAACCCCAATCCTCACTATTCTATAGTGTTTTGAATGGTTCAGATTTAAAATAAATCTAAGCTTCTGTGGAAGAGTATGCAAACCATTGAATGTCAAAACGGTTTGAAGGATTTTTTATGAGAGCGTACCATGGTTTTCATACCGATTTGAAGCATACCACGGAAGAGTTTTATTTTTAATCCATACAATTGAATGTCAAAACGGACGGTGCTAGATAGTGTTGGCAAGGCCCAACTGACCCATGGGGACAGCAGGATTTCTAGGTTCCAGAAGCGGAGATGGTGCAGCGCGCTTTGTGCGACTGAACTGTTCAAGAATTTTGAAAAACTTCTGATTTTCATCCGTGGAAGAATTTTATTTAAATTCAAACTGTGGAAAATACTTTAACGATTGGGATGCTACGGTGCACGGTTGCAGTCCCCAATCACAGCCGTCCTTTCGGCAATCAACGGTTTTGATTATATTCACGTTATGTTCAAGTAAAGATAAGTATTTTACGCGTGATTAATCTGGACCGTTGATTGCCTAACGAACGGTTGTGATTGGGGACTACAACCCTATTGATTGCTCAATGGACAACTGTGATTGGGGCAGTACAGGTCCCCGGATCCGTTTTAAAATGGATCTCTAAAAAGAAGACTTGGTTTTCAATCTCTATATGGAGACCTCACTCAACAATAGAGAATTAGAGATGAATATCTAAAAAAAATAAATAAATAAAAAATAAAAAAATTGTGAATATACCTATTAGAGATATGCCTTGAATTCAAGATGTTTTTTCTTTGTTGTTTCATTTATATTCTCTAACTTTGGGTTTCGGCGCAACAATAACAACTATATTGTCGATCCAGTTATTACAATATTCATATTTTTGTTGGGGACCTGGGGTCATCTTCATCCGTGGATGCGAAAACAATTTTTAATATATAGCACTCAAGGAACGATAACAGAACAACCGAGGAGGGCGTTGTTCGCGAACATTCTGATCAACATGACTAATCATTCAAGCATCTCAAAGGTTGTCTACAAGATCTCTTTGTGATGATTGAGGTACGTGGTTTCATCTATTTGCTTCGACAACAAACTCAAATGTTGAGATTCTTTACCTTTACATTTGGATTCCATCTTACTCTTGCTCTTTTTAATCTCTGTAGCCTTTTTCATCTGATTAACAGATTCGTTTTTCCATTATTCTAAAAAAAAAATATTTAAAATCTAGATCTAGTTGTTCTAAGACCTATTTTTGGTTATACAGTATATATACCCGAGTGACAAAACCTCATTTATAATGCTTATCTATGTCGTTGTTTCTTTAGCCCTTCTCCGTATGTGCATTTGTGAGAACAAAGGAGCTCTAGCTATAACAGAAGAGAGAGAGAGAGAGGCTATGAAATGCAGAACTTTTTGGGGTATGATAATCTTTGAAATTGGATTAAAAAGATTAAAGGTATCCACAGCCAAAAAATGCTACTTCAACATTATCATGGTAGGATTAATTTGCTACGTATAATTTTTATTTTTGCAAATTATATTTTAACGTTGACGATTTTTTTCCCCTCGCCATAACAAGTTACTGCACTACTGCATTACTTTCGCCATAACAAGTCGGGGAGGAAGTTTCGATCGTTTGTCGCGGTTGAGGTTTTCATCATTCACGCTCGTGTTCCCAAGGCCATAAAAGCCGAAAGGCAAAATGTGGTAAGTTGAGAATGTAACTATACGCACTCCTTACAAAAATAAGTGTAAGGTAAAATTGTTTATTAAATTCACTGATGATTTTTCAGCCTCTTGAGCCTTTGGTTTCTGAATCCTCTAAGAGAAAAAGGCAAGCTGAGGTTCACTCTCCAACTCATGAAGTTGAAGAACAGTTAATCACGACATTCTAAACTCCGAAATGGACGAAGATCAACAATCAAAATTCGACTCATATTGATGAAGTAATGGTTCAAAAGATGATCGACGAATTGAATTTTCACGCTGTCCCGTGACAAATTTAATTAACCATTTCTCTTCTCGTGGATATTGTTCACCAATTTTAGCGTAATATGTGATTTGCTTTATCTTGTCATTGTAAATCCATCTGCAATTGGGCTACAAAACACATTCCCTATTTGGGTGTATATCGTAGACACCTCTATACAAGTTACGAATCAATTACCTCCTATTAATAAAAGTTACAAATTTTTTGTATAAAAGTTACGAGACGCACCTAATGTTAGGAATCATAGAAAATGATACGAATCTGATTGATCAAAAGTTACAAAACACTAAAAAATATTACGATTGCCAACGAGTTGGCACAATATGGACCATAGAATAGGTGCATATGATACCCATCTTTAATATATGTGTATTATAACCATTGGTTTTATACAAATGTAAAACTGATATATTCGTACTTGTGTAGTGTGTGATTTGTTGTGCCCGCACTTAACACAAAATGTTGTGTTGAGCCCTTGTCATTGTTGTGATACCGACCCACTTGATACACATGGTGTGTTCATAGTGCTCGTGCCAACACAATCCATTTGAAACCTCTAGATGCTTTTCTGTTTTGGATGAATAGATAGAATTGCATTAAACCATAAGGGTTTACAACCGCCAACAACAACACAAATTAAACAACACATCTAGATGCTTGTAAAGTGAAATAAATGAGCTAGCTAGATATATATATATATATATATATATATATATATATATATATATATATATATATATATATAAGGTTTTTGGGTGTTTTGGAGGTTTCAAAATGTGAATTTGCATGATCCGAATCGTCAAATGTGTTTAAAACGTGTTTTTAAGGGTCCTCGCGAGAAATCATCAAAACAATATATATATATATACCGGGAAGATCTTGATCCGAGCAGTTTTCACAAAAACTGTACATATACAGTTTTGTGAAAAACTGTTTGGATCAAGCCACTCCCGGTATTTTTTTTAGATGATTTCTCGCGGGGACCCTTAAAAATACGTTTTAAACACATTGGACGGTTCGGATCATAAAAAAAATATCAGGAAGGTGGAATCCCGGATCCAGGATTCCCGGACTAGATAACTCCTAATATATATATATAGTCTCCTTCCTATCCAAACCTTAAGTTACGGACCTACCGTCCGGACTTCACTTTCCGGACCAAATTTCGACGATCCGAACCGTTAGATGTGTTTAAAAGGTGTTTTCAAGGTCTAACGTGAAGATTTGGCAAAAAAAAATACCCGGAAGGGCTTGATCGGAGCTGTTTTTCACAAAAACGCTAATGATTTTCAAAAAAAAATTGGGAAGGTGGAGGTCTGGAACTTAACAGGGTCCGGGATCCTTGATAGGAAGTTTATTGTATATATATATATATATATATATATATATATACACACACAAAAAATAGAGTGGTTTTCAAAAAAACACATTTTGTGTGAATAAATCAGGGCTCTTCAATCTTGATCACACGGTTGATATTGCATGAGCCCCCTCCATCTCCCCGATGGCAATCCTGTAAATACATTGCACTTTCAAGGGCTTAGCTCCAACCCATCTCTCTTTCCCTTCCCAATGTGCACATACCGGACCCTTCTCTCTCTTCTTTCCATCGCTCTCTGCTCTCTTGGCCAACTCTCTCTCTCTCTCTCTCTCTCTCTGCTCTCTCCCCCGACGATAAGCTTGCCCTCCCAGCTCCCACCCCGTCTATCCAGGTAAGGCTTCTCCTCTCTCTCTCTCTCTGTAGCTTCCGATTTGTGCGCGCTGTCTCGAAACTTTTTTTGATCGAATCATTTGCCTAACAAATTTTTCATTAGCTGATTCCGGTTGTACTGGGGAAACTACAAAAATGGGTTTGTACCCCTTGGGCTTGAAAGAAAAAAAGATAAGCCTATTTGGTACAATATTGTGTAGTTTTGCCAAGTGTTCTTACGTTTCAATTGTATAGGAACAATTAGTTGATAAAGTTTGTTAATTAGCCTGTTTGTTCGTCAATTAAATGATTCTCTATCAGAGATTTGGTGGTGGCGAGGTATGCAGTTCACTGGCGACCCGAATTTGAACAAAAGACCCAGATCTGGGGTTTTGCTCATTTGATCCAAACCAAAAAAGAGCCTTGATTATTAGGTCAAAACTGCTTTTCAAAGTGCGGGAAAGCAAGGCTCTTTTTTGGTTTGGTTTAGTCATTGGGCGAATAAAATTGTATTGGTTGAGGTCAAACAACGTCGCGCCATGCCTTTAGGCACGGGCAATCCCTATAAGGTGAGCTGTTCTCACATGGGTTTTAATCGAGCCAATCACAAAACGAGCTTGAGTAGGTTGATTTTTCGAACAATAAAGGCCGACACAGGCCAAGTAGTAGATTCTTCAAGCACTGTTTGAAACTGTAATCATAGGTCAATATGCTTTTCAACTAATCTATAGGATATTTTTTTTGCAGTTGCCATCCGATGGATCACATGAAAATGAACTTATTACAGTGCCTTCTCTAGGCATGATTTTATTTATTCTTATGTTGTTTCTGACTATTATTATAGTAGAACATACTCGATTTGGTACTGCTCTCGCAGCATAATAGTAGAGAAGTTGATTGCTTTTCCTACATTTTTGTGAACTTTCATTGCCAAGTAGCCTTTAATCCACTTTTATACATAGATTTCTTTCTAAATATTATTCCTCAACTGAATTCTTAAAGATAGGTTCAACCTCTTCGAAACAGAAATATTGGGGTTGTAATTCGTAATGTGGGGATGTCCAGGTGCACTCCTGACCGCATAAGTGTCCTCCTCCCCAGGGATGCTACAGACTCCATAACAAATATTGTTTATCCTGAAGTTCTGCTGTAGTGTTCAAGGTTAGCATTTGGTCAATTTTTTTTCACTTTCATTATATTTTTATGAAAAACAAAAAAAAAACAATACTCACTGTGTCAACTATCGCAGGTTTTGGCAAGAGGATCAGTACAGCAACAATGAGTTTGGCACACTTATAAGGTATATCCATTCTCAACCTTCTCTAAACAATCATAAAGCACGCCCCTTCTCTAAACAATCATAAAGCACGCCCTAAATGTATTTCAATATGTTAAACTTGAGCTATCTAGATTGATTTGTGTCTATTGCAGCTGGATATGTAAATACAGTTCCAAAATTGCATAGCTCAATTCACTCTCACTAATTTAATGGCACTCATTTCATTTCACTAATTGGATTTCTTCTGGGTGTGCACTAATTCATTGTCTCAAATGCTGGCTTTCTTTAGTAGATTGATGAACTTACGTAGTGCAGCTGTTTCAACTAATATCTCCAGGCTGTCTCAACTAATTTCTCCAGGCTTTGTCGTTTAACTAATTGCTAGCTGCTTAGGTTGTTCAAGGATACGATCTATTAATTGTATGCGCAATGTGTATCTTTTCTTTACAAAGGGCTTTGTTTTTTGGTATTGAAGGGATTGACCTTTACCACGGTATTTTCCAAGGAATGGTGATGCTATTTACTGAGAACTTCACGAACAAAGAATGGTCCACTGCCACAAGTATACCACCCCAAATATAAGATGTAATCTCCACCTCTGCTTCACCCATCCACTCAGCATCTCTCACGCTGGATTTTGCTCAAAGAACCCTAGCAGCAGTAGCCCCGTCCGCGATTGTGTAAAGGGTTATAAATAACAAAGCAAAGCTCAATGGTATAAATGTAATTGTCCAGATTTTAGCTTAACTCTAAAGAAGCTTCTGATTATTCCTTTACCTCTCTGTTGCAGGTTTGTAAATGTCGGGTTTCAATGTCATCAAGGTATTAATTTTTTGATTTCATTATTGAGAGTTATTATTATATCTGCTCTAGGTCTCTAAGTTCTTCATTGTTCTCAAAAGTACAAAAACATATTGGTTCATGCTAGGTGTTTTCACTGGAATGTTTAAGTCCAATCTGAATAACAGAAAGAATGTAGAACTGATAGTTTGTGCTGTTTGTATCAATGGTTTCGACTTAATCAAGATCACAATAAAGGCAAATGAAGAAATACGAGGAGATAAATGCGGAGAAGGTTGCCTAATACTAGATAGCTTGATATGCATTGCTAGACTCATTTTCTCACACCTTAAGCTTTTAGAACAATTAGTGACTTAATATGTTGAATGCATGCTATTTGACAAGAAATTCAGTGTTTGATTATTCTCCAAAAAAAAATAATTGTTGCCAATCTAGATTTGGGTTCCAATCTTCTTGAACATGGGCTTGATTTACATGGCTGGCTAAGGGATGCTTATTTCCTTTTTGTAGAATGGCGTTCGAGGGCTCATGCTTGATATGTACGAATTCAACAATGACATCTGGTTATGCCACTCCTGTGGTGGAAAATGCTACAACTTTACATCATTTGTGAGTTTTTGAAAACTACACTGCAATTGTGTTTCGTAAGTGTCAAAGTAGGTTTTCTTATGGCTGATTTTTTAAACATTTCCCACCTAGCAACCTGCTATCAATGTGCTGAAAGAGATTCAAGTGTTTCTGGATGCTAATCCAACGGAAATCGTTACCATCTTCATAGAAGATTATGTGACCTCTCCACAGGGCTTGACAAAGGTTATTAATGCATCTGGTCTGAGTAACTATTGGTTTCCAGTGTCTGAGATGCCAAAAAGTGGCAGAGATTGGCCTACTGTGGATGATATGGTCCAGAAGAATCAGCGATTGGTCGTCTTCACCTCAATATCTTCCGAGAAAGCCACTGAGGGAATTGCTTATGAGTGGAGATAAGTGGTAGAAAATCAGTGTGAGCACTCTGCCTTAGATCTTGTTGGAAGCAGATCAAGCTATTGACACAACTTAATGCGAAATGATACATGCCTATGCTCCATTTGTTTGATTGGAAACTTTTGATGGATAGTGAAAATGATAGAAAGTAAGGTAAAACAAAAGAAAGAGAAAGGAAAGTTGATTTTCTTTTATGCCTTGAGGCATTATTCCTATTCATGGTGAACGACAGTCCATAAAGTTGAGGTCAAATTACGTCGCGCCGTGCCTTTAGGCACGGGCAATCCCTAGTATATATATATATATATAGAGTCCCGATCTAGTCCGGGTCTCATAGTTCCGGACCAAATTTTCATGATCCGAACCGTCCAATGTGTTTAAAACGTGTTTTCAAGGGTCTCCGTAAGAAATCATCCAAAAAAAATACCGGGAAGTGCTTGATCTAAGCAGTTTTTCATAAAACTGTATATGTACAATTTTTGTGAAAAACTGCTCGGATCAAGCCTTTCCTGATCAATTTTTTTGATGATTTCTCGCAAGGACCATTAAAAACACGTTTTAAACGCATTGGATGGTTCGGATTATGCAAAAACAATTTTTAAAACCTTGAAAATACCAAAAAACCTTCAATCCGGGATCCTTGACTGGATCACCGGTGTTTGTGTGTGTGTGTGTGTGTGTGTGTGTGTGTGTATATATCATTTTGAGGTTAGTTCTTTCACGGACACGGTTTTACAAGTTCGTCTAGGCTCCGAGATTCTCAAGGCCGACTCACTCCCATGGATGACTACACCAAGTAACTGTGTCTTTTTTGTATAAACTAAAACTAGGGTTTTCATTCAAATTAGATTATACGTTCAGAATAGGATTTCATGGAATTCAATTGAAAAGTTTTACTTCTTCCAATTTGTTGAGTTTTGTTAAATACCATTTATGTAATGGTTTTTACTGATGTGGTTGGAGTTGGTTGGAGTTCTAATATGAATTATGCTTGTAGGATGGATCGTGTAGTTAGGCAGCTTGACTGGATTAAGGGATAGTTCATTTGTTCATGCTTTTAAACAATCTCTATATTCTCTTGATGATTATTGAAAGGGATTGCAAGGCCTAGCAATAATCTTTCACGATTCGAATATTAATCCAATTTATACTTTGCTAAGCCAAGCCTGATTGAAACTTCCCAAGTCTCAGACTTCCCAATCCACCCATTCCTATGCGTTTCCATATGCCTCCCCATTGGATGATGATGCTCCGTATAGCATTGAAAAAGTATATAAAGTGGCTACAAGGAGAGAGGTGGAATTGAGAGTGGACTGGGTTTTAAATGTTTGGCAGTAAAGTTAGGGGTTTCGACAGAGCATACCAGGTTTTGCTTGGAATCGCAAGAGCATTCCCCTGGCAGTCCGATAGGATTTCAATCGTTATCTCAAACGGCAGATGTAACGTAGCCCTTGCTGCAGTGAGCAGTCAATTGGCTACCCTTCATAGCTCCTCCTCCTCCTCTTTTAAGATGAGTGAAAACTTTGTGTTTTTGTCTTTTATGTTTTGTCGCTAAGTCTAATGATCAATCCAAGAATGATAGGTACACACCTTCTCAACCACTCCCTATCACACCCTTTCTCACATGTGTGGTGGGGCTCACCCAGTGGGTCCAGCCCCACTACACATGTGAGAGAGGGTGTGGTGGGAAGTGGTTGAGAGGGTGTGTACCTATCATTGTTCCAATCCATATTATTGTGGCTAATTTTGTAGGGTTAATTTTTTATATAAAACTCAAAACATATGCAATATTGATTTTGTTTGATAGATATCAATTAGTTATATTATACAAAGTTTTCAAAATCATAAAAACAGTTATAAAATAAACGATAATGGACAAGCCAATTAAGATGGAAAAAGTTTTTTGAAGGGTAAAATTATTTTGATGGATGTTTTTAGGAATGTGACAAATATTTTAGCACATCTCAAAATGGAAAGAAGGAACAATAATTTGGAACGGAAGGAGTACTTAAAGTGAAATTGAACAGGGAGAGTTCTATCTAGATTTCCAGATTTTCCTTATGAAGGAGAATCGCAAAAAGATTGCAAAAAGATTTCAATCGCAAGAGGGATTTCACTGGCAATCTCGATAGGATTTCAATCGTTATCCCAAACGGCAGATTGAACGCAGCCCTTGCTGCAGTTGATTGGCTAACCCTCCATAGCTCCTACTCATCTTCTATTAAAAGTTCGTTACGCGCGATTACAACATCCACAGACGACTTCTGCTCATTACCTTGCAGTCGGTAATGTAGAACCCACGCGTGTAGCAGGCTTGCAGCTTCAATCTTCTATAGAGCGGGTGTGAAATCTGGGTCGGATGGGTCCGGATCGGGCCACTGGAGTTGGGCTTTGTCTTATCCCCTTTTCCACATGCAGCTTTGGGTTAGAATTTCTAACATGAGGGTTTTAATTTCTTCCATTATTATTTTATATTCAAGGGATTGGGAGTATCAGTGATAATGCATTCACTTTTGTTACTGGATTAATAGGTAAAACACAAAACTAAAAAAAAGAAGGTAAAACACAATGGCAGTGTTAATTAGCAGTGTCAATCCAAACACAATATGATTTTAAGAAAGTCAGAGAACTCGGAGTGAAGCAAAAAAAAATAAAGTGGTAGAACACGTAAAACTGGTCGACGGCCTTGTTTAGTGTTTTCTTTTAGTTTTGGTTTGTCCCTCTAGAATACATCAATCAGACTAGTAAATCACGTTGGCTCTAAGGGGTGTTCCGCTAAAGTTATTTTTGGAATAATTTGGTTTTTCACAGTTTTTTATGTGATGTATTGTGAAAGAATGATATGTCTTGGTCTTTGGAAAAAAAAATAACTGTTTTTTGTTAATAAAACACCGCCTAATTACCATGCAAAAGTAAAAAAGAACTCAAAGCTGCACTACTAAAACACCCTGTTACATTTTGTTTATTAATCTCTTTGCAAAAATAATGTAAAAGTAGGAGAAAACTTTAATCACAGCCTTAGCCTTATTGCCTTAGGCCTAGTTTTCCATTTGAAAAAATGGAAATCTCATAAAATCAACGGGTTGATTTTAGCAAATAATTTTTTCATTCACTAAAATCAAGCCGTTAATTTTATGAGATTCTTATTTTATCAAATGAAAAACTTGGCCTTTCAGGCTTATGTTTGCACTCTTTGAAAAGAAACCACACGCATTTATAGAGAAGACTCGGAAAAGGTACTGAGAAAGCAGGCAACCAATTATATATCTCCTTGCCGACATGCATAATCGTAATGCAACATCTATCCATTTGTCCTTGACCCAAACATAAAATCGGTTCACCAGTACTTCCACCGATACCATACAATTTCTATTTATTGCAAATATGTAAATAACAGATTTAATTTTAAAATATAGCAATTGTTTCACAATAAATGTTAGATTGTTAACCACGAACTCATCTAAATAAATACATGTAAATATTTTAATTATTAGTAGGTGCGGTGAGCTTGTTCTGATAATATATCAAATTTCTTAAAGGTTTCTAACTTGAAACCCATTGCTATTAGGTGAAGTAAACTCTAGATCATATTAATTAAGTAAACTTGGGAGACTTAGGTGAGCGATGTGTTTAAAGCCTAACACTCCCCATCATGTAAAGTTTATATGCATGTGGAGGCCTGGATTGATAAGATCATGCAATTGACTCGGGTGAAAATTTCTCGTCTCTCAACTACCCAAAAAGAGTGATAATAAATGTTCTAACCGGATGATTTGTCACAACGTAAATGGTTAGGAGTACCACATTGGCAATGGTACATAATATTCTGGGAGCATTAATGAAAAATTACTTAACTTAGAATACTGTTTTTAATTTGATGCAATTTATAATTGTATTATCCTATCGTTTGGGAAAAAAAAAATGAATGGCCGAAATTGCTTGAACACTAAATGCTAAAGAGAAAATAATGCTGGTTGTGTTTGGTTAAATAGTTTAGTTTAGTTTTGATGATGTCAGCAGGTGTAATGAGTGGAGAGAGAAAGAGAAATGAGAGAGGCAAAATATTGGTGTCTCAGGTATGCCATATTCTTCGGCCAAAAACGCTGGCTATACCTGGCGGCACTGTTGCACTGGTCAGCAAAGAAGAACTCTGCTGCAACTCCCTTGGTCAGATTGTTGAATAGATTGGTGACGTCTTCGCTCGCACCCAAGCTGTTATGGATAACTCCGGCCTTTTCAAGCACTTGGACGTCTATATCAGAGTTCACGAGCGTGTCCATGAGCAGTGCATAGGACGTAAAGTGCTCCGAACTGCTAGGGCAACACTGTTCAAAGGCAATGAAGTTCCTGAGAAATGACTCCGTCGAGTCGTATATTCTAAGAAATGGGATTTCGAAACGAGCACTACGAAACCACCTAAATCGTCCTTCAGGTTCTGTGAAGTTGGCCTTGAACAGATTATTTCCCTTAACGGGTAAAAACTTGACTCCTGCATAGAGCAGTTCTGATGCAGAAGGCATGAATTGCCTTAATCGCCCCTTTCCTGTTTGATGATGAGGAAGGAAATCGTCATGTATTTTGTGGAGGATATGATGGTAATTACCATTACGACTTGAATTATTCATTTGCTTGCCCGAAGCCCAAAGGACGCGTTCACGAGGCCGACAAGAAGTTTCCGCGCTAACCTGTGGTAGAAACACATAATCGGTGAGCGACAAGTTTTCCGGGAGCAGGGGATTATTTGGGATCCGAGCCAGAGTGAGGGGGAACAATCTCTCAAGCACTGAGAATGGAATCTGGTTTTCTTGGAGTACCAAGTCGTGCTGTACGGCGTTGAGAGTTGAAGAGTTATCGAAAATCGGATCTGCTTCCTGCTTTTTCAAATGCAAAACTACAATTGCATTAGTATATCTTCGTTGACAAATTATTTGGAATTCATATTACTCTTCAACAAAAGTATCCGAATTCAGCGAAATCAAGAGACAAGTATTTTTCCTTGCAAATGATACACATTTGGGGAGAGAACAATTTTTTTTCCGGTGAGTGGGAACAATCTATTCAAGCAAGTTGTGTTGTATTGTGATATGAGTCAACTCAGTTATAAAAAATAGGGCTTCGTTTGGTTTTCATTTTAAGGATTTTATTGATAAAATTTTTTCACTGTATACGTACTTTTTTTCTTTAATAAATTTTTATCAAATTATTTATCTATTTATTTTGACTTTTGGATGTATACACTAAAAAAAATTGAGTTTTAGTGACACTCTAGTGACAACGACATGTCACTAAAAGTGTGTTGCTAAAGGGTATTCAGTAACAATTTTTTGTACTAAGCTGTCACTAATTCCGTAATTAGTGACAACGCACTACAAAATTGTTACTAAAACTCTTTAGCAACACGCTTTTAGTGACAATCTAGTGACAAAATCATTGTCACTAGTGATCAATTTTTTTGTAGTGATAATTTTTTATCTTTATTCAAAAGTAAAAAAATTATTAAAATATTAAAAAAATTGACTAAAGACGAAACATTACGCAACCTTATACAAAATTATCTCCAAAACTTATCTCAAAATTACTAACCAATATCTTCTAGTCCGTAATTTTCGAAATGAAAAATTATGTAGTTCATTAATATATCCTCATTTATTTAACAAACTATTTGGAATTTGTGTTACACTTCAACAAAAGTAGTTTAATGCAAAGAAATCTAGAGAAAAAATTAATTTTCCTCGTAAATAGTAAACATTCACAAGATTTTATTTTGTTGACATTATTAAAACTAGCTAGTAGGAAGGAAAATAAATTCTCGCAAATTGTATTTTTTTTCCACTAGTGAAACCTTAATATAATCGCTTATAAGTATTTTTCCACACAAATTGTACTCATTAGGTGAGGAAATTTTTCGTATTGTGTTATTAATATAAATAAAACGAGGAAAAACAAATTCCATGCCTGTTGTAGCCAATTGGCATTTGGCGAGAACAAACAAATTTTGTCAGCTTTCCTAATAATTAGCAAGGAATAATATTATTTTCTTTAGTTCTACTTATAGCACAAGTAAGTTATGTATACTCCCTCCGTCCCCTAATAAATGTAGAATATTCTTTACCTTAATAAATGTGTATTTTGAAAAGTAATGGGTAAATGTTTCTATAATTATTATTTCACCCTTTTGAAAGTTAGGGGGTAAAGAGGTAATAGATAAAAGTGGGGGATAATTTAAGAAAGTGGAGGTAAAAGTTAATCCGAAAGGTGTAAACTATAGGTAAAATTGAGATGAAATTGGTAAAGATAATGTTTCTTTAATAAGTTGGATTTACGAAGCAATACATTTAAAAAGAAAATGAGAGAGTGATACTTAATTGTAGTTCAGTAATGAAATAAAAATTTCTAAATTTTTACATAAATAAAAATAAATAGTTAAACAATCTCAGTTTTCAATTAATCCAAATGCACAGAAAAATCAGTTTTCCATAAAAAGTTAAACAATCTAAACTTTTACATAAATAAAAATAAATAGTTAAATAAATAGTACTTAATTGTATTTTTGTATTCATCTTTCTTAGTGGTGAGAGATTCAAGGCTAGAAGTTTGGGGTGACAGTAATTGACTATGTAGCTCCTAGATAAAATGTGTAGACAAGGGAATTAGTCGACAAACGACAGGGAAAAATGGACTTTGAGAAAAATATTTGCAGTTTAATGACACACTTTTTGAGAATTACTGCACATACGACAGGGAAAATATTATTTGCACATACATGGTAGTATGGTACCCAAAATTGTTCAGTCCGAAGTACCCCTCCTGAAATTTGCCCCCTAAAACAGGCCCTCACCCTTTCCTTCCTTCTCTATCCGCTAAACCCACTGCTACACCATTACACCCCCAGAAAACCAGATCACAATCTCCACCAAACTCAACTTCATTCCAAAAATCAATAATTTAAATCATTCTTTAAATCATCTCTTCATCTCAAATTACGTTGTTTGAACAAACCAAAAGAAAACAAAATCTAAATCTTCAACTTCGATCACAAATTGAAACAAACCAAAATCAAAATCAAAATCATGCCTTCATCAATTGTTGATTGGAGGTTATTGGACTCACGTTGGTGAGAATATTGGAGAGGATGAGAGTACTACTACAAAAAGGTATAAAGATCACGTCTAAAAAAAAAATATATATCTCAGTTTTTGTAAAAGTGTGATAAAAAAAATAAGAGTTACATTTTTTAATTTTTATCACGGTTAAGTACATAACCGAGATGAAGTATAGTTTTAACTTTTAATCTCAGTCATCTATAAAATGTGATTAAAAATTAAAATCAAATTAAGCTTTAATCTTAGTCATTTAAAAAGTGTGATTACAAGTAAGATGAGAAAATTTCTTTAGTCTCAGTCATTTAAAATGTGATTGTATGTAAGATGAGATAATTTCATTTTTATTTTTAATCACGTTTTATTGATGACCGATATTAAAACTATATTTCATCTCGGTTTATGTACTTATCCGTGAAAATAAATTTAACTCTCATTTTTGTATCACATTTCTACAAAAATTGAGATCTTTCCTATTTTTTCTGTCTTGCTAAAGAAAACTAAGAATGTGATGGATATTGGAGAACGGTTCGGAGTAAAATTTCATGGGGATAAAAGTTTCAATTTGATGAAAATTATTAAGTTGGAGGATCACAATTATGCTGAGAAAGTTTTTTTTTGGGTAAATATGCTCAGAAAGTTTCATTTTGATTGAAGGAAATTTTGTTGAATTAGAAGATGGGACATCTCTTTTAACCAAAAAAAAAAAAAATTATTGTCAGAAACTTTCTCAAACAAGCTTGGAAACTATAAGAGTACATAAAGCCTAGAAAATTATTGTTGATGTTCAAGAAACTAATATGGGCAAGTGAAAGACTTGAAAAAACTATTATATCTATTAAATAGTTCAATAACAAAACCAAATGCATAATTGATGGGGTGGATAGGTGTTGGTTGGCTTGTGCAAGAGGTCAAAGGATTGACTCTTGATGGAAGCAATGTTCGCAAGGCAAGGTAAATTTTGGTTACCTATAGAAATTAGAGTGGGAATTTTTTCAATTTTTTAATCATGGTTTCATTAAAAACTGATTTCTTTATAAACAATCACGGTTTTGTCGAAAAATTGAGATGTTATATTGTCAAATATTACTATTTTTTTGTTTTTTGTTTTGTTTTAATCACAGTTTTTTCATGAGTTTTCATCACGGTCTAGAACCGTGATTTAAAGATGGGGACTTTTAAATCACACTAGGTTAGATCACGGTTTTTCAACTGAGATTAAAAGTGAAAGATCACACCAAAAGACCATGATCTTTATGCCTTTTTGTAATAATGTTGCACTATGACTGAATTTCCATGGCACCCTTTGAAAATAAAATTGCACCTTGAGTGAATTAATAATGCACCATTTGAGGATAAGCATTGCTCAAATTAAATTTTTTATTTCTAAAAAAAAAAGACATTGCTCCTTAAATGAGAAAACGTGGCACATTAAATGAATTAAAATTGCACCCTTTGAGGATAACCATTACTCCTTAAATAAAACATTCTATTTTAAAAAATAAAAAATAAAAATCATTGCTCGTTAAATGAAAAAATGTTGCACTTTGATTGAATTATTATTGCACCATTTGAGAATACCATTGCACGGACTGGATTGTCAAGGAAATTTTTTTAAAATTCAACTATTTATTTAAAAAAAATAATTACTCCTTATACGTAACAACGTTGCATTGGGACTGAATTTCCATGGCACTCTTTGAAAATAAAATTGTACCCGGATAAAGGAGTTGTTATTGTGTATTATTCCCAAAAATTTGACCCATCCTCCTCCTAGAAACATATCTGGTACAAATCATTCACCTAACCGTAAATACTACTCCAAATCAAGTACCTTTCTCATGTGTTCCGTCCAAAATCGAACCCAGTTTATGGCAACACCGACATCACCAAGAACAAACCGGAGAGAGAGAGAGAGAGAGAGAGTTAAACTTCATTTTTTTTCCCTGGGTTCGTGCATTTTTTTGTAATTGGAGTGGTGGTGGGATGGGTTTGTGAAGAAATCGTGAAGAGAGAGATAGGGAGAGTTAAAATTGTTCATTTTGTTTCAATTTTTTTTTCCTGGGTTTTTGCATTTTGGGGTTATTGAAGCTCTGATTGACTGTTTTGGTGGGATGGGTTTGTGACGAAATCGTGGGGGGTGAGAGAGAGAGAGAGAGAGAGAGTGAGTGAGTGTGTGTGTGTGTGTTTGTGTACAGCAGGCCTACGAAAAAAAGAGGGAATACTGGGTTTGTTTCATGAAGTTAACTTAATTCAAGGGCATTTAGGTCAGTCCAAGTTTGTCATGCCATGTCTTAGCAAATATTGTTCTTCTTCTTATTCACCTCTAATTTCGGAAAAGTGTCTCATTAAACAGCAAATATTTGCCCCAAATTCCATTTTACGGCAATTAATTAGCCGTGTATACTACATGGTCAAAATTATTGAAATTGAGACTTGATACAATTAATTAGAGGGATTGTTGGTAAAATTTGCCCAAAAAATATGTACATGGATTAGGATAAAATAGAGGTTAATAAAAGGTAAGCCTTGAAATAGGGTGTAGTGTAAATAAGAGGCAGACTTGGAAATAGGTAAAAAGGGAAAAAAAATTGTTCACGTACCTCACTAAAAGAGGGTGAACAAAACTCTCATTCTGATTAGTTTAAATAGTGTGGGGTCACCGGAACCAAAACACTTTTTTGTAATCATAACATTACATTGTGGTGGGATCCCCACCATTTTTGGTGAATCCCACACCATTTCAAACAATTAGAATGAGGATTTTGTTCACCCTCTTTTTTCTTTTGTTAGGGTGAACAAATTTCTTTCCTGTAAAAAACTGAAGGATAGAATACTCCTTTAGAAGTTTGGAATCCAAAATCAAAATGCATAAATAGCTCCGGAGGTACTTTTGAGATTGTGATTTGTTATACCTATCTTTAATTAGAATGCAATATGGCATATTACATTCTCACCGTAAATAGTCTACACCAAATACCCACTAAGACTTTGATATTTTATTCCATTTTTTTGTATTTGCAACTTTGTTAAACCCATAGAGTGAGTTAGAGGAGAGAGAAATAGAGAAGGGAGGGAGGGCCATTTTCACATTAAATGTTAGTTCAGTATTAAATGCCGTGCAATTTTCAAATTAAGAAATAGAGTAAATCCGTGCGTAATATTTCAAAATTCTTAGGACGAATTTAAATATCTTAATTAGTTCTTTAATTTAGTCCAAAGAAATTTGTTTAGAATGAACGTACATTAATCATTTTTCGTAATGGTCTAACACTAAGGAACTGGAACAATACAAAGAATAACATTTTTAGATTGTATACTTTTAATTTCTTTAAACTTTAACCAACACTACTTATAATCACCTTAAAGTGCAAAATAGAACGAGTTTGTATCAATCAAGAGTCTTTTTTTGCTGCCGATCAAGAAAAAAATAGTATTTTGCTGCTTGAATATTTGGATGCAAGCTAAATACCAATTGAGGCGAAAAAAGAAGATAAAGTTTTGTCAACTGACAAGTGACAACTTCAAGCCGCCTGAGTAGCCATTGTAAAAAAGACAACTCTAAAAGGGTGATAAAAGAAAAATGTAGTTACAGTAATTAAACTTCCTTACCTGTGGCACTGAGTAGTCATTCTTCCAAAGGTAATATTTGTAGAGAAATTCAAGGATGAAGCAACCATCGACCAACATCATTTCCACATCCACCGTAACTTCTTCCGCATAGCATTTCTTTGTATCTTCTATTGACATCTCCATTGCCGCCACACAGTCTTGTAAAATCTTCTTCTGCGTTGCTTCCCGGTTCTCCATTCCTTGGGTCATTCGACAAAGTAGGTCATTCATGTAACTCGTCTTGACGTGTTGCATGGGTGTTTGGAGGTGTTCGTCATTTCGGTGAAGAGGGCCGATAGCGATGAGGCGAGGGGTGTAGGCGCTTTCATTCAGCTTACGAAGGACTCTGGGCACCCTGTAAATGCAAGCTGAAGATAAGGATCCGGCTTTCTGGGCGCCTTCACAGATTTTCGATGTAAGGCGCTGAATAACCTCCTCATAGTCATTCTTCCTTTCGCTCGTTTTAGCTGGGTGGATATCCATTTGATCAAGGATATCAAGCAGCAGTTGGGTTATACTTAGTGGTACTTGTGTTATCGGTGGAAATAGTTTTTGGGTTTTCCAGTGCCTCGTAGTATAGTGAAAGTGAAGCTACAGCCGTAAATTAGAAAGTAAGGTGGGACCAAAAAAAGCAAAAAAACAAATGCAATATGCTTGGGGCCATCTTATTAGAGAAGCTCAGGAAAAGCGTGAATAGTCTGACATTCAAGGTATAAAAAAAAATAAAAAAATTCTACAAACCAAACACAATTTATACATACGAAGACACACACTGACATGTGATAGAAAAAGTGTGCCATACCACAAAAGCATCGATCAATAGAAGTTGGTCCGGAGGTTTTGGCAGGTTCGATTTAACTTGCCAGCAATGCTTGGGGTCATCTTATATCACTAAGCGTTGTAAGTGCTCGAAATTGTAAAGATTAATTGGAGGTGTGAGTAGAGGGCTCGTCACATTTGAAACGTCCAAACTGCAATGCCCAAAACCGGAGAAAAACTTGGGTGCCGAGACGGTAACATCCGACGTGGTGCCTCTTCGCCACATCCGGGCCGTCCAAAAGTGTATTGGACGGTCCGGATTAAAACACTCTCTTTCCTCACTCTCTCTCCTTTTCTTCTCTCCCATTTCTCTCTCGAAATTCGGACTGTCCAATACACTTTTGGACGGCCCAGATGTGCCGAAGGGACCACGTGTTGCCCTTTGCACCCAAGTTTTTCTCCCAAAACCGAATCACAAATGAGCATCTCTGTTTACATTTAAATAGTAATGATTTTTCACTTTATCCCTCATTTAAAACTTTACAGCTAAGATAAATAAATGAACAAAGTATCATATTCAAATCTTCATATCTTGAACTAAGGATAAACTACCAAAACTATTTTACAAGCAAAGGCGAATCGTATTACAAGCGAAAAATGAGTGATATTTCAAAGGAAAAACTTTAACTAGTATTTAGCTTTTAAGTAAATCTTCTATTTCAAATTTTTCCTATATATAACAGGGGGGGGGGGGGGGGGGGGGGGGGGGGGGGTTGCACATACAGTATTTCGCCTTTAGATTAAACAGTAAAATTTTCATATAATTCAACAATATTCTGGTGAGAGCTCCCATTTTAGAGTTGACATTTTCATATTGGATTGTTCCATAACAAGTGAATGTATTGAAAAGTTAGTTGGTAAAAATTTGTATATCATTTTCCCTTTTTGAAAAGTTAGTTGGTAAAGAGTTAATGGGTAAAAGGGGAGAATAATTTTGAAAACTTGAGGTAAAAGTTGATAACAAAAGTGTAATGATGGATTTAGGGGTGCTGCTTTTGTCCGCCTGCTTTTCCCTTAAACGACGTCGCTTTACTCATTTTCTTGGTATACCTCAAAACTTCAAAAGGTCCTGTTTAGAGAGTTAATTTCCCAAAGTGCCTAAACCTTAAAGCCAATGCCTAAACCAACTATACATTATCTCAAAGAACTTAAATTCCCTAAAATTGAACCCCAAAATTAATTCTCCAAACAGGGCCCTTGGAAGCTTTGAAGGTATACTGAGAAAATGATTAAAACGATGTCATTTTGGGAAAAAGCCGGGCGAGAAAGCAACACCCCCGTTCCCGTAATGATGAAGTTTATTTAATAAAATGGATTTACGAAGCAACACGCTTAAAGAGAGAGTACATCCTAGACTGCAAAGATTTTGGAGTTAATTAATTTCTCTCGGTACACTTTTATCTTCACCTAACGTTGACACCAAATTTTATATTTTTTCCCCTTTTTTTACAGTTTTCTAAAATGCGAGTTTCACCATCACGAACTTTGGTAAAATCATTTGGTGCCTGTAGTGTTAGACCTGGGGAATCTTGGTCAATCTGCGGAGGCGGGATTGTGGCTTCATTTGATTTGGTCGCGATAGAGTAGAGATTTTTCACCCTTTCTAGGCAAGGAAGTGGACGCTGCGGTATTTCAATTGGGTCCGGGGTCCTTGTAGTGAGGCCATCCAGCCATCTACCTCGGCAATGAACGTTCGAATTTTAATCCAAACAATTAACAACTCAGATCATTTGAAGTTTGGATTAAAGTTGAGCTGTCAGTGTCGAGATGGATGGTCGGATTGGCCTCACTACAATCCTGTAGTGAGGCTTACTACAGAACCCCCAAATCCGTTTTAAAGCACAGGCTATTTCTTTGGAAAGTATCTCCTGTTTCCTTCTTGTGTTACAAACATCCATCAAATGTACTGGGTAAAGTTCCGTTAAATTGATAACGGAAGTTGCTGACCTGGCTATATTTCTTTGGCCAATAAGAATAATAAATAGACTTTGTATAGGCCGCATAAAACCCAAATCATGAACTACTCTACTTATTCCCAGTCGGCTGCCCCTGTTTAAGATATATGTGGGTCAAGTTCGAGTATTTGTATATGGGTTGGGTTTGGGTTTTGTACCTTTTTTCCCCAAGGAAATGACAGAAATTATTCCGTCCAATTTGTGACGGAGTAGCCTAATTAATGTGGGTTAAGTTAGACTATAGGGGTAATGTAGGTAATTGATCCCTCTTAATTTAAATTTGAATTGATCTCTGCTTGTCCTCTTACAAATTGTCGTTCCCCAAGAGGGACAAGTCAATTGAGACCGAGGGAGTATTTATCTCTTGGTTTGACGGTTATAGCCCTCCCCTGCCACTAATTGCTCCGTCAAAACTATTCAATTTACTGTTTATCATGTAGATGAAGAATTGGATGAAATAGGCTAAAGCAGAATCGATAAAGTTTGATTTGCTAAACCAGAAGGAAAGTAATGAAAGCCAACATGACTTGCTAAACGCGGACCTATGCTCTAACAAACATCAAAAGGCATGCAACAAGAATTGAAATTCCTATTTACCTGATTTCATTCGCAACATAAGCTCCAAAATATTGCAGTAAGCAGTCAACCACTTTATCATCACAAGAGAATAAAATTAGCAGGTCCGTGACAAAACCAAATTAACCAAACCGAGTCTTATGTTGCAATCATTTAGGGGGTGTTCCACTAACTAGTTTTTTCCAAAAACTAGTTTTTCTCAAAAACCAAGACAAGTCATCCTCTCACAATACATCACATAACACAAAAACCAAGGCAGTTTTAAAACAAAACTACCTTAGTGGAACACCCCCTTAGTCAATCTGGAAAGCAAGAAATGAGCCCGTTTTTTAAAACTAGGAACGCGACTGGATTAGTGGAGAATATAAAATTAAGGAAAGCATTTTGCCGAAGCAGCCGCCGCAGTTAATTTTAATTCCTTGTGTACTTTGGGCTATTAGATTCAAGTTGATGTATGATTAAAGTGTTTTGTTGGGAACTTGCAAACAGTTTTTTGTGGGGTTTGGGACTCGGGAGGTAGAGAACTGGCTTGCTAAAGGTGTCAAACATAATGGGAATCTGATTCTTGTTTTTAATCTCTTGTAGGAGTACATTTTATGATGTTAATAAATTAATTTTAGGTGGTGGTTTTTACCAAATATGAATTGGAGCCAACAAATCAAATCATAACAAAACCACGAAAAGTACACAAATTTTTTTTTTGGTTGTCCATAAAAATTTCGATTTTAGCCAAAGTTTCCTACTCGAAGGCAGGCAGCCTCATCTATTATCATTGATAAATTTACTGGTTACAAATACTCACTCAGATCAAATAAATCACAGTGGATATTGCAAAACCCAAGCTCTGATATTCGTTTCTCTATTTCCAATTTCCCATTTTCTGTTGTCTAATCTTTCTTTGTCTATGGTTCAGTTTGTGTCTGGTTTTCTAGGCTTGGTTGTTTTTTCCCATTGGTTTGGTCTGTGTTTTGTTTCTTTGGTGTCTTTGGTCTGTACTGCTACCGGGTGGGGGTTGTTTGTGTCTTTGTGGGTTGCTTTTGGAGTTTTGTCCTATACAGATTTGGGGGAGTCTTTTAGGGTGCTTTGTTCTAGCTGCATTTCTGTTGTCTTCCATTGCTGCAGCTTCTATGCCTACTCTGACTGCTTGTTACTTGCTGCTATGAAAGTCACGGTAGTTCTTTGCTGCTATGGATTGTTATGCTGCTATAAATGTTATGGAAATTCATTGCTGCTATGGATTGTTCAAATGTTGCGATAATTCCTGAAAATGGCATTCGGCTTTGGAGTATGCCATCTGCTGTCTATATGGAGTTTTGAAGTACTGCTGCTATGAATGATTTACTTTGAAGTTGAATTACTCTTTGCTGGGAATCTCTGTGGTCCTTTTGTTAAAATTCATAACAAGCATGGTAGGAGCTAGACTGCTATTTAAGGGGCATGCTAGGAGCTAGACTGTTATCTGCTATTTCTCAAAATAAATAGGAGCTGGACTGCTTTTGGATGGTATATGAAGTTGCCCAGGAGCTGGACTATTTTCACTTAAGGCTACTGTTTGAATGTCACCCAAAGATGCCAAGGAGCTGATTGATATTCTTATTAGTTCTGATGTTCCAAATCTGTTTCTCATGGTTGATTGCTTGTCAACCAATGTTATCTCCTTTTGGGTCCTTGCCGGCATATGATTGGCGTGGGATGGGGTGCCAACCTAGTTGGGATGTCATTCCTCATTGTGATGCCTTCGTACTTGGTTTCCCTTGAATCTTTGTAATGCGTTTTCAAAGATTAATAAATTTCTTTTTGCCGTTCAAAAAAATATATATTTCAATTTCCCATCTCTTAATTTTTCTTCTTTTATTTCTCACTTGCCGGTATATACCGCCGGGAACCTCCAGAAAGGCCAGAATTCGTCAGTACCGGCCGGAACCGGCAGTAAACGCCGAAAAGTTTGAAGGGACGGAACGTACCGGCCGGTATGGAACGATATTCACAACGTTGATATTACTTCTTTGTTAGCTCAGTTAGACTAGTAAATCGTATTAGCTCTCATTAGAGGTGGCAATGTCGCATTAGAGGTGGCAATGTCCAACCCAACCCCCAACTTACCAACTTATAACCCAACCCAACTTACCTATATTAAAATATAGGTCATATATGGATCAAACCATATTAACCAATATACACATGGGTTTAAACTGGGTTCAAAATGGGTTGGAACAAAAGATTTAAAAGGTTATATGTTCTCCTTTTCTCAGTAAAGCACACACCGAATTGAAATTTTGTTCTGGCAAAACCAACTCATACAACCGTACAACGACGTTGTCTCCTTCGTTATCCTCTTGCTCAAGAGATCGTTGAATCAATCCAGAATCAGGGTTTGGATTTCTGGTGCACGCCCGCGCGCGCGCGCGAGAGAGAGAGAGAAAATCATGGTTTGGATTTTTGGTGCAATGGAGTAGACTGTGAACTCTCTGTTTTCCCTTGCATTTTCATTTGCCAAGCAAAAAGAAGTTTGGGTTGGGTTGGGTCGGGTCGGGTTGGGGTAGGTTGGGTTTTGCTTGACCTATATTCAACCTGTCTATATTCAACCGATTCACTTTTAACCCATATTAACCCACCTACATTCAACCCGTAATAGGTGTTTAAATATTTTCAAGTCAGCAGGTCAAGCCAACTCAACCCCCCATTTGCCACCTATAGCTCTAATAGGTGTTTAAATATTTTCAAGTCAGTAGGTCAAGCAAGGGATAAAAAACCAGCTTCCTCGATCTCCTTTTGCAAAGCTTCCCTTCCTTCGCTAACTCGCTGCTCGCCTCTTAAACTTGGGTTGGATCCCTTAGGTTCTTACTTCTTAGTAGCAATCAGCACCCTTTTCTTCTTTTACTTTACATAGCTTTTAGTCTCCTTGATAGCTGGAAGTTCTCCAAAAGTATGAAAAGCTAGACTTTGTACCGTCCATTCCGATGTGATTGGATTCTATTGGCTAACCAAGCCAATGATTAGAGATGCCCTCACTTGAACTGCCAAGACTCGGTATTTTTGTTGTGGGTAACGCCATTAACGAATTATTTAATTATCCTCCTTGGTTTTTTAGTTGTTGCTCCCTCCTAGCAAAGACTCAGTTAGGATCTCATATTAGTGTCTGCGTGCGAACAAAAAGGGGGCGTACCCCAATACATAGGCGAATGAGTATAGGTCGCTTGAGCCACCTGGAATCCAGATGCAGCAAGGTTAAATAGGCCGCTTGAGCCACCTGGAGAGACCACTTGAGCGAACTAGAAGATTCAATACGTACAAGAATTCGGAGGATACAACAAAGCTAAATAGGTCGCTCGAGCCGCTTGGAGAGACCACTCGAGCGAGCCATGCTAGGTCAGAAAATCTAGATAAAGCGTGCTATTCATTCTGTTCAACAACTCTAGCAGCCACAACGTGTATAGAGAGAGAAAAAGTTCGTGAGAGCAAAAGAAACACTTGTGGGTTATTTCCTTGAGAGATTTGATGAGGTCTAAAGATTTATATGCTTGGAGAATATCTCTAAAGGTGTTTTGATCATCTTCTACATCACTTGAAATTCTTTGATGGAGTTCAAAGGCAATTGGAGATTGGTCTAAAGGAGGAGTCTTGCGTAGATCAAGGATTTGAGGAGTTGAATCCAAAAGAACATCTATTAGAGCAGTTCGTGAGGAGTCAGCAAAGAAGTTCTTAGCCAATATTGAAGGAGTTCCTAGCGTGATTGTAAGAAACTCTTTGTTTCCGCATCTTGCGTATAGTGCTCTTTTCTCTCCCGTGATTTTTGCCCTTCCTTGGGGTTTTTCCACGTATATCTGTATATGTGTGTTATGCTTGCTGTTTAATTATTGCGTTTACTATTTTGCATAATCACATAGATTAGAGTTTAATCATATTAATCGGTTAAACTAATTACCGTAGCAGTAAATCAAGAGGCGATTTGATTTTCGATTTTTTCAATTTGATAAGATTTAGTTCCCTGTTATTGGTTTATTTTATTCGTGCAGGAGTCGGAGACATTCTTTCTGTGGCTATATCCAGTTCCTTCAGAGGATGGATTCATAAGAATTTTTGTATACCCCTAACAGACTGTAATAGTGTTTTTAAAAGCTTGAACACTAACGCTAAAGAGAAACTAATACTATCACGGATCTAGAAAGATCGACAGAAGTGTCATGAGAAAAAGGCAAACTTACGCATTACATTGCTTAGCAAAAAATAAAAAAACCCATAGGTTCAGAAACATTCCTCTTAGAGATACTCTTACAATTCTACTTGGAAACATGACATGATCATAGGGGGTTTATTTAAGAATACTGATGATGAGTCCAGCGATGGTAATGCCAAAATAGACAAAGGCCAAACAGAAAGCTATGAACTTCCATGGAGAAGCAAAATACTGGCGTCTCAGGTATGCCATATGATTCGGCCAAAAACGCTTGCTATACCTGGTGGCTCTGTTGCACGTGTCAGTGAATAGAAACTCAGATATTGCAACTTCCTTGAATAGCTTGTTGAATAGATCGGTGACGTCCCCACTGGTACCCAACCAGTTATTTACGACTCCGGCCTTTTCGAGCACTTGGACATCTTTATCAGAGTTCACGAGCATGTCCATGAGTACTGCATAGGACGTAAAATGCTGCGAAACGTCAGGGCAACACTGTTCGAAGGCAATGAAGTTCCTGAGGTATGGCTCCATCGTGTCTTGTATTGAAATAGATCGGATTTTGAAACGAGCACTCCGACACCACCAAAATGGGCCTCCAGGTTCAGTGAACTTGACCTTGAACAGATCATTTCCCGTACAGGATTCAAACTTGACTCCTGCATAGAGCAGCTCTGAAGCTGAAGGCATGTTTTGCCTTAAATCTCCCTTTCCTGTTTGATCATGAGGAAGGAAATCGTCATGTATTTTGTGGAGGATATGATGGTAATTAGCATTACGACTTGAAACCTCTTCTTCAGGTTTACGACTTGAAACCTCTTCTTGAGGTTTAGAATCATTCATTCTGTTGCCCGAAACCCAACGGATGCAGTCACGAGGCCAACAAGAAGTTTTCGCGCTACCACTGTTGGTGGAATCTTCACTCGGAACTTTTTCTTGAGGCTTAGAATTATTCATTTTCTTGTCCAAAACCCAAAGGATGCAGTCACGAGGCCAACAAGAAGTTTTCGCGCTGCCAGTACTGTTGGTGGATTGTCCTTCCAGAGGACGCATCAGGTACTCAATATGTCCTAGAAACACATAATCGGTGAGTGACAAGTTCTCCAGGGGATTATTTGGGATCCGAACCACAGTGAGTGGGAACAATCTCTCAAGCACTAAGAATGGAATCTGATTCTCTACGAGTACCAAGTCGTGCTGTACGGTGATGCGAGTTGAACAGTTAGCGAAAATTGGATCTGCTCTCTGCTTTTTCAAATGCAAAATTAATTGCATTAGTATATCTTCGTTTATTTGACAAATTATTTGGAATTATATGACACTTCAACAAAAGTAGTCTAATGCAAAGAAATCTAGAGACAAAATTAATTTTCCTCGCAAATGGTACACATTTGGCGAGAAAAAACAATTTTTTGTTGACATTTATAAAACAACTAGTGAGAAAAATATATTTTCTTGCAAATTATATCCTTTCAGCAACGAAACATAAATTTCGTCGCTCATAAGTATTTTTTGCTAGCAAATTGTACTCATTTGGTGAGGGAAAATCTTTTATCGTGTTTTTAAAATAAAAACAAGTGATTAATGAGGGAAAACAATTTCCCGCCTATTGTTGTCTGTTGCGAGAAAAAACAATTTTTATCGCCTTTGTAATGATTACCGAGGAATATTAATTGTTTTTCTCTAATTCGACTCATTGCACAAGTAAATTGTAAACTTAATTGTAGTTCAATGTGGAAACAGATTTCTCGAATTTTTTTAAATGAAATTAAATAGTAAACAATCTCATTTTATTAAAGATTGAATGCGTATTATTGAATTAGCTCAGTCAATGTAGCTTTGAGGTTAACTAATTTTGCGGCGAAGAGAATTTAAAATAACGAGAGAATTTAATTTTTTTAAAAAAAGTAAAATTCCAATCGTTGGCAACCTTTGGCAGAAACACAAAATCGGTGATCGCCAACCTCTTGTGGGAAAGAGTTGGCCGGGATCGGAGCCAGAGTGAGTGGGAACAATCTCTTCAAGCAAGTTGTGTTGTACGGTGATACGAGTCAAATCATTTGACTTTTGAAATGAAAAATTACGAAGTACATTAATATATCCTCATTTATTTGACAAACTATTTGGTATTTATATTAGACTTCAACAAAAGTAGTCTTATGCAAAGAAATCAAGAGACAAAATTAATTTTCCTCGCAAATGGTACACATTCACAAGAATATGTTTTTCGTTGACATTAATAAAACTAGTAGCCAATAAAATACATTTTCTCCCAAATTGTATGCTTTTCACCAATGAAACCTAAATATAATCGCTTATAAGTGCTTTTCCACGCAAATTGTACCCATTAGGTGAGCAAATTTTATTTTATTTTTATCGTGTTATGAATATAAATAAAACGAGGAAAAACAAATTCCATGCCTATTCTAGTCAATTGGCTTTTGGTGAGAACAAACACATTTTGTCAGCTTTTCTAATAATTAGCAAGGAATTATATTGTTATTATCTCTAGTTCTATTTATTGCACAAGTAAGTTTTCCATACTCCCTCCGTTCCCAAATAAATCTTGAGTATTTTGTACCTTAATAAATGTGTGTTTTGAAAAGTTAATGAGTAAAATTTTATGTAATTATTATTTTGCCCTTTTGAAAGTTAGCAAGTGAAGAGGTAATGAATAAAAGTGTAGGATAATTTAGAAAAGTGCAGGTAAAAGTTAATGTGTGAGGTGTAGACCGGAGGTAAAGTTGATGTGACGAAATACAGATTTCTAAATTTTTATATAAAAAAATAAATATTTTTTTTTTGAAATGGGGAAAATGATATTTTTATAACTCGATACACCAAACATTTGAACCAAATACGATTATAAAAAATGAAACTTTAGCGTTAATAGTGTTGAGAGATTCGACGCCGCCAAAAGGTTGGGGTGACAGTTCATTATTATTTTGTTCCGTTTTAATGTATTTGCAACTATGGCAAACATAGAGAGTGAGTTACAGGAGAGAGAAATAGAGAAGGGAGGGAGGGCCATGTTCACACTAAATGCTAGTTCGGTATGAATGACATGCAATCTTCAGATTAAGAAATAGAGTAAATCCGGGCATAATATTTCAAAATTCTTATGACGGGAATTTAAATATCTTAATTAGTTCTTTATGTAGTATAAGAATTTTGTATGATCGTACATTATTCATTTTTCGTAGTGGACTAACATTAAGGAACCGAAACACTACAAAGAATTGTATATTGGTTCTTTATACTTTAACCAACACTACTAATAATCACCTTAAAGTGCAACATGGAACGAGTTTGTATCAAAAGTCTTTTTTCGCTGCCCATCAAGAAAAAAAAGATTATTTCGCTACTTAAAACAAAAATGATACAGACACAAACTCTCAGCCACAACCCACCACAACCCCTCTCACATGTGGGGGACCCACCCTGAGCGGGCCCCACCCCACATGTAAGAGGGGTTGTGGTGGATTGTGGTTGAGAGTTTGTGTATATATCATTGTTCTTTTTAAAATATGGTTGCAAGCTAAAAGTACCAATTGAGGCGAAAAAAGAAGATCAAGTTTTGTCAATTGACAATGTCAGGACGCCTCTAACAGGGTGATAAAATAGAAATGTAGTACTAAGCTTCCTTACCCTTGAGTTGAAACCGTAATGGTAAAAAAGGTGGTTTCGGTAGAGAAATTCAAGGATGAAGCAACCATCGACCAACATCATTTCCGCATCCAGCGTAACTTCTTCTGCGTAACATTTCTTCGCATCTTCCATTGACTTCTCCATTGCCGCCACGCATTCTTCTAAAATCTTCTTCTGCTCTGCTTCTGGGTTCTCCATTCCTTGGGTCATTCGACAAAGTAGGTCGTTCATGTAACTCATCTTGATGTGTTGCATGGGTGTTTGGAGGTGTGGGTCATTTCGGTGAAGAGGGCCGATAGCGATGAGTTGAGGGGTGTAGGCGCTTTCATTCAGCTTACGAAGCACTCTGGGCACCCTGTAAATGCAAGCTGAAGACAAGGATTTGGCTTTGTGGGCACCTTCATGGATTTTCGACGTAAGGCGCTCAATAACCGCCTGATAGCCATTCTCCCCTCGGCTCATTTCAGTTGGGTGGATTTCCATTTGATAAATGAAATCAAGAGGCAGCTGGGTGAACCAGACCCCCTCCTGGGATCTATATATAATTATAGAGGCCTCACACTCAGAGTAATTTGTAGGGTTAACTAGCTGTTGTGGGGCCTACTCGAAATGAATTTCGTCGTCAAATTTCTCCTCTTAAAGTTCTATCGATAAACAGTTCCACGCTTTCGTGGGCCAGCTTTTATTTCTTCCCACTAACTAGAGTTGGTCCACCTAATTTACCGTCGACTGCGATTCCTTTAGATTCGGCTTCCCATATTCAAGAAGATTACTGGAGTATCATTCTTTATGGAACTCAAACATTAAAACAGTGTTGGGATAAAAATCAATCCTTCGCATGGTTCTGGAGTGTTAAAAGACATAAATAATTAGGTTAGTGGTCAATAATCTACTAATATGGTATTAGAGTAGGCAATAGATTCTGTGTTCGAATATCACCGTCTATCTGATATTAAATGCTTGCATATATTTTGCCTGTTTATGGAGGAAAGGCTGGCAACATGTGAGTGAGAGGGTTGAAGATATAGCTTAAACTTTTAGATGAGTTAGTGATTAACAATCTAATATAGAGGATCTTGATTTATACAAAGATGCTTTGGTAGATCGGTTCGCTGCCTCTTAATTCTGATTTAGTATTTGTTTCCTCTAAACAGTCTTCAAACAATACAAACTCACTCGCCATGGCCACACTATCTACTCCACACTAAAAAATAAAAATAAAAATAAAAGAAATCAGACACGGTTACTTGTCAAGAAAATGCCGCCGAAGATTCTGTTTTATTTTTATTTTTTTTAGCCTGAAACAATTAATAAAGTTGTATATATGGTCTCAGATTGTGCACCTTCCCGCCGGAGAAGATGAAGTTTTTTGGTACGATATTGTATTTTGTCCTTATAGCATTGCCCTGAATATGTAAGGCCGAATCTGAAGGAAATGCAGTTGACGTTAACAAACTATTCGCTCCTCTTGTTGTACCCGTAGCATCCTTGGTTGATTTTAGCAAATTTTAGTTGAGATTTTCTAAAATCATGGGTGATATTAGCAAATGGGTTGCTAAAATCATTTGACAAACCCATCCTAAAATGAAGACTAACAAATTTTGAATAACCGTAAAATACTTTCAATTTTCTTTTTGATTCTATATGGCAAACAAAATAATTCCAACACAAGAATACAACACATAAACACAAAAAAGTGCAACAGTTAGCGACAATATACTAACTATTAAATGCTAAAGCACTACAAAAAGAATCTGCATGGTATGTGCTTAAAAATCCCAAAAATGTTTCTAAAATTTGCCAGTTCCCTAATCAATTGCACATGGTCTACTATAGTTAAGGGTTGCGAAATTCACTCAAACTCACGTAAAAGTAAAAAACGTAATTCACTGTGTTTCTCTTTGTACATTTTTGTCACAAATATATCATTTGCAAACTTGAAAGGGTTAATTACCAGCTATATGGTGGCAAAATCCATAGAGAAATGTACCATCCCATCCTTTCCGTTCAATAAAGTTAACGGTAAAGTGCAGAATGCATCTCTGCGCTTAAGCCGCTTGGCAGATGATCTCCCTATCATTTATAAATGACCTACTCGTGTCTGAGTACTTATTATTATGTCCCTAACTTTTTGCTAACATATGAAGATGACCTATTAGAATCTACATGATTCGACATATCATAAATTATTGTTTCAGGATGCCCAAGGCGATTATGCCATTACATAAACATTTTTTTGTTAAACTACTTCTGGAGCTAGCATCACTGCATATGATTCAACTAATCTAGTTGTTAAATAATACAAACCACATGACGAGGCCGAAAGTTTTTCTATTATCAACTTTTGACTAAGCTTTATTTAAGTTATATAAAGATATTTCTTTCTAGTACTTCGTTTGTGGTTTCAACACGATGCAAATAAATTTGTGAGCGGGATGTAAGTCGAAATTGGACTAACAGATTGGAACAGATAGAGTAATTATTTTAATTATGAAAAGAAAATACAAATACAAATGAAGGGATGTCCTTAATTCGTTTTCCCCATGATTCATGTGTCCCGGACTCCCAATTCAAGGAGTATGTAATTAAAATTATCTTACCCTACCAAAAGGAATTAAAACATTTTATTGAGTTAGAGCTGTCTATATAAAGTTGATAGAGATATGAAGTCATGGTCTTTTTTTATTGCTATTGTTTTCCTTTCATATTGTCTTGTCATTTTCAACTTTAAATAGGTATGAATACGATGATTGATCATTTAACATAAAAAACAGCCATTTATCAAAGTGGTGGCTAATCACATGAATTTAAAAAAAAAAAAAATGAAAATGTGCACATGGATTGTTCATATCAAAAAATACCATTTTCACTAGTATTTTCACTGTGCGCAAACTTGATATTTCCAGAGCAAACACGAGGAGCTCCCAAGCTCTGACAGCTCTGGAATTTTTCTTGGTGGCAGATTTTACACAAAGATATTGCTATTGCAAAAGCTGATTTTAAATCCTCGGAAGGGGTTCGTTATGTTCGTTATGCTGTTGCTGAAGATGTGTATGAACGAAGTAAAGCCGCACGAGAAGCACGAATAGAGGCCCGATTCCAACAATTAGAACAACATTGTTTGGATGCGTTCGCCGCCTTATCCGATCAGGTTACTGCCCTAACTGTTGGGAGGAATCTACCTCGCCGTCATCTTGTTATACCTCGGTTTTCGAAAGAGGAGGAGATGTCGGATGACGTTTCTATCACCAAACCTTTGGCGGGTAACTATCAGCCGAGGGGGAGGACAAATGAGGCTACTATTGAGTGGCCTTTCACTTCAAATATTATTCCAGATCCAGTAGTGGATTGGAGTAAGCCACCAGTTTTTGACGCAGAACCAGTGGAGAAAATTACAGAAAATAAAAAAAAGTTGCAAAAAAAGGTGGTTTCTATGTTGGCGTTGTAGGAAACAGATGTAGAAGAATCAATTAAACTTGATTCTTATGAAAAGCTTGAAGACGATGAAGTTGACAAGAGTGTTGACAAGAGTACTAACGAATATGTTGATCCGTTTTGGGAATTTGTTGGAGACACTAAAAGTCCATTTATTTTGATCGAGAAGGAAAGTGAATTTGCTTTTTTAATGAAAATTATTCCTTCAGAATTTCAAGATTCCTTTGGGAAATTTGGGTTCGGAAAAATCAACTTGAAGTACAAGATCAACACAGACAAGATTCGACGACTTCTACTGTATAAACTCGAGGACGAGTTTCTTCAAGCCGGAGAGAATGATGCAGATTGAAAATTTATATTATTTAAAAATAGTGTTTTATATTATGAATCATTAATGCCCAAAACAATTTCAAAATTATATTATTTAAACTAATGGTGACTAAATAATTTTAGTAAAGTACTTGGTCACCAAAACATTTGGTCATTGAAGGTGTACAAATAATGAGCACTTTTTTGGTCACCGAAAAAATTTAATCATTTAGTGATCATGTTGGTTGGTCATTACAAAGTGTACAAATAATGACCACTTTTTTGGTCACCGAAAAAATCATTTCGTGACCAGCATGTATAAGTGACCAATCATTTTGGTCACCAAAAAGAACATTCAGTGACCATGTTTTGATCACTAAATATTATGCTTCAGTGACTACAAGAAATAATGACTACTTTTTTGGTCACCGAAAAAATCATTCTGTGACCAGCATGTATAAGTGACCAACCAATTTGGTCACCAAAAAGAATATTCAGTGACCATGTTTTGATCACTAAATGTTATACTTCAGTGACTACAAGAAATAATGACCACTTTTTTGGTCACCGAAAAAATCATTTCGTGACCAGCATGTATAAGTGACCAGTCATTTTGGTCACCAAAAAGAACATTCAGTGACCATGTTTTGATCACTAAATGTTATGCTTCAGTGACCACAAGAAATTTGGTCACAAAAACCTTTCTGCGAGTAGGGTTAGGCGACCAAATTTTTTTTGGTCACAGTATACATTTTGTGACTAAATTGGGCCTTTTAGAGACCAAAATCTTAGTCACCGAATGTGTTTTTTCTTGTAGTGTGGTTTTGTTGACGTTCAGACTATTTTGTCTTTATTAATGTCAATTTACAGTATTGTCCTCTTTCATGTTCAATTTTCAAAACACGGTTGAATTTTTATTCTTATTGAGTTCTCCAATGGATTTTATCAGCATTTGATAAAATTAACCCACCTGATTTTATCTATTTGTGAAAACATGTGATAAAATCTGTAGATTTTTGCATTAAAAAATCTATAGATTTTATCAAACTTCTTCACGAATGGATAAAATCAAGGGGTTGATTTTATCAAAATTTTGATAAAATCCATTGGAGAACTGTTATTTTTTGCTTCCAGTAGTGCTGTCCATGTTCAACTAATTAAAGCATTAGTGAAAGATACCAAAACATATTCAGACACCTATACATTTTTTATTTCGTTTTTCTTTTTTGTGCAAGAAATAAAATATTAATAACATGCAGGAGCAAAAATTTTGATAATAAATTCAAACATAGAACCGATCGAAAAACATAATTTCGAACTTAGTACAACAGATATAGGGTCCCTCATACAGTCATAGTGATTTTCTATGGTCAACGGTCATTTTTCAAAATTACGATTATTCAAGTACCCCCAGACTAAATTCCTAGGTATACCACTGCTACCATCGGATTACATATTTTCAATTACATATCGCTTTACTATTTATCCCGTTAAACAAATGAGCCCAATATACATTTTGTCAAGTAAAGAACCCTTCGGCAGTGTTTGGATGACCAAAGTTTTGAGTGGGAATAAGAATATGAAAATGATTACTGGGAATAAAATTCTGAAGAATTTAATACCTAGAGGAATTGCATTTCAGTGTTTGGATTAATTCAGTAATATTACGATGAAAACAATTATTTTGAAAATTTATTAAAGTCAACATTTCCTTTTCTTAATGAATGAGCCAGAAATATGAGATTCTCGTGGGGTAAGGGAGGGATCAGATTCTCACTCAGTCTGGGAATATGATTCTTAGTTGAATATGTCATTGGGAATCACATTTCTATTCATGTCTCTGCCAAACATCAGAATCAAAAAAGCCTGGCATCACATTCCCATTTCTGTCTCTTCCAAACGTCAGAATCATGGGTAGAAGACATCACATTCTCATTCCCCCTTGAGATTACTGTCATCCAAACTAAGCCTTCTGGATAAAACTAATTCATACTCCCTTTGTTCCAAATATATAGTCTCTCGTTCCATCATAACCGAATAGAAAATCGATTATATTTTTCAATCGGTAATACATTTTATATGTAATATGAATATTTTTTTATAGATCACAATTAAATCTAAAATACAAAATTTTTAAAATCACCGAAAATATTATAGATTATAAAATATATTACATTGAAAAGTGGCACAAACTCCAAATAAGAATTATATTTTTGGGACGGGGGAGTACATAGATTCTTGACTACCGTCGGTAGTTACTAAATTGAGAAGGATTAATAAAAGTGAAAATAAAACAGAGCTGCACGGGTTAAAAACTCGCAAACAATATATTTGTGCCGCCACTGGCGCTACCTATGTTTCCACAGCCATAGACGGCGGCGACGCCACCGATCGTGTCACGCCACCATGAAAAAAAAATCCCCCCCCCCCCCCCCCCCCCCCCCCCCCCCCCCCCCCCCCGAGGAAAACAACACCGACAAAGTCTTTTTCGATTTTCACCAATACAAAGCAACCTTAGTGTAATTACAAGTAATAATCTTTCTTAGTCAACTAATTAAAACATTTATGTTTAAGTACCAGAAGCTTAACTCCGAATTTCGAGTAAAATCATTTACTTATAATAACATTGACTTTCTCTTTTATCTCAATTCATAATTTCTTGACAGTTCATTTTCCTTTTTCTCAAGCATGATTTATTGTTTGTTTAATTAATTTCAGACACCCAAAACATTTTTAATTTCTTGTTTTTTGTGCAAGAACAACATATTGTTAATAACCTGCAGGAGCAGAACTTTTGATACTCATTCTATGGTCAACAGTTTTAAATGCACAGTCATTTTCACACAATTAAACTTTTTTTCACATTCACACTATTTTAGTCTCAACGCCGTATGAACATATATGCAAGTACGTATGATAAAAATATTGGATTACTAAAAGAGAAAGACGGGTGAACGCATGCAAATTATGCACACAGATTTGAAAATAGATGTGTATTGAACCGTTTGATGCATATAGATCTCTCGTTCTTCATTGAGATTAATGATTGTCAACCGGCCAGATGTGTTCAGATTGTGCACGCAATATTATTGCGCTCTTTCTTTTTCTTTTTTTTTTTTTGTCAAACATAGGTTATATACCTTGCAATACAATTTACACTTTACAGACAGTAACGTGGATGGCTAAGGTTGACTATTACTGTCTTGATTATGGTACTTTAGGAGTAACTCATTTAAAATTATTGCTTAATTAGAAGAAATTAGTGGAAAAAACTAGCAAGTTGGCAACTGTTGTATGTCCTTAAATGTATGGATTCATAGTCTGTGGGCTTTTGATTAATTAATAGAGGTGTTAGATGCGTATCTTTTGGGGTACAGTGGCACGTGAAATCTGTTTGGGGGGCGGGATATATCCATTGATTGGAGGGGAGGGTATTAAACTGTTAATCCATGAAATATTTCTCTTTCTGCCGATGACATTACCAGTTCATTATTTTATTTTGGAAGATCTCAAAAAACTAATCTTCTTCTTCTACTTTTTTTTTTTAACATAAGTGTCCGAGTCATATTTTCACGCACATCAACTACTTTTGAGAGTTCCCCCCATCCATTTGCAGAAAATCCAATCAAATGCGGAGGAAAGCTCTGTATAGCTAGACTTGCTCCAAACGAGGGACCACTAGGCCAACTGCCCCTTGGGCTAAAAGTACTAATCTTCTTTAAAAGTTAAAGATAATTGTTTTACACACATGGGGATTGTCCCAGAGGTTAGGGCGAGTGCCTGACTTAGGGAGTAATCCCCTTGGTTAGGAGTTCTATTCCCCACAGGTTGAGTACCCTGTGCTAAGTGGGGGCGCTGTGACTGGTATGAATTCTGCCAACTCCCTTGGAGTTTTGGGCTGTGCATGCAGTGGGTCCACTTAGTGGCCTGTTGTAGGGCTGTTTCTCGGTAATAAAAAAAATAAATGTTTTAAAATTTTCCGAAGATAACATCTGAAATATGGTCAAAATTGAAAATAAGGAGAGATTTTGGAGTGTAATTACATCTTTTAAAGAGACGTATAATTATATGGAACTAGAATGAATGCATTTCTTTAGTGTTCATTGGGCAATGAAGAATGAATATAATCTAAGTCCATTTCCATTTCCAAATCAATCCCACTTCAATCTCCCATTATGTTGGCATGATTCAGCTTTGGTTTTGCATAGGGGTGTGTGTATTACCTGCAGATGCAGTGTGAGTGTGTGCAAGTGTAAGTGTGTAACCGTGAGTGCAGTGTGAGCTCATGACTTGTGATTATGTTTCTGGGCTTGTTTGTTGGTTATCGTGTTATGTTTCTTGGCAGTGATGACTTTCTTGAGCCTTATGTCTGTCTTATTAATGTTGATTCTGAGCTTGTTTGTGGTTCTGGGCAATGATGATTTGATGAGCCCTTTGCTCCCAGGTTTATGTGATGTTTGAATGTCTAATTGACATTTCTATATGCCTATGATGATTCACTGAGGCTTTTATGTTGTATGGCAATAATTTATGGGAATAATTAGAGGAATCTTTATGGTATATGCCTATATGGTACTCAACCAGTTTGAAACTTGTTAATATGAAAGCATTATTGTTAGCAGGACCTATTTGGCTTGAAATCTGGGTCTGTTTGTGTTGAAATGGGGCTGCATTGGTTTTGCATAGGGCTTGAAATGTAATTGACAATGTCTTTTACTTCTTTAGTGTTCATTGGGCAATGAAGAATGGATATAATCTGGGCAGTGATGTTTGTATCTAGGCAGTGATGTTTGTGTATGTATGTATCTGGGTTATGCTATTGTTGTATTGTGTATCTGCTGATGTATTTTGCTTATTGGGCATGCAGTGATGAAATTGAAAACCTGAGCCCATTCATCCTTACGGTCTAATTGTGCAATCCATTCATGGTGGTTCTTTGATCGTGTCCCAGGTCAGTTTAAACTTTAAAGCCTAACAACATCTCTGGTACTGTGGTCGTTGCAAGTGTGCATCAGTGCAAGAGTGTGTTTCAATTCGCTGCTATTGTATTGTGTTACTCATTCCTACACTTGTTAGTGGGGTGTGTGTGTGTGCCTAAACGGCTAAACCTGTTTGTTTATATACTTCATTTCTGGGCATGCAACTGCTACACCTGTTTTACACTATTGGTGCTGGTAGATACAATTTGGGCTTCATAGAACTTGTTGTACAAGTGTTTACTGGGCAGTGATGAAAAGTGAAAACCTGAGCCCATTGATAACTTATCTGTTCCACATCGTTTTTTACTGTATTTCTTACATCAAGAGAGGCTTCTACATCTGGACTAACGGGTAAAATCTCGTAACTGTGAAAGTGTAATCATCTTGTTTTGTTTAAGAATTTGTTATCCCTGATAGTTGGTGTGCAATGGTGACAAGATGGAGATTGGAGATGGTGCGGCTGCTGAGGAAACTATAGAGTAAGAGCTTGAGTTTTACATGAAGAAGCTCTAGAGGAAGAAAGGCAAGGGGGTGCAGCAGGTGCCGCCGTGCCGCTGCTTAAATGAGAGATGGGCCAGATGGCCTAGTTTTCCTGTTCCTGCACTTGTTATTTTGTTCCTGCACTTCTTGTTCAAGGATAAAAGGTTGTGTATAAATGTGGTTAAGTGTACAACTGTTGTTCTATGATTCCTTTACTGTTCTTTTGCTATTGGAAGTTGATTTGATTCTAATGGAGTAATGGTCCTCCAGTTGGGTTCCTAATTGGAAGAATAAATGTTAAATTCTGCGAGAATATCTAGATTAATTATATGCGCAAAGAAACTTTTTAAATTGTTGATTTACTTTAACAGAAAAAAAAAAAAAAAACCAAATAAACAAGCAAGCCAAACAAACTATAAAATCTATCTATTTAGGTTAGTAATTAATCAAAACACGCAAGCTAGTAGCTACCCACAATTTTAATCTTGACATCAACTCTAGGTTAGGAAATAGGAATTAATCAAAACGAAATAGACTATTGTAAGGCACTTGATTATGGTATTGCGAGTCGAACATTAATCACGTGGAACTTTAACAAGAAGAAAACAATTCATTCAATATTTATAGATAACATATATAGAAGTTCGTTCTTGTTTTCATTATCAACTAGTAGTCCAGATGTAGAAACAATACAGGAATCACAATTAAGACATTAAGTGAACGGCTGGCACGGGCCGACACGATTAAAAAACGGCACGGGCCGACACGATTAAGTAAATGGGCACGGCACGACCCGACATGAGTCAAACGATTAAGCGGGCTGGCACGGCATAACACGATTATGTAAGCGGGTCGGCACAGCACTACGCAATTAAAAAATGGCACGGGCCGACAGGATTAAGTAAACGGGCACGGCACAGCCCGACACGAGTCAAACGATTAAACGGGTCGGCACGGCACGACACGACACGATTAAGTAAGCGGCACGGCACGGCACGACACGATTAAGTAAATGGGCCGGCACGGCACGGCACGGTTACAAAACGGCACGGCATGGCACGATTAACCAAACGGGCACGGCACGGGCACGGTTGGCACGGAAAAAAAGTGGCACAGCACGGCACGACGGGCCCGTTTGACACCTCTATATGGAACCTTAAAAACAAAAAAAATTTCGGAAAAAAAAAAAATCAATACAGGGCAGAATGGGTATTTTTTAATCCCTTTTGTAGATAATAATATTCTGTTAGGAAAAGTTAGAAATCCTTTTTATTATTTGGGTTTCACAATTTTGATTTCATTTAGGAAAAAACGTGCCAAAAATTTAAGAAAGGATATATTTGTACATTCACATCCACTAACACAATTAGCAAATGTTTGGCAATTTCAAACAGGCACCATATGCACCAAGGTTGTTAGTACGCTTCATGCAATTAAACAAACAAAGTGTACCAAAAAAACATTATTTAAATTTTGTTAATTAAAAACATTTGTTTTTCTAGTCAGGGTATCTGAAATAAAATTTAGATCTATAAAAAAATCAATATATTTCAAAGACCAGCTTAATTGCTAGATTCTTGCCAAAAAAAAAAAAATCAAAATTAATTACAAGATTATGTAACAGGAATATCATAAACCAACTACATTTGTCCGATTCAAATCAATCATGATCCATTTATGATACAAACAGAAACCTGTCGTTTGATTAAAAATTCAAGCTAATTAAGCTTAATAATTTCTTCTAATCAGAGTTCTGGTTCATATGCTAATCACATGTGCAGATGTGATTGCATAGTTAATTAATTTATAAGTCGAAATTATGAGGTAGTTACCGTCTACATACGTTATTACCAGCAGTGCTAGGATTATTGGTATTGATTAATTAAAGTCTCAAGTTCAAAATCTCTCAAGTGGGATTAGTATCCATAAGTAGCTTCGCTCCAACTCCAAGCGGAGTCTGGCTTTAATTGTGCTCCCCGGTAGTAGCGGTGGCTTTAGACTCTCAAGATTAGTCGAGATGTGTGTAACCTAGCCTGAACACTTGAGTTATCAATGGAAATCTATATAGTCCTGGTTAATTTGCTAATAACATGTGCTTGCACAATTTATTTTATTTTATTTTTTGATAACCGAATGTCCAACCAGCTTTTGTGCAACTCCGACTAATTCCGGGGTTCTGAAGGTAAAGATCGGGCAAGCTCCAAGTGGCCCCAAGGTTTGGGATAGTTGGCCTCTGTTGAATTCGAACATGGAACCTCATGGTCAAATACTTATTGCTTTCTCATGTCCATTTTGCCAAGACATCGAAATTATGAGTTAGTTACCGTATAGATACGTTATTACAGGCAGTGCTAGTTAGTTAGTACGTATTATTGTTATTGATTAATTAATCTCTTCATAATAATCCTAAGCTAATTATGCAACTAACGTTCTTACAAAATAATTCAAAAAGTCATTTAATACGGCCTGCATGCGGTGTGATTGCAACATGATTTCGTTACTAACGGTCATGATGCATTGTAAACTGTTACTCCCATGTGTTAAGGGTACCCTCCAGTCCGGGACGGTACTATTTGGGTATTTTGTAGGTGTTTAATTGGCTCGATACACTTTGATGATTGGGGTCGTTAGATGAATTATGTTAAAAGAAAATTATGTTGAGTGGATATTTATCAACAAGCTTTCAGAACACATTTATGTTGAAAAAAATTATCATTGAATATCAGTCAACAAGCTTTCAGAACACATTTACGTTGAAAGAATAAAAGATTGGAGTGGTAAACCTTCTACCCCGAGAGAAGTGTCTTGCAAGTACATGTTGATTGATATCCGATCAATATGATTTTCAAAATCGTTGATATTTTCAACGAGCTTTGAAAGATGAATATAACAGTTCCTTGAGTGGGCTAAAAAAAGACCAACAAATGTCCCAAACGGACCTTCCGATTTCTTATAGGGACCAGAGAGGATCCTACTGGATAGAATAGTCAAAATCGTGTGATGATTCCTAAAATGGAACCTGTTTAATTTTGGATTTTGGATTTTGTTTTATGGATGTTCTTTTAATAGGTGTGCTTATAGGAAATGCTATCAATAACCCCTAAAAAAAAAAATGGTCCAGTTCCGATCGTACCAGTAAAAAAAAAAAAAAACAGCTTTTGTTTTTTTCTTGAACAGAAAAGAAGAAATTTATTAATTTTTGGAAACGGATTACAGAGATTAAAGGGAACCGAAGGAATAAGGCATCACAACCTTATGCCACCACGAACCCAAGGGAAATAACAAGGGTTAACAAGAGGTCAACCAAGAGGTAGACAGCACCAACCCAAAAGGGGATAGAACAGCAACAACCGAAGGGAATACTGATGCAGATCATATTTTGGAAAACTAGCAATTTATTAGAATTTATTTTACTATTTCAAGTTTAGTATTTTGTTAGGAGATTAATAGTATGGAGTTATTTAGTTTCTTAGTTTTAGGTTGATTCATTGTCCTATTTTATGTTTTCTTGTTTTACAAGAATTAGGGTTGCTAGTATTTTATTTCCTTTTTAATTTTAGGGTTGCTGCTAGCATGATAGATATCTGTTATCGCATCACTATTGAGTCTCGTTAAATAAATGAGCACTATATTATTTCAATGGATTTGCTAACCACCACATCAAGCGGTGGATAATAGGCACATAATACCAAATAACTTAATATTTGTATAACGAATATCAATACAAGCCCATGGATATCAGTATGGAGTACTTTTTTAGATAACAATGCACTTTTTAGTTTTTACACATTTTTCGCCTCTTAGTCAGTTATGTTAGCGTGAGCAAAAAACACTTTTAGGCTAAACAAATTTCACACCTTTTGATTCATGACCAAAAGGTACCGAAATTAAGAATACTTAATAAAAGTAAAACTAAAAGAGAGTCCCATGAGTTAAGTGGTGTTTTGGCTTAAAAAGCTAACTTAACTTCTTTTTTTTTGTCTTTATTTGATTTTTTTTTTTTTGCTTTTGTTAGTTTTGCATCGATTTTTTTGAGTATTATTGGTTTGTCTCGGCAAGAGAAATCGACAAAGGTAAGAGATTATGACTAAAACGCTCAATATTTTGAATAAGATAAAAACAAGTGTAAAAAACTGTCTTTTTTACTTATTTTTGTCTTTATTTAAAAAAAAAATTATGCTTCGATCATAAGTTTTTACTTTTTTGATTCCTCTCACCGAGGCGAACCAATAATACACAAAAAGTTGAATGAAAACTAAAAAACATGAAACAAATCAAATAAAGACAAAAAAAAATAAGCCAGTTAACTTTTTAGGCCAAAACACACACCTAAAAACTCGAAAGAATTTTTTATTTTGCCTCCACTAGAGCTGCCCATGTTCCACAACCACCGACGTGGGTGACGCCACTCATTGTGCCAACTAATTCAAACATTTTATAACACCAAAGAGTTGGGCAAAATAGTATTGTCTTGAGACTTAGGGATTTGTTCTCATTTAAGATCTCAGGTTTGATTTTTCTTGCTAGCAAACTCATTAGGCCCTACTGGGGTTATAACCGGTCGTTACTTCCAGTGTCTCGGAATTAGTCGAGGTGCACACAAATTGGCTCGGACTTCCCGTTATGAAAATAAAATAAAATAGAAAAATTAATTAAAACCTTTAGTAAAAGATACCAATTGCGAGTAAAGTTATATATACTTTCAATAAACATTGACTCTATCATTTCTTTTCTTTTTTTTATCGGCAATTGACTTTATCATTTCTCTAAATTCATAATTTCTTGACAGTTCATTGCCCCTTTTCTCAAGCATAATTTATTATTTGTTTAGTAAATTCAGACACCTAATCATTTTTTATTTCTTGTTTTTGGTGCAAAAAAAAGATAGGCTTATCTTTTATTTTGGTCCTTCAAGTATACCCTAAGTTTCAAAATCGTCCTTTTAAATATTTTGGTGTCAATTTCGTCCTTGTAAAACCTTTATGAATTCAATGTTACCCTTTCCATCCAATGGGTAACGGAAAATGCTTACTTGGACTAACGGAGTCTACTCACCATGTGACATGTACAAAAACAGTCCTTGCATGGCATGCCAACTAAGGTTTAGGTCCCACCACTTAACTCAAGAGGGTGTTCTACTAACAAAAAACTGTTTTTTCAAAAATTGAGACACAATACATTACATAAAAAATCGTGAAAAGCCAGTTTATTAAAAAAAAACTAACTTAGTGGAACATCCCAACAAAACAAATGATAAAAATTTAAACAAAAAACTTTCTTCCGTCCAATTACCCAAACGAAACCCACCTACCCTTCTCTCACTGTTTGTCCCCCTTCCTCATCAGTCATCAATCATTAAAGACCATTGTCGAATGAAAATCCTAATCCTAATCTGAATGAAACCAATTTTCGTCTCCATCCTTCTACAATGAGTCGGTGTTGTAATTCGGTACAGTTATCTCGAAGGCATTGATCGATTCTCCTCTATCCTTTTGCAACTCCGCCCGTCGATGTCTGCCTTGAGGAAGAGAGGGAGAAGCACCGTTCTGGTTAGAAAATTGGGACAATGTACAAAACTGCAGGAATATGTTTGTTAGATTTTTATTGTTTTCTTATTTAATTTTATTTTTAGTCCTTTTCTATTATTATTTTTGTGTAGGTCATAAGTGAATAGGCTTCCATTAGTCCACGTAAGCATTTTCCGTTACCTATTGGACGGAAAGGGTAACATTGAAATCGTAAAGTTTTTACAAGGACGAAATTGACAGCAAAATATTTAGAAGGACGATTTTGAAATTTAGGGTATACTTCAAGGACCAAAACAGCAGCGACTCACAGCTCGTCGTAAATCAGCTCAGTGGAGAATACGCTTTGAGGAATGACAAGATGACGGCTTATGCAAAGGCTGTGCGAGGAGTAATAACAGATTTTGAAGAGGTAAAGATAGAACAAATCACCTCGGGACAGAACGCTCATGCAGATTCATTGGCATGCTTAGCCTCAACGCTACCAATGGAGTACAAGCGCACAGTGGCCGTCGAGTACCTAGCCCAGCCCAGCATTGAACAGGAGACAGAAACCAACATGGATGCAAACCTAGGACCAAGCTGGATGGATCCAATCATAGCCTACCTGAGGGACGAAGCCCTTCCAGAGGATAAAAAGGATGCTTACAAAGTTAAACTGAAGTCTGCACGTTTTTGGCTTTCACCACAGGGAAAGTTGTATAAGAAGTCATACCACGGACCCTACTTACGTTGTGTGCATCCCACTCTGGTACAGAAGTTCCTACATGAAATACACGCCGGGACGTGCGGCGGGCATGCAGGAGGAAGATCAATAGCGTACAGGGCGTTAACCCAGGGGTACTGGTGGCCATACATGTAGGAAGACGCGAAGGTGTTCGTCAGAAGCTGTGAGAAATGTCAGCAGTTCAAGCCAATAATCCGGGCACCGGCAGAAGACTTGCAGCCCCTCACCAGCCCGTGGCCATTTGCTCAATGGGGGCTCGACATCATAGGGCCCCTACCCATGGCAACGGGCAAGAGGAAGTTCCTGCTGATGGGAACAGACTACTTCACCAAGTGGATTGAAGCGGAACCGCTGGCCAAAATCACTGAGGGCAATGTGGAAAAGTTTGTCTGGCAGAACATCATAACTAGGTTTGGGGTGTCGTACTGCATAATCTTGGACAATGGGGCTCAATTCGGGCCAAAGTTTGAAGCTTTCTGTGCACAACATGGGATACGGAACTACTATTCAACACCGGCATACCCCCAGAGTAATGGACAGGCAGAAGCCTCTAACAAAACAATCCTCAAGGGAATCAAGCGAAGGTTGGAGAAAAAGAAGGGCAATTGGCCCGACGAACTTCCGATAGTGCTATGGGCGTTCAGGACCACCCCAAGGCGATCAACTAGAGAGACTCCTTACTCCTTGGCCTACGGTACAGAGGCCGTAATCCCCATCGAAGTGGGACTACCAACGAACAGGACCGCGTTAGTAGAAGCTGGTGGGAACGATCAGGCACTAGCAACAAGTCTGGATCTTGCAGAGGAGCGACGAGAACGAGCTCTAGTTACACTGGCAGCATACCAGCAACAGCTTTGCAGGACCTACAACAAGAAGGTCCACCCCCGTGAGTTTGGAGTAGGGGACCTCGTGATGAGGAAGGTGGTGGGGAACACCAAGAAAGCCTCAGATGGAAAGCTTGGGCCAAACTGGGAAGGGCCTTACAAAGTGGTTGGCTTAGCAAGCGTCGGAGCTTACAGGCTTGCTGATCTAGATGGGAATCCGGTTCCCCGCCCTTGGAATATCCAAAATCTTATGAAGTTTTTTCCTTAAAAGTTATCTTTTTCCTTTGAATAATGCCCCGAAAGGCAGAGTAAATTTTTATTCATGAGATTTCCTTAGAATAATGCCCTGAAAGGCAAAATGCGAACTGTTTTACCTTTGTTTAGGAAAACACTATCATGATTGCGAATAAAATCATCCACTTGTTCTCCTGCAAATCTGTGCTTTACTTTGAAGTAAATATGGACTCTGATCGAACGGGTAAAACCCCATATTGGAGGGCATGACATGTGCTTAATATTTCAGACATAAGCTCGTCCGTGGCCTCGTCCATGACTAGGCGCGAATATGCCTAAGCTCGTCCGTGGCCTCGTCCATGATTAGGCGTGAATATGCCTAAGCTCGTCCATGGCCTCGTCCATGACTAGGCGCGAATATGCCTAAGCTCGTCCATGGCCTCGTCCATGACTAGGCGCGAATATGCCTAAGCTCGTCCATGGCCTCATCCATGACTAGGCGCGAATATGCCTAAGCTCGTCCATGGCCTCGTCCATGACTAGGCGCGAACATGCCTAGACCTTGCAGCGAATATTGCACCCCGTGGCCTCGTCCACGGTTAGGCACGAATATGCCTATAAATTGTCCATGGTTAGGCGCGAACATGCCTAGACCTTGCAGCGAATATTGCACCCCGTGGCCTCGTCCACGGTTGGGCGCGAATATGCCTATAAATTGTCCATGGTTAGGCGCGAACATGCCTAGACCTTGCAGCGAATATTGCACCCCGTGGCCTCGTCCACGGTTGGGCGCGAATATGCCTATAAATTGTCCATGGTTAGGCGCGAACATGCCTAGACCTTGCAGCGAACATTGCAACCCGTGGCCTCGCCCACGGTTAGGCGCGAATATGCCTTAAAAATCACTCATGGCCTCGTCCATGACTGGGCGCGAATATGCCTAAGCCCGCCTATGGCCTCGTCCATAATAGTCCAAAGTCAGATACAGTTTATGTCGTTTACTCCTTACAAATTTAACTAAGTGCAGGAACACCTAGGTTCCAAGTTGTTTATCTCATATCTAGCTAAGTGCAGGAACACCTAGGTTCCAAATTGTTTATCTTGTATCTAACCAAATGCAAGAACACCTAGGTTCCAAGTTGTTTATTTTGTATCTAACTAAATACAGGAACGCCTGGGTTCCAAAATATTTGTCCTATGTAGTTTTGTCTGCACGCAGGAACGTTAAATGCACACCTCAACGGTGCAAACTGCCGGTCAAAGCAATAAAGGGAGTCAGAAGCAAGAACCAAACTTGCACCCCTCGCACCTGTACACAGATTACTCAACCATTGCTGCATAAATGAGTGCAACCAGGACATGCAGAATTAGATAAAACAAGTCACGACAACGGGCAACCTAGATTCCAGCCCACCTAACACCACGAAGGGTGTACTTACTGTAGTTCCAAAAAACGAGACCACGCAGGGTCAACTCGTCCGATAAGCCACGCAGGGCATAGGACCAAAAAATTGTGTTAAAGTACTGAATGAAAGTCAAGGAATGTCAAGGGTCACGATAAGAACGCATCAAACAGGCACAAGGCCTCTTCACTGGGCCTCATGGACCTCAGTGGCAGAAATGTTACCTGATTCTTCAACAGCACCAGAAGAGGGGAGCTCAACCCGCTGCTCGTCAGGGACGGATGTGTTGCCACCAGCTTCCTCCTGGCTGGGGTCAACAACTGCACTTTGGCTTGGCACAGCAGCATTCTGGGGAGCAACATCCCTGCGTCTGGGGTACTCGATCTCAGTCCAAATTGTATCCCGTCTGTCAAAGTCCTGCTTGGTCAGGCATGCCTTCCAACCTCTGGCAAAGAACAACTCTTCAAATTGAGGCATCTGGGCCTTAAACTTCATCTTCGTATCATTCACCCCCAGATTATAGGCCTGATCAGAAGACGCTTGAGCAACAGCCAATTCAGCCTCCAGATTTGCCTTGCTCCTCTGGGCGTTCGATAGTTCGGTCTCCAAAAGCCCAAGTCTGGCCATGGCATCGCTAAAATTACAGTCAGATTCACCTACTTGACGCTTCAACGAAGCCAGCTCCTCCTTCATCTTCTCATTTTCAGCCGTCATCAAATGGTTGGCATTGATCAGGCGATTGGCACTGACTTTCAGCTCGTCATTCTCGGTCCTCAGCTGTGCGTTGAGACCGGTGATTGTTCTGTTATCCTTAGTAGCACGGTCACAAGCGACGTACATGAGTTGCATGGACTGCAGTTCGTCACAAACATTCAGCGAAACAGTATGTTAAAAAGAAAGGACTCCAAATCACAGGACGCCACGACGAAATAAAGTCCATACCTTAATGTGATGCTGAAAGCCACTCTTTAAAAGCTTGAGGTAACTGGATCCAGTCTCTCTCTCAACATCCCCAGGAAGCAAGACAGCTCGACCAACGACCAGAGCAACATCAGCATTGTCACAACTATCAGTAGTAAGGATAGGCTGAGTACCACGACGGAGAGGAGGGTTCCAAACACCCATTTCAGACTCAAGTTCAGGCTCAGGAGTTGGGGGAGGTGGCTGAGCAAAGGAACTCCTGGTAGTACGACGACGCTGCTGAGGAGGGTTCGGAATGGGGCCTGACTCTTCCCTGGGCCTCTTCTCCAGGGCAGTATCAGGCTCCCTCCGCTCTGAAGGGGGAAGAGAAGGAGAAGGGGGGCAAGCAGAAGAAGAAGCTCCCAGTGGATCAAGAAACTGGACAGGAGACTCATCATCATCTAGGGTTATGAAGTCAGAAAAATCAGGCACAACTCTCGGCATGGCAGACACAGGGGATTGGTCTCTCACAGGAACACTGCTAGTACTCTCTCCAGATAAATCACTCTGAATATTTTTACAAGACAAGTCAATACCAAGATAGATGTTTGTACGAGAAGCACGGATAACCTGACTACGGAGAAAAAGCTTTTGAATGGGAGAACGCCTTACCCCAACGCGACCCCTTCCCCTGCGAAGATTCCTGGCAAAAGTAGAAGCCTCACTTATACGGACACCACCACGGTAGGAGGGATTGTACTTCAGCAAGACGTGCGCAGCCCGACCTAGCCCTTCTGAATCGATTCCCCTGATGCCCAGAAACTTTAGGGCTCTCTCAATGTTGAGAAGGTGAACACCGTCGTGCACCACCAGATGACCCTCGTTGATGTTTGCCGTTGCATAAACAAAACGAAGGAGACGTAATGAATAACGGAACAAACAGAAGCCATTACAATAGGAAAACCAACAAAGGGCAAAAAGAGCAAAACCGACGTGTACGCCCAAAAATGTGGGGGCACAGAGGGCCCACGATGTTGCCACCGTCGTCCCTTGGCAGAAAATTTCCAGTCACAATCAAAAAATCATCATTCTCCCCACGACAGGAATTGGGAAGATCAGTTACTAAACGACGCTCTTTGTCCCGGATCTTGAGATAATAAGTCCCATGGGTGGTGGGGCAGACACTGTAAAGTCGGCGGATATCGTACCAACCCAGGTTTGTGCCCAGAAGTCTGTTCAGGGCCACCACTCCCATGACTACTCGATAAAAGTTGGGACAAAGTTGGAGAGGGGTAAGGCGACAAATGCTGCAGATCTCGACTAGCAGAGGATGTAAGGGAAACCTAACACCTCCTTCTACAACGGCTAAAAGGGGAACATGAACCCTACTCTCAGTTTGGTCATGAGTATCGGTGTCAGGAGGAGCCAAGGCCAAAATAACGTCATCGGGAACCTCGTAACGGCGGCAAAAAGCCTCCATGTGAGCATCGCTATCACAGAGGTTCCTAAACCTACCCATGGCGAAAAAGCAATGCAAGTACAAATAGACCCTACAAAACAACTGTGCAAGAAGAGCGGGTAGGGTTCCAAGAAACTTACAGGCAACCGACGACGGCCTGAGAAAGTCTTTTCCGGCGAAAGGAAAGTCTGTAAAGGGGGGAAGTCAAAGGACACAATAGCAACAGGGCTCTCAACAACTCTCGCAGAATATCACGAATAAGGAAAGAAGGAAGGTCTGGGAAACGTCTTATACCTTCTCAAATTCAAACTAGTGCTCGCTGACATCATCTAAAACGGCAGCGTTTGGATTCCTCACACCTTTCCACGAAAAGGTGTGGTAATGTCAAATCGGTAATTAAAAGGGTGTAATGATTCAAGCCACCCGGACAACGGAAAGGTGCCTCGAAAGTTACGCTAGCGTCTGTGGGCACAGACTTATCGCTTGGGAAGTCTGCGCGATGACCGCCACGTGGCAGGCACGACGGAACGAAGCGTGACGACGGAACGAAGAGATAAACATCGGAGCAACTGCTCGTCGAATAGCTTCTAGCTCGTCATGCGCGAACTTGCATGGACGAACAAAAGCTAGGGAGCAATTGTGTGGGGTATTTTCCAATGAATACAAAGAACGAACAGGTTAGCTCGTCCAGAGCTGTCACGTGACATGCACGAGGAAAAAAGTACGGAACAGTATGCCAACGATCACCAAGCCCATAATTCAGCAAATACCCAAGTCTACCTGCTCGTCGGACAACGCAGAGGGAATGGCCCGATACGTGAAAAACCCTAGTAGCAGCCTTACCTTGTGAAGATAAGGAAAGGAGGAAATATTCGAAGGTATTCCCAGAATCAGATGAGCTTGTGAAGATAAGCACAATCTTACTCAGAGATAGAAAACCAGTCAACTTACTAAACAAGGAGCGAACTCCCATGTTGGGCAAAACTCCAGACGAGCAATATGCGGCCATCTCGGCAAGAATCCTTATCGAATAAGGATACAGAATCATGCAGGCTACGCTGCCCAATAAGGAATAATCCTAAGCTTGGAAGGATTCCATACAGAGAAGAATTCTACAAGGAACGTAAAGGCAATCTAATCGCCTATATAAGTAAATGACTCCTAAAGACTAGAGGTATGCTTGAACCTAATCTCGCACTTATACACTCGTTCCACTGATCCTCCAGTTCGTCAGTACTAACTTAGCCATCGGAGGGCCCTTGCCGCCTAGAGGCAGGGGTGCTCTGACAGTTCGTTCGTGTTGCAGGATCGAGGTCGCTCCATTCAAAGAGGATTTGATCTCATAAGAGCAAGGAAATAACTTCGTGAGTTTTTCCCCTCTTACAGGAAATGCTATCAATAACCCCTAAAAAACAAAATGGTCCAGTTCCGATCGTACCAGTAAAAAAAAAAAAAAACAGCTTTTGTTTTTTTCTTGAACAGAAAAGAAGAAATTTATTAATTTTTGGAAACGGATTACAAAGATTAAAGGGAACCGAAGGAATAAGGCATCACAACCTTATGCCACCACGAACCCAAGGGAAATAACAAGGGTTAACAAGAGGTCAACCAAGACGTAGACAACACCAACCCAAAAGGGGATAGAACAGCAACAACTGAAGGGAATACTGATGCAGATCATATTTTGGAAAACTAGCAATTTATTAGAATTTATTTTACTATTTCAAGTTTAGTATTTTGTTAGGAGATTACTAGTATGGAGTTATTTAGTTTCTTAATTTTAGGTTGATTCATTGTCCTATTTTATGTTTTCTTGTTTTACAAGAATTAGGGTTGCTAGTATTTTATTTCCTTTTTAGTTTTAGGGTTACTGCTAGTATAAATAATTGATAATTGGGTCGATTTCTTGGCTCATTTCATTTGGGTCGATTTCTCCCCTTGATTCATTGTCCCCGTTTGATCAATGAGGCGCTGAACCTCCTCATAGTCATTCTCCCCTTGGCTCATTTCAGTTGGGTCGATTTCTTTTTGGTCCTGATAGTCATTCTCTCCTTGGCTCATGTCAGGTGGGTGAATTTCCATTTGATCAATGAAATCAAGAAGCAGTTGGGTAATAGTTATAGTGGTTGTGTTTTGGTTTAAAATGGTTTTCGATTTTCCTATTAAGACCCTCTCTTGAGATCTATATATAGATGGCTCACACTAACAGTTTAAATGGGGCACTCTGCTATTTAGTCATAATAACTGTCCAAATTTACAATCAAATGTGTGGGACCTACTCGAAATGAGTTTCGTCGTACATTTACGAAATCGATATTCGCACTCCCAATTTTGATGCATGGGCTCCGAGATACAGTAATTTTCCAAAATTACCCTTTTGCAAGTTCCATAATTTACTTCAAGCACTCCAAAAAATATTTACTCTTCTTTTTTACATCTGGTACTCTAAAAAAGCAAATAGTTTTTTTTTTTAATTAGAAAAAGCAGATAGTTGCTCAACTCTTTTTACTGCACGTCACTGAATTTCCTACTTCCATATATATGTAATGTTTCCTTGGTAAAGTCTTTATGTTATTATCTCCATGTTATGCACCAGGACAACGTGGACAAGTGGTCTTCGGCTTATGATTGTAGAACCATCCTTTTGTCCATACAAAGTCTCTTGAGAGTTTTGTTACTTTTCCTCTCAATAGTTCTCTAACTTTAGTGATTCGCTTTGTTTGTCTCACTATGAGTTTTAAAATGTAGATTTGCGGCCGTCATGAAGATTTTGAGGGAAAAATAATAGTTAATGAGTACGAAAATATAAAGATCTTATGTCGCAGCCATTATGAAGATTTTGCAGCATCAACATTTTTAATTGTGTGCTGTTTATTTTGGAGAATTCTAGCAATAATTTTTTTTTTTTTGTGCAAAGTGACGTGAAGCAATCTGACATAGATGCATGCTTAATGTCTGAAACCTAATTTTTATGTTGTGGATGTTTAATGTTTGGAACGTAATGTTAATTTTAATGTTTAGAACCTAATTATTATTTTTGGTTTTGATTCATTTTTCCGTTTGTAGTGCCTTAGTGAATGAGGAGATAATTTAGGGGTAGAGTGCCTCCAGTAATTTTTATATCTTAAAAAGGATAGTCTTGTAACTTCATTAAATATTGGAGTGCCTGCATAAAAAAAAAAGGAGCTCCAAAATCAGCACCCTACCAGTTCAAAAAAAAAAAAAAATTAGCACCCTACATTTATTCTCATCAAGTTTTCTCTATAAAGCAGTGCTTTTGTGTAGATAAGGGCATTCACAGTGGATTCCCTAAAAATAGCTCATAAATTGACTTCTACGATGTACACATAAGCCTAATTGGGTCCCATTTTTCACTCCTAGAGCTTGTTAAATTTAGAGAGCATGTACGCACGCAATGGACTAGCAAAAACATTCTCTATTTAGTGAAAAAACGTAATAAAAAGTGTGGGCCCCATAAATTGATAAGTATAAAAAGATAAAAAGTGTTTGGGTCCCACTTGGAGCTAGTTACAAGGCTAGTGGGGGTGTTCCATCAACAAAAAACTGTTTTTTTCAAACACCGAGATAAATCATTTTTTCACAACACATCACATAAAAAACCGTGAACAACCAATTTTTTCAAAAAAACTAGGTTAGTGGAACACTAGATTTAGCTAATGGATTAGGAGTCATGTTTAGGAGCTACCATTGGGAGCTTGTATTGGGAGCCCATTGAAGACCATTATTGATCAAATGGCTTGCTAAATTTTAAGAGCCTCACATAGGAGCCTTTTTAAGAGTTCACTGTGGATGCCCTAAGACATTTAAAATGGGTCAGTACTATTGATATTGATTTGGTAGGAAAATGGAAACAAAAGGACAGAGGGAATTTGATGGTAACGACAAACTTTGGGTTATTGGAAGGGGAAAAATTGAATCCACATCTATTTCGGGACCGCTATTAATCAACCCCAAGAAGCAATTATGATAAATTAGGTTTCATTGGGACCTGAAATTTACATTACTATTGTCACAATAGACATTTTTTGTATTGTCATATGCATAAATTTACAACCTGAAATTGACATTAATATTGTCACAATAGACATTTTTTGTATTGTCATATGCATAAATTTACAAAATATTGCTGAACACGTACGGATATTGTTGAACAAAATATTTTCCATCAAAATCCCTTATATCAAAATATATTAGAGAAAGTCCTTCATATGTATTCACACATATATGCATATACACTTCCATGGTCTAGATCTCTCACTCATTATCGATTTCATACTAACTTTGCCTCTCAATTTCATATTAATCTCTTTCAAGAACTCACCATTAGGATTCAATTAATTTCTCTTTATTCTAAAGCACTGGGATATGTAAATGGTTTTTGCCAGTGATTTTTTTATTTTTTTGGTTTGACAGCAAATACCTGAGTCTGGAGCATGTATGCATTTCAAGTGCTTTGAATCTTTTTCATATAGTGGTGTGCAGATGTTTCAACAGAATGATCCATCAAAAAAATAGTCTGGTAATTAGTTCCCATTACCTCTCACAAATTGTGGAATGAGCATTGCTATAGGTACATCATTTGATTGATTAGGCAATTTTGGATTCTCACCCTAGTGATCATAGCTTTTTAATTTATTCCAAATATTCGAATCAGTTGATTTTTGAACAAGAAATTCCTTTTAAGGCCTAATAGATATTTGAATTGAGTGAGACCTCAAACAGATACCACACAAACTGGTGTAACTCAAATGTTGTACGTACCATAGTGTTCCTGTGTTCGTTTTCCAGTTTTAGTTTAATTTTAGTTTTGATGACATCATCATTATTCTCATTTTTCTCTCTATCTCTCTTCACTCATTATACCTTTTTACATCATC
>CM037159.1:1705608-1847347 GCA_020921065.1 Vaccinium darrowii | reverse complement strand
ATACAATTTAACTCAAATTAATTAGAGAAAAATATTTCTTCCTCAATCTTTGCTTTTTGGAAGGATCAACTCTCTATTCCCATCTAGGTAGAAGTCTACAGGGTTGGCAAACTGGGGTGAAAATACCTATTTACAAGAAGAAAGTGTGTTATTTTTTAATGCATTTTTCACCTGATCAAATTTAGGTTTAACACTATTTTTCCTCCCTAATAACTGGAAATGACATTATATTAGTACTATCTTTCACCATTGATGTTTTTCTTATTGTCAAATCTATCTTATATATTACTAGTGCATGCTTGTGCCCGTGCCTGAAAGCACGGCTTGAGTAATCGATGCACGTGTCTGTGCCCGTGCTCGTGCCTATTCTTTATAGTCCTTCGAATTTCAGAGAGGGCGGAGGAGAGAAGGTAGTGAGAGAGAATGTTGTTTGAATCTCAAAAAGGGGAGAGAGAGAATGTGGTTTAAAACTTTGGGTGTGGTAGGCCGGTGGAGGAAAAGGGCAGGCCCGGCCCTGTGGGCAGGCTGGGGAGGCCCGGGCCTGGGGCCCCCGGTTTTTGGGGCCCCTTCTCGTAGAAAAAAAAAATTTATATATATAAAAAAATTTATATATATAAAAAAAAAATTTTTTATATATATATATATATATATATATGCATATGAAGGGCCTCAAATTGAGAATAGGGTTGGGGCCTCGCGAAACACAGGACCGGGCCTGGAAAAGGGTAGAGAGAGAGAGAGAGAGAGAGAGAGAGAGAGAGATTCGATTAGCAAAGAGAGGGATAAAATGTACTATGATGACGGAGACAAAAACTGCTCTCCGTTGTAATATAGATTATAGAATTAGTTTTCGCGAGCAGAAATTTGAGCGCAACGCGTGACTGGAGTATGTTTTTTGGTTTAAAAGTATAAAAATGGTAATTAGTTACATAGTTCTATGAACGTTGTAGGAAGTATATTTTTTGGTTTAATTTTTTTTTTTTTTATAACAAGTAAATTCAACAATTTGCTTTTCCATTTTCCCTAAATTAGACTTCTAATTTGGTAATGACGTTGAGAAAATAAAGACCTAACGTCTTCTTCTTCTTCTTTTTTTTTTTTTTGTGCATCAGAAACAAATGCCCAACATTTTGTGTTCCCAATTTCAAATTTGATAACTTACTGGTCAAAACGTACTTCGTTATTTACTCTTTTAAATTTTGAATTCCATAACTCCCTTCCTCTCTTGCAACCTATTCTCAACATCCTTGTTTTTTCCAAAGATATTTGGATCAGGTTATATGTTAACTTATGTTCGCTTCGATTTCGTATGTTTTCTTTTTTTATGCAAAACTAACAAACGCAAAAAAAATTATACAAAGACAAAAAAATAAGTTGTGCTGGCTTTTTAAGCCAAAACACACCAACTCTTTTTGTGAAACGGGATTCTAACTCTTGAATACGCTAACTCATCATTCGTATATTTGCAGAGATCTATTGATAAGCATATTGAACATGAAGTACATGTAGTGGTTAGTGACGTTGGTAGCACGGGGATGCATGCACAGGGAAGGTGACTCAAAGTGCGCTGCTGATGATACCAAACAACTGCCGAAGCTTCACCCTCTATCCCAAGCATCGCATCGGTACTTATACTTTAATTTTCATGTTAGTTTAAGTTATACTTAGATTTCTATTCTTTTCTTCATGCTTTCTTAGCAGGATAAAAAAGAGAGAAGGAATCAAATCTTAGAAGGAACAGAGATGCACAAATCGACTGTAATATATGGATGAGCCCTCTATAAATAGATAATGCCAGAAGGGGTTCTTTGCAAAAGACAATTGCTTTCTTGATTTGATTGATAAAAAACTCAACTAAATGGCAATCGGATTCAGATTAGATAGGGGAGGAGCAATCAGAGTCAGATTCGCTGGCGGAGGACGTCCCCGAGATCCTAAAAGAGAATCACTTCCTGATTCCATTGATCAAAAGCAAATCCACTCAACTGAAATGAGTCGGGATGTTAGTGACGACGACAATGAGAAGGCTGTAAGACGCCAGGAGAAGGCTGTTAGGAGCCTTACATCGACCATCGATGAGAAAATCACTCGAGGTACCCGGAAAACCAAATCCTTGTTCTCTTCCGCTTGCATTTGCAGGGTGCCCGTAAATCTTCGTGAGGTGAACAACAGTGCCTACACCCCTCACCTCTTTGCTATCGGCCCTCTTCACCGACAACACCTCAAAGAAACACCCATGCAATATGTCAAACTGTACTACGCCAATTACCTATTTCTCCGACTGACCAAAGGAATAGAGGATCAGGAAAAAAAAGCTAAAAAATTTGAGGTGCTCCAAGAATGTGTGAAGGAAATGAAGGAGTCTGTAGATGATGCCAAGAAAAGCTACACAGAAGAAGTCTGGCTGAATGAGGAAATGATGTTGGTAGATGGTTGCTTCATCCTTGAACTTCTCTACAGTTACTATGACCTGACGAAAGGACAAGAAAAAATACCTATCAATGGTGGAGATAGCGGCAACTCAAAGGTAAGAAAGCCAGAAAATTTGACATAAACTTCAAAAAAATCTATTTCTGTTCTCCTTGGTAAAAAGAATACAAATTTCATGCATTCTTCTCGTATTTCGATGCTCGTACATACTTATTTTTACCTAAAGCAAATGACTGTTGGAGTCAATGTAACAAAAATATCGAATGAACTGGTAAAAATATCAAATCAAAAATACTTGTAAGGTAAATAGGGATATACAAATTAAATTAGAAATCTCTCATTTCAAAAAGCAGGAAACAATACGTTTGAAAAAAAAAAGAACAAACAGTTTAGTAAATGGCCTCACTAAAACTATTTTGTCCTAGGCCTCGAGTGGTATTCTGCATCAGCGTGAACGAGAGGATAGCAGCAAAAGCAGCAGCAGCGAACAAGAAGTGGCAGATCCTATTTTTGATAGCATTTTGACATCAAGCATTGTCAGACACGACTTGCTACTCCTCGAGAACCAGATTCCATTCTTTGTGCTTGAGAAATTGTTCCAACTCACTGTGGAAAAGATCCCGAATTGTCCCCATAGGCGTTCACTCACCGATTACGTCCTTTTTTACTTTCACGACACAATGAGTCCAGAAGAAAATTCCAAAAATAGTGGTAGCGCGACAAAAAATAGCTGTGGTTCACCTAATGAATGTGTCCTTCACATTTCTGGCGACAAAATTGTGACTATGTCTGAAGGAGAACACCCAGCTGGGAAAGCAAAAGACTACTATCATATTCTGCATTTACTACACGATAATTACGTTACTCGTGGCCAGCAAAAAGTAAGGAATCAGACCTCGACTATGCAGGAATCTGGTCAAGAAACAAAAGTCAGTGAATTTACTCTTTCTGCATCAAACCTTGAATATGCAGGTGTCCGGTTTAAAGCCCTCTCGGGAAACAACCTATTCAACGTCAAATTCGATGACGATAAAGGCTTATACTGGTGGTGTCGTAGGGCCAGTTTTGACATCCCAACTATCGGTGTACACGATCCCACGGAGCCATTCCTCAGAAACCTCATTGCCTTTGAACAATGTTGCCCTAGGGTTTCGCTGTACTTCACGTCCTATGCATTTCTCATGGACATGTTAATTAACTCTGAGACAGACGTCCAAGTGCTTAAAGATGCCAAAGTTATAAATAACTACTTGGGCGCAGATGAGGATATCTCGAATCTATTTTGCAAGCTGTGCAAGGAAATTGTACTAGACGACTTCTATTTCGCCGACACTTGCAGCAAAGCATCCAAGTATAGTGAGTATTGTTGGCCGAAGTTTATGGCATACTTGAAACGTACGTATTTTGCCTCTCCATGGGCATTCATAGGTTTCTGTTTGGCCTTCATCGCTTTTGGCATGTCGGTTATTCAATTTGTTTGGACTTTCCTTAAATAAAGGCCAATGATCATGAACATTCTAATATGTTTCAACTAGAATTGTAAGAATGTCTCTAAGGGAATATTATGAGTAAAGGACTGTAAAAAAGTATGTTTGCCTATTTCCTTGACGTATCTGTCTTTGTAGGCCAATGATACTATCATTTTCTCATTTTCATTAATGTTCTAGCAAATTTAGCTCTTAATATAAGACCATTCGAGTCCGGTTCGTTGTTACTAGGATACCTGAATTCACATAAAGCCATTCTCTAAAGGACCTGGACATAGTCAAAAGTAGAATTAGTCCGGCACCAGCACGAATCAAAATAACCAAACGGATCCCCATATGAAAATTAAATCTTATGAAATGTGACTAACCAGTCTTTCCAACATTCATATTGTCCAAATTTGTTCAACCAGTACGAGAACAATCGCTCGATTTGGCTTTGCTTGAATATCTGATTCGAGACATTGGAAAGATTCTGGAGCAATTGCTTTAGTTTATTGCTATAAACACCTTGAGGGCTGAGGCTATTGTTTCTACTATCACTGAAGTAATTAAGTAACTAAGCATGAACTATGAAATAATTGCAGGAACACAATATAGAATTGGCTAAGCAAGTCGCTCAACAAAACCAAAGGTAATTCAAAACATTGAATGAAAAGTGTTGCAGTTGAATAAAGAGAAAGCATTCGAAACAACTCACCTATCAGGATCCTCAACGAGTTCAAAACTGCATTGCTATTTCTTTTTCTTCTTCTTACCCATGACTTCAATGGTTCTCAAGATTCATTGTCTTTCTTCACCAGAAGAAGGGTCTCCACATACATATACATAATATACGATGGCAGATTTTGTTGAAAAGGAAGATTCTTAATTTCTTGGCTCTTTGGATTGTACAAATACAGCTTTCTACTACCACAAGATGTATTTGCCCTCAATACCATCTCACCATTTTTCACACATCCCTTAACTCTTATCGAATCAAATTTCCAACAACCCATAGGATATGCAAAAGGTCCAACTCTGAATTGGTTAGTCCATGATTTCTGGTCTTCATTCAGTAGAATCAGTACCCACAAGTCAAAGCATCTGAAGTTGATGATATAATTAGTCAGAGCAAGTTTACCCTTTAGTTCTACCAATTGCCAAAAAATCTCATTGAAACCGTTGGGCACTCTTATTTTTCTGATCACCTCATTATCCAAGTCCAAAGACACAAAAATCAGACTTGTTAGAGAAGAGTTTCTTGTTTCCCAATAGAGAACTCCATTTACGAAGACTGGACAAGAAGTATCATAAACCTCACACGGGGAAAAATAAGCACCATTGACATCCTCGTCGTAAGAAGAAGGCATCGTAACATCATGTACATATCAATTCGGACCAAAAGTTTCGAACTTCTATTGGCCTTTAAATAGTAATACACAATCCTTATCAATACGTAATCACCCGCATTGGGATGGAAACCAAATCGAAAAGTCAGCCACGCAATCCTGGTAACATTATCATCCCAACATTTGTAATCTCTGAATTTCCGAAACTGTTGGGTGGCGGGATTGCATAGAATCAAGGAATCAGGGTTGTACATTCTTAACAAACTAAGCCGTTGCAGATGCCCAAGACCGAAAAATCATTTATTCCATTCAAAAATGGGAAATGCAAAATGATACGGGCATCTTTGTTGTTTTGCAAGTACATGCACCGCTCATGGATTAAAAGGAGAGTGGTGGAATTGAAATTGGAGTTTAAAGTGGAGTGGCGTAGGTGTTTGGAAATAAAATTAGGACTTTTGATGAGAGCGTACCAGGTTTTGCATACCGATTTGAACCGTAAGAGGGATTTCACAGGCAACCTGGATAAGATTTCAATTGCTATTTCAACCGGCATATAAAATGGCACCTTTGATATGGTGGATTGGGTACTCGCCATAGCTTTCTTCCTCTTCTTCGCTACACCGATCAACGTGCACTGCCGAATTTTGAGCAGTCCTTTCTTTTTATGGATTTAGTCGGCCCTAGTTTTCCTTGAAGAAGAAGAAGAAGAAGAAGAAGAAGAAGAAATGTCTTGGTAAATACTGCAGAGGACCTCAAACCGTTAATGGGCACATCATGTGGGCCCCGAATTGGGCTGAGGTCGTTAATGGGCACATCACTCGACCAGAAGTGTGGAAGGCAGGGCTCTGTTTGCCCCTTGGTCCTACCAACCCTAATTCACACGGTCTAAAAATGTTTTAGATGGTTCAGATTTAAAATAAAATTCTTAAAGAGTAGGCTACTCTTTCACGTAATAGGGTGTCAAAACGAATGGTGCCATGGGGACAGCAGGGCCCCAGGTTCCAAAAGTGGAGATGGTGCAACACGCTTTATGCGACTGAACCGTTCAATAGTGTTTTTAACATTCCGGATTCTAAAAAACTTTTAAGTTTCTTCCATGAGAGAATTTTATCTAAATCTGAACCTTTGAAAATGCTTTTGAATGGTTAGGATGCTATGCTGCACGGTTGCAGTCCCCAATCTTAGTCGTGCGTTCGGCAATCAATGGTCTAAATTATCTTCATGTTATGTTCAAGTAAAGATAAGTATTTTACATGTGATAATCCGGACCGTTGATTGCCGAACGGACGGCTGTGATTGGGGACTACAACCCTGTTGATTGCTCAATGGACAGTTGTGATTGGGGCACTACAAGGTTCCCAGATCCGTTTTCAAATGGATCTCTAAAATAAAGACTTGGTTTTCGATCCAGTAACTACAATATTCATATTTTTGTTGGGAACCTGGGGTCATCTACAACCGTGGATGCGAAAACGATCTTTAGTTGGGCTCGTTTTATCTTATAGGCTATAGATTATTCAAAATTCCTCCGTGGATGCTTGAACACCTCAAGAATGTTCCAGTTGTGACTGTAACAACAATTAGTTAGGCATGTTTATTATAGTTTCTGCATGAATATATACAGTTGATTGGCTTGAGCACCTCAATTATAGGTTTAAATTGTTGTCAAAGTAACTTTTTTGTAATGGATTTTTTTTATAAAGATTTTGTGTTGATCAATTATTGTATGTAAAATATATAGATGCCTCATTTTAGAAGTTCGCTTTGTATCACCGAAACTTTTGAGCCGGCATTGCCTTCGAGAATTCCAAGTTTGAATTTCCTATATTCATCAATAGAAAAGATTGCTATAACTGCCACCCCTCCTAGACTCTTCTTTATTACCAATAAATAAATGTCGCCCAAGTTTCGGGCACCATGAAAAATGATCACAGAAAATTAGAACAGCCTTTAAACATGGACGAATCACTTGGCCGAATCCTGCCAGGACCGGCCCAATGAAACCATTGCTCCTTAAATGAAATGACATTGCATCTTGAGTGAATTTGTTTTGTATCCTTCAAGAATAACCTTGCACCTGAATGAAAAGAACTGGGTTGTCAATGATGTCTAGATCTAATTTCTTTTTATTTAAAAAAAAAATAACCGCTGCTTCTTAAATGAACCAATATTGCACCTTGAGTGAATTATTTTGTCACCCTTTTGAATATTCATTGCACCCGAATTAGGAAGACTGAGTTGCTAGTGTGATGTCTAAATCAAACTTTATATTTTTAAAAAAATAACATTGCTCATTAAATGAAACAACATTGCACCTTGACCGAATTATTTCGGCACCCTTAAAGAATCGCATTGCACCCAGATGAGGAAGACCGAGTTGCAAGTGTAATGTATTAATCCAACTGATTTGGAAAAAACTAGTTTTTGAAAAAACAAGTTGGTGAAACACCCCCTTATGAATCGAGTTTATTAGCATTGCACTCCTAAATTGCACTCTTCACTAACAGCCATTGCACTCTAAAATGAAACCATTGCACTCAAGTCAGAACCATTACGGTGCTAGTTTGAAAAAAACAGAGAACAACATCATATGTTATTGCAAAGTGCAAAAACTTTCCATACAAGGAGCAAGCGTCCGCAAACCAAATCATTATCATTCTAAATCAGCATCATTTTGGTTTATTCCTATTCCCCTCAATTTTCTTTCAATTTCCTTACTGCTTTTCGTTATTATGCACAGTAGATATATACATGGACGTATATATGGAAGTGGAGCCCATGGCTACCCATAACGATATCAAAGTCCCATCGCGAGGATATGGAAGTGGAGCCCATGGCTACTGCACAACACAGCGATCCCCAAGAGAGCTTGCAGATCGCCTCCATAGCTGGCTTGGATTTCAAGAGTCGTTTTGGGAAGAAAGCCTGATGTAAATTGGGAGATTTCAATTTGGATGTGTTTTTTTTCTATAAAATTCAAGTCAAGGGCAAGCTTGTCGGGGTAAAATAACAATACCATGTATGTGCAAATATTGTTTTCCTTCCCATGAGTTGATGATTCCCAAAAACTTGACCATCACTCCGCAATGGTTTGCCCCTCCCTCCACTGTCCCATCATTTCCCCTAAAAACATCCCATTTCCAAAGGAAACAATACCAAATAAGTTGTTCAAATTAACGCTCCAAAGATTATAGTTGAAACAGATTAATGTCAGTGCATCAACTGGTTAGGCATAGTTTTCCATTTGCTAAAATGAGAATTTGCTAAAATCAAGTGGAAGATTTTAGCAAATGAAGTGGGGAGGAGATTTTAGCAACAATGAATCTGGATATACATATGTCCAGATTCATTGTTGATAAAATCTCCTCCCCACTTCATTTGCTAAAATCTTCCACTTGATTTTAGCAAATTCCCATTTTAGCAAATGGAAAACTACCCCAATTCAAGCAGCAATCATCTTCACTATCCGAGTAAATCGAATAATATGTAACTGCAGGTTCTTGCTAGGAAAATTTGAGGAATCTGCTCTTGTTCATCGCCTCTAGTATCAAGTAATTGCAGAAATGGGAGGATGACGTCCATGGATGAGTAAAGCTGTAAATGATTTTCAATTGGGCTCATTTAATCTTATAGACCATTTCAAAATTCCTCCGTTGATGCTTGAACATCTCAAGAAAGTGGTGAGTTGTCAAGGTAACAAGAATTAGTTTGGCACGTTTATACTAATAGTTTGTGCAGAAATACCGTAGACGGATACAGAACTATTAGTTCTACTTGGAAGTTGATATGTTGAATCGAAAATGATATAGTCAACGAGCATCCATTCTTAAAAAAAGGAAAAAAAAAATACCATCATCGATGTTGAGTGTCAAATAAGCGAAACGAAGTGTCAGCTAAGGAAATTATAATACATTCCACCTCATACATAGTACAGGTTCACTTACAAGAAATACTAGTTTTAAGGGTAAAAAACGAAACGCATCAATGTGTTACCATACGTTGCGTTAAAACTAGTTTTCAGAACCAACTATTTCGGGTCAAAGTTAAACTAATGCAAGTGAAATAAGCATGTATCGAGAAACCATTCAAAACATCTCACATTTGAGTCTCCTCCACGAGTTCAGAGCTGCGTTTGCTATTTCTTTTTCTTCTTGTTACCCATGACTTCTGTATTTCTCAAGATCAATCGCTTTTCTTGACCGTAAGCAGGGTCTCCACATACATGTAAACACGAGACGGAGACAGATCTTGATCAAAAGGAAGATTCTTAATTCCTTGGATCTTTGCATCATACATATATAACTTCACACCACCAGATATTTTACCTACCTTAAGTACCAGTTCACCATTTTCTGCACATCCCACAAGTGTAATAGCACCATTTTCCAAACAACCCACAAGATTTGCTAAAGGTCCAACTCTAAATTGGTTAGTCCATGATCTCCGGTCTTCATTCAATACCCACACGTCAAAGAATCTCTCGCCAGGAGGATAAATAGTCAGAGCAAGTTTATTCTTTAGTTCTACCAGTTGCCCAAAAATCATGTTCAAACACTCGGGCATTCTTATTAACCGAAACTCCTCATCATCCAAGTCCAATGACACAATCATATAATTATGAAGTCGCAAATTTCGCATTTTCGAATAGAGAACTCCATTTAGGAAGGCCGAAGTAGAAGCGCAAAAAGCCAAAGTAGAAGAGTCCCAAACCCCACATGGATAAAAATCAGAAGGCATCTTAACATCAAGCTTTCTCCAACTATCAGTTCCCATTGTGTACATATCAGTTGTGACAAAAAGTTCGCTATCATCATCGGCGATTGAAAAGTGATGCATAATCCTTATCAATATGTAATCGTCTATACTGGGATGGAAACCAAATCCATATGTGACCAACTCAATCTCTGTAACCCCATCATCCCACCATTTGTAATCTGGGATTTCCTGAAATTGTCTCGTCGCGGGATTGCAAATAAACAAGGGACCATAGTCGGCCATCTTCAAACAAACTAAGCCATTACAGATGCCCAAAATACAAAGCACATAATCATCATGTACTTCATTCAAAAATGGGAAATCTAAATTGATAAGACCATCACACACATCATTGTTGTTGTAGTATTGCAAGTAGATGCCCCAACTACGTGTTATTAAAAGGAGAGTGGTAGAATCGAGATTGGAGTGGGTTAAGTGTTTGGAAATAAATTCAGGGCTTTCGATGAGAGCGTACCAGGATTTGCATACCGTTTTGAATCGTAATAGGGATTTCACAGGCGATTTGGATAAGATTTCAATCGCTAATTCAATGGGAACATGAAATGGCGCCGGCTTTGATACAGTGGATTGGCTACTCTCCTCCATAGCTTTCTTCCTCTTCTTCGATAAACTGAATCAAAGTGGAGTGCTCCATTTTGAGCAGTCCATTATTCACGGATTTGGTCGTGGGAAACCCTAGTTTCTCCCCTACAAGAAGGAACAAAATGTGAAATTCGTAATTCAGGTTTGAAGCATTGTTTTATGGGCGCAGAGTGTGGGCCCAGAATTGGGCTTCTCAAATGGATTTTATCAAATTGGATTTATCAAAATTTTGGTGAAGAGATTTAATAAAAATTTAGAATTTTGAAGAGATTTAATAAAATTTTAGATTTTTGATAAAGCTAAGGCTTGATTTTATCAAGTCTTGACAAAATCCATGGGTGAACAACCCGAGTGTTTTGTCTAAATTGCCAAATTTCAACAGCTTGTTGTGCCCCCATGGAGCATCTTCAATGCAAGAGACCAAGATGGAGGCTCAAATCTCTATTTGCATCTTTATTTAATCAAAAAATTCATATAAAGACTTTCACTATTTACTCCCATTTAGACCAGAAATTTCTATTTTCATTTCTAAAATTTTCCTACAAAATTATACTCCACCTTTAACCACTTTACAGCCCAACGTTTACCAATCAACTTCAATTATCTATACTTAATACATTTTTTCCCCCGACGGTTTGGGGTATCCAGACCAACTTGCTCATAATAATTGTGAAACATTTAATAATTCATATTTAGCCACCCCCTCCACTCTTCTTTACGAACAATGATAGGTACACACTCTCTCAACCACTCTCTACCACACCATCTCTCACATGTGTGGTGGGTCCCACTGGGACCCACCGGGTGAGCCCCACCACACATATTAGAGAGGGTGTGGTGGGGAGTGGTTGAGAGGGTGTGTACCTATCATTTTTGCTTCTTTACTACTCTCTCTGTCCCGAATTTGTTGTCGCCTTTCCCACCTTTTGATATCACAAATTTATTATCCAATTTAAAAAGTCAATGTATAATATGATATGACATTCCCATTTTAACCAGTAGCCTTGGGATTCATGCATGTGCCAATTGATGGAGATAATTGAAAATTTAAAGAAACCGACCTTTTGGAGTTACTGTTACCTTTACCCGCTCAAAGTTATCCCCTCAAAGTTTTCTCAGTGCAATTTCAAACAGTGGAGCCAAAAAAAAAAAACTTTCTAGAATAACTCCAAATCTGCTGTTATTTATTGCTAAAATGGTAAAAGTGGATGAAAATAAAAACCGATAAACTGGACCGAAGGCAGACCATTGAAGCATGAGACTAAATCATAATATCTCGATTATGAGTGCCCATCCAATGTTACTGCAGAAAGTTCAAAACATTGATGGTGCTTTATACTAGAAATTGAAGGCAGACTATTGAAGAATATATTGAATTTGCATTTTTCTGTAGCTATCAGTTGCAATAATTGAAAAAATTGAAAGTGTTTGAATCTGCTATGGAATATGAATTGGTGTACTATTTGATTATGTTGTATTTGCTATGGAATATGAAGGATGTTTAATTCTGTTTCTAAAGTCAGAATTGTTGTACTGAATTATGTTTGGATATTTGGCATTGGCAATCAAATTGTGGATTTTGGTATTGTAGTGTTCTCAGTTATGAAATGATGTGCTATGAAGTGAAATCAAGTGCTCTGTTATGATCACACATATATACATCAAAAAAGGTTGGAAAAATATCAAAGTACCAAAAACTGCAAGTATTCAAGTACTTAAGTTCATTAATTACATAGCCCATAATTGCATAAAAGACAGCAATACCAAGTACTTAAGTTGCTTAATTACATACTCTATAATTGCATATCTATGACATAAGAACCCACAACACAAAACCAACAATGGGTTCATCCATGAAGCTCAGCCATGCCAAAAAAATAGTGGTGAGCTCTATTACCAAAAAAAAAAAAAAAAAGGTTGTGCTATTAACAATAATTACTCACAACCCATCACAAAAGTAATACAAAAAAAAAAGGGTGTGTCATATTTAGCTTCATGCACTGCTCAATCCAAAAAGTGTTCCCAACTGCATTTACAAACCTCAATTGTATTAGTGGTTTCATGTTTTCAGTTTAATGTTTTACTACATGGACTAAAGAAAAAAAGATACCTCAATTCAGAGCTGTGTGAGGCGTAAACGATTTTCAATTGGGCGGATGACGTCCGTGAATGCGTAAACGATTTTCAATTGGCCTCATTGGATCTTATAGACCATTTCAAAATTCCTCTGTTGATGCTTGAACATATCAAGAAAGTGTTGAGATGTCAAGGTAACAAGAATTAGTTTGGCACGTTTATAATAGTTTGTGGAGGAATACAGTAGATGGATACAGAACTAAAGATATTTAGGTCTACTTGGAAGTTGATACGTTGAATCGAAAATGATACAGTCAACGCTCATCCATTCTCAAAAAAGGAAAAAAAAATACCATCATCAATGTTGGGTGTCAAATAAGCTGAGTGAAATCAAGTGTCAGCTAAGGAAATTAATGCATTCCACCTGATACATAGTATTTCTGGGTCAAAACGAAACACATCAATGTAGTTACCATACTATATTGCGTTGAACTTGTTTTCAGAACCAAACTATTTCGAGTAATAGTTAAACTAATGCACATGAAATAAGCATGAATAGAGAAATCATTCAAAACATCTCACATTTGAGTCTCCTCCACGAGTTCAGAGCTGCGTTTGCTATTTCTTTTTCTTCTTGTTACCCATGGCTTCTGTAAATCTCAAGATTAATCGTTTTTCTTGACCGTAAGGAGGGTCTCCACATACATGTAAACACGAGACGGAGACAAATCGTGATAAAAAGGAAGATTCTTAATTCCTTGGATCTTTGAATCATACAAATAGAACTTCACACCACCAAATATTTTACCTACCTTAAGTACCAGTTCACCATTTTTTGCACATCCCACAAGTGTAATAGCACCATTTTCCAAACAACCCACAAGATCTGCAAAAGGTCCGACTCTAAATTGGTTAGTCCATGATATCCGGTCTTCATTCAACACCCACACGTCAAAGAATCTCTTGCCAAGAGGATAATTAATCAGAGCAAGTTTATCCTTTAGTTCTACCAGTCGCGCAAAAATCACGTCCAAACACTCTGGCATTCTTATTAACCGAAACTCCTCATCATCCAAGTCCTGTGACGCAATCATATAATTATCACTTCGCCCGTGTGCCATTTTCCAATAGAGAACTCCATTTAGGAAGGCCGGAGTAGAAGAGTACCAAGCCGAAGTAGACGAGTCCCAAACCCCACATGGATAAAAATCAGAAGGCATGTTAACATCAAGCTTTCTCCAACTATCAGTTCCCATTGTGTACATATCAGTTGTGACAGAAGGTTCGCTATCATCATCGGTGATAGAAAAGTGATGCATAATCCTTATCAATATGTAATCGTCTATACTGGGATGGAAACCAAATCCATATGTGACCAACTCAATCTCTGTAACCCCATCATCCCACCATTTGTAATCTGGGATTTCCCGAAATTGTCTCGTCACGGGATTGCAAATAAACAAGGGACCATAGTCGGCCATCTTCAAACAAACTAAGCCATTACAGATGCCCAAAATACAAAGCACATAATCATCATGTACTTCATTTAAAAATGGGAAATCTAAATTGATAAGAACATCACACACATCGTTGTTGTTGTTGTTGTTGTAGTAGTGCAAGTACATGCCCGAACTACGTGTTTCAGAATTACGAGTGATTAAAAGGAGAGTGGTAGAATCGAGATTGGAGTGGGTTAAGTGTTTGGAAATAAATTCAGGGCTTTCGATGAGAGCGTACCAGGATTTGCATACGGATTTGAATCGTAATAGGGATTTCACAGGCGATTTGGATAAGATTTCAATCGCTAATTCAATGGGAACATGGAATGGCGCCTTTGATACAGTGGATTGGCTACTCTCCATAGCTTTCTCCTCTTCTTCGCTACACTGATCAACGTGCATGCTGAATTTCTAGCAGTCCATTTTTTACGGATTTGGTAGAGTTAAACCCTAGTTCCTAATTGAAGAAGACAGACCCGTTATCCAGCTTCGAGAGATTGGAAATTGAAAGTTTAATGCCGGTTAATGGGTTGATAACGTGGGCCAAAATTTGGGCTTGGTTAGTAGGCATGGACTTGTTTTGGGATGTCCATTTTGATGAGTAAGACCATCTCCATCCTTGCCCAAATTCAAGTTTAAGTAAAAATCACCCAAAACACAACTCAACTCCTTCACCCAGTATAGAACCAAAATTCAAATAGCTAGTTTTTCCGTCAAATTTATGGTGGTGGTTAATGGTAGTGGATTTCAGCGTGTGAAATCTGCATTTTTGGCTTGGCGTTGGTGGTGGTGGTAGTGGTGGTGAGATTTAGGGTGTCTTTGGAACTTAAGGAAAATGAGGGAAAAAGAAGAAAAGTTAAAAACTTTCCCTCCTCTTGTTTGGTATGGAGCGAAAGACGGTAGAAAATAATAAGTCTAAGTATTGTGAATAGTAAAATTTTCTTCGCACTTTTCTATCACTTTCCTCTCATTTTATTTTTTCTTCTTTTCCTTTCTCTTCCACATGTTCCAAACAAACCTTACAACAGTTTCTGGCGGCCGTGGTGAGCTTTATGGTGAAGGAGAGGAGGATTTAGGCATGTGAATGGAGGGGAGAAAGGAATAAAAATATTTTTGAGCTAATTTTAAGAAAATTTTGCATACAAAATAAAAATTGGGTTTGTGATTAGAGTAGGTGACACCAAATCAAGCTTTTATTTATATTTGAGTAAAAATTTGAGGTAAGGGTTAGAAATGCTCTAATAACTTTTGTTCTTTTTGGAATTTTCAACTGAAAAGTAGAATCTTTTTCTTTTCGGAATGGTTCTAGTTTTCAATTTGATGTTTCTTCTTTCCCCTAAGCTTTGTAAAAGGAAAAAAAAAAATTTACTGTCTTCATCCCATTTTAAATGTCCTCTGTGAAAAGTGTAATTTTCGGATTAAAAATTAACATACTTCCTTGCAAAAAAAAAAATTTGCACAAAGAAATCATAAAGATCTCGATGCGATCCTTAATTTAGTGCAAACAAATTGAAAAAAATTATGAATGATTTTTATTTTTACTTTTTCAAAAATTGCATGTATTTGCATAGTAGACAATATTAAAAGGGAGCGGTAGGAGTAGCAAAAAAAGATGTGCGGTAAATGACTAATCCTTTTGAAACAAGTAAAAACATCTCATTGTTCCTTCATGGAGCTCGGCTGCAAATTTGAATTTCCTTTGTTCATCAATAGATTAAGTGTTTACACCCAAATTTAGCAAATTTAACCACAGGCCATAACTAATGGCCACGCCCTCCGCTTTCGGGATAAATCAGGCTTCAAAGATCTAATGATGAATGATTAAAGGCCAAATTCATATTAATTACCATTGGGCCATGATGATATTTATGACCGGCCAATTGGTTCCGGTTTAATGATTGGCTTGTCTTGCCCTTATACTTAAGAAAAATTGATTTATGTTTTAAAAGTCATTTGAAATATTAATGGTTAATTGATAAGAGATAAATATAAAACATATCCCTTACCGCCCATAAAATTAGGAGATAAGGTTATGGGTCTTTCCCGTCTTCTCTCTCCAAGAGAAGATAGAGGTAGCCAAGGCCTGGGATCTTCAACTATTGGCCATCCAGGATTTACGGTAAAAAAAAGGTTGTAGGAATAACGCTGTGAAGAGGCTTGAGTAAAATGGACTCCGTAGTTATTGGGCCTGTGCAGTTTAGAGGGAAAAGTTGTTCCAGGGATAGCCTAAGGAGTTAACGAACAACTTCGAAGATCATCATCAACCGTGTAACCAATTTCTTGGCGAGAAGTACAAAATCAAAGCAACAAGATCAATGTGCCAACAATGGGACCTGCGGCCTTTGAATATAAGAATTAAAGGAGAGTTAGGGTTCCTCAACCACAAGTAATTAACGCTTACAAAAATCCAACTCTTCTCAGAGTTTTTATACCTCCACTCACGTGGATTTTATTGTTTCCTTTGTTTGCTCAAACGTGAGCTTAGCCCAACCTAGCTTCCGTTAATTACATTTCCTAGTCCCCCATCTTAATTTGTTAATCATCATTAATAAAGTTGGATTTTACTTTTACCTTGTTGCGTTCACTTTCCAAAACCGTGTGGGCAATTATAAGCCCATTTTAATAAGGCACGACAAACCTGTGTGATTCTTCCCTTTGGATCACACTAATCACCTACGATACAAAGTCAGGAGAAGGCACGAAACCTATCTCAACAGCTGGACTGCAATCCAGTCCGGCACGCTCGTACTAAAACCGTTCAGGCCTTGACATTTATGTTCAAGCCTTCACGTTTATTTGTCACTTTTTTCGAAGACAAACAAAAAGATTGCTATTTCCTTTGTTCATCAATAAAAAAGATTACCACGCAGCCACCCCTCCTCCACTCCTCTTTATTACCAAAAAAAATAAAATATTGCCCGAAACATTGAAAATGATAGTAACAGAAAATGATAACAGCCTTTAAACATGGACTAATCACTAGGCCCAGCCCTGCCAGGACCGGCCCAACGAAACCATTGGGTCTTAAGTCCGAACTCTGAGTGAATTATTGGGTCCTCAACAAGCCGGTCAAAGGAAACAATGCCAAATAAGTTGCCAAATTAATGCTCCAAGGATCATCTTCACCATCCGAGTAAAATCGAATAATATCTAACTGCAAGTTCCTGCCAGTTAAAATTTCAGGAATCTGCTCTAGTTCATGTGTTCAGGGGGCCAACAAGCGTTTTAAGCAGAATGTCGAAATATGCCCACTTGGTCACGAAAGGGAAATCAAGAGTTTTAAGCTCATCAAATGGATAGTGCACGTTCAGTAAGGACATGGGATTGGGGTTGCGGTTGATAAGATTTCACACGGATAATCATACATATATTACCATTATTCCTAAAATTCCCAATCCAGTTATTATTAATGATTTTCAGCTTATTAGCCTATGCAATGGCGTGTGTCAGTTAATCGATTGCGGAGAGTTTTGGATCATTTAGTTTCTGAGTTTCAGAATGTTAACGTCCCGGGGAGGCATATTGTTGATAATATCCTTATGGTGCATGATGATGCAGATCAGGTTGCTGAGACTCGGCTGGAACGGCTGCAGCCCCGTCCGCAACCCAAACGACATTAATAAATGAGCCACACGGTCCAACGTTGGCGAAAAGGCTCCAAGTCCGCGTTTTGAAGCGTAACGGGCTTCTGCACATCGTCTAGGCCTTCAACCGTTCCGGCGATGATCAACGATGGATTTTGGCTGTTCGACATCGTCTAGGCCTTCAAACGGGCAATTTTGCCGTTTTAGAAAATAATTGATTTGCTTATAACTTTTAGTAGGAAATTCCGTTTTATTTGCCGTCTGTTTTGGCAACCTTATAATTCTTCCTAGTTTTTTATTTTCCAGTCAAATTAGAATTTTCCTTTTTTGGTAATTTTCGTAATTTATTTGAATTCGACTTGATTAGCAAGTCAAATCCTTTCGTAATTTGTTTCCTAGGTTGGCCTAGGGTTTCTTTGGTACTATAAGTATGATTGTAAGCCCATTGGCAGAGGGGTGGTGGTGATTGAATTAAAGAAAATGAGTTTTACTCATATTTTAATTTGGTCGTTTAAGGAGGGAGCACCTCCTGGTCGATCGTATTGTTCGCGTTTCTCTTGCACGATCGATTTTGCTTCCATAGGCTGCGCTACATCACATGACCTTATGGAGTTTATTGATCAGAAGAAGGCGGGTAGTAAGGCAGTGTTTGCTCTCCAACTTGATCTGAATAAAGCTTATAGCAAGATTAGTTAGTCTTTTTAGATGGGATTAAAATTTGCCACCTCATACAAACTTTGTAGAGGATTGTAATGCTGGAGTCTTGCTTTCTCTTTTTTGAACGGCGGCTGGACTCTGCTTTGAAGTCATGTATCTTGCAACGGTTATGAGCATTGCTGTTTCTTTGGAAAGTATCTCATGTTTTCCTTCTTGCGTTACGATCATCAAATGTACAGGATAAAGTTCCGTTAAATTGATAACTGAAGTTGCTGGCCTGGCTATTTCTTTGACCGATAAGAATAATAAATAGTGTTTGTATATAGGCTGCATAAAACCCGACTCACGAACTACTCTGTTTAAGAGAGGGTGCTGGATAATATGGCAAGATAAACGCGGACTCATGCTTTGCTCAATGCGGACTCATGTTCAAACACACATCAAAAGCATGCAACAAGAATTGAAATTCCAATTTACCTGATTTCATTCGCAAGTCGCAACATAAGCTCCGAAATATAGCTGTAAGCACTAAGCAGTCAACCATTTTATCATCACAACAGAATAAAATTAGTAGGTCGGTAACTAAACCAAATTAACCAAACCGAGTCTTATATCGCAATCAATTGGAGTTGGCTACATGGATCATTTTCTTCCATTGAGCTTTGTCAATTGCTGCTTGTTCATTTAGTCTCAGTAGACTCACATCTTTGTGCACTACCGCATCCGAAATTATTAGTTCCGTACATCCATGAAATCAAATTGAATGTTTACCTATACACAATCATAAAAAATCATTAAAAAGAATGTACTCTAAACCGCAACTGACCCATGAGCCTCTCCTCAAATTCACTCCGTTTTTTTACTTTGTTTGTGCTCTTCACTTTGCTGTCTCCCTTCACAGGAATATAGGGCTTTATGGGAAATTATTCCAAATAAACAAGGAACCCTACGGGGATTAGTGGAGAGTATAATAAGATTAAGAAAAGCTTTTAGGGTAAAGATCGGCCATAGCAGATTTCCATTCTCAATTGAGGAAATTGCTTACATAATTCAGAACATTAGTTTTAATTCTTTGCGTACTTTGGGCTATTAGATTTTAGTTGATGTATGCTTAGGGTGTTTTGTTGGGATTTATCAACAGGTTTTTGCAGGGCAGAGAATTGGGTTGCTAGCAGTGTCAAAGTAATGGGGATCTCTTTCTTGCTCTTAATCTGCTGTACATGTCTGATGTTAATAAAATAATTTTAGGTGGTGGTTTTTACCAAAAATGAATTTGAGCCAACAAATCAAATCATAACAAAACCACAAAAATACACAATTTTTTTACGCGGTCCCAACAAATTTGGTTTTTAGCCAAAGTTTCCTACTCGAAGGCAGCCTTACCTAGTACCATTAATAAATCTCACTGGTTACAAATATTCACTTAGATCACGGAAATCACGGTGGATATTAAGTATCAAACTGTGGTGCATAAATCTCGCTTTCTTGAAAGATATTTAAATCCTTTGCGATTGGCTAAAGCATGAATCACAACCGATAAGCTGTAAAACCCCGACCCAAAATTCATACGCAACTCGATAAAATGTATTAGAAAAATGCAAAGACAAGTATGGGCCTAATCCGTTGGGCCATAGTTTGGGCTCTGCAACTTCCAGCAGTTTTCAGGAGGCCTAGTTACCTAACTGATTGTGGGTTTGATCAAGCTCTATTTGCTTTAGTTTTTGCTTTTTCTTATTTTAGTTTGTTAATATTGTCCATTATCAGTTGTTCTGTATATGATGCTGCCTTAGTATCCATTTGTGTGTCCTATTGTGTAAGCAGGTGTCCTAATCCTTGTTTGGGACGTTTGAAGATTTGGGTATTTCTTATGACCCGAGGTGCTGCTCAAATGGTAAGCATGGCCAATCAAAAGGTTTTCGTTCCTAGTACTACTATTATAATTAGGTAACTATCTTATCCCCTGTCTTCCAGCGAATAGTTGTTACTTGGGATAGTTTTCTGGATCTAGCAACCTAGCTGTTAGCGTCAGTGGCGGAGCCAGGAATCGAAGTCGGAGGGGGCCGGATCATGAAAGTAATCTTTGTATGATGATTTTTTTAAAACGTTTTAAATCGAGTTTTAACGGCATGATTTTAAGAAATTAAAAAACTAATCTCGAGGATTTTTGTTATCATATCACTCGACGAACTCAGTATCATTATCGCACTGTATCATTCACCATAATTTAGTCTTCTCGAAATGAAAATTGCTCTTACTTTAATTATTTTTGAAATTGTATAATTTTTTTTAAAGAAATAACTAAAAAAAAAATGTAAAATATACTCCAAAATATAAAATTCGGAGGTGCCGGGGCCACCCCGGCCCCTACATAGATCCGCCCCTAGTTGGCATGCTTGTAAAAAATGTGTGGAACTCCACATATATATTGTGTACCCCAAGTGAGTAGTGTGTTTGAGCCTCTATTTCTTGTGAGAGGAGATAATATGAAGTGTTTGGGACGTGAGAGGGAGTTGAGGGAGATCAGACCTTATTTCCATGGCTATAGTGAAAAAGATGAGAGGGAGTGTGAGCATTTCGAAGGTGTATGTAGTGTGAGAACATATCAGCCTTGGGGATGTTTTATCTTCTTTCTTTCTTTACGAATTTCTGAATTGCATTAATGTACATACATTTCGGAATTCCCCATCGGCTGCTGCGTTTATTTTCTACTTGTGGGTGCTGTCAATTGCATCAAAGGCCGTCATTTTATGTTTCTGGGCAGTGTGTTCCAAGGCAGCATGGATTCTTAGCCATACGGTTACTTGTATAATTGTAATGCTGAGTTTGTTTGATTGCATAAGGGCATGCCGATTTAGCCATGTTCATGTGTCTGGATAATATTTTGCTTCCTCTTTTCGAAACAATCTAGGCAATATTCCCTGCTTGGTAACAGAATGTGCAGATCGCAGGAGGTGAAGGCCTTATCACAGGCCATCAGATTCTCAATTCCACCCAACGTTTAGCAGGTCCACTTTCGGCTTATTGATTTCCAGCCTTCTCGGCAAATCTGGGATGCCACTGGATTCCATCCAACTCATTTTCCTACAAGTCTAGGCCTAATCCGTTGGGCCATAGTTTGGGCTCTACAGCTTCGAGCAGTTTGAGGAGGCCCAGGTAGCTAACTGATTCTGGGTTTGATCAGGTTCCATTGGTGTCGATTGCATCTATTTGTGGCTATGGCCATTTCAGTCTGGCCCATCCTCGTTAAGACCCAATTCATTTCCATCACTGGGGATTTTGTGATTACATCACAAGTCAAGAGTTGGAGTCAAACTTTGATTAAAGTCATAGTTTTTTTGAGTGTTTCTCTTCCATCTATCTTCATAGATGGTTTAGAAACACTTCTCTCAAGAAATATAGTAGTAATCATTTTCAGTATGTGTTTTCCTTGGCCATTTAGTCCCAGGCCATCCCTTTTCCTATTATCCCTCTTGGCGGGTTGTGTCGGCAACTTCGCACTTTTTCTTTTCCTTTCTTTTTCTTTATTTTTTCTTTTTTTTCTTTTTGTCCTCCTGTGATATGTCCTTTATAGTCTATACATTCGTTTAGCCTCTTTTTATTTCAAGCTGATTTACCCAAAAAAAAAAATGTGAAGACAAGGTTTAGTTTTATTTTCGGAAACAAAAAAACAACCACTGTGTTCGTTTCCTGTTTTGCAGCCAAAATTTTTTGAAATGCAGTTTTCCGAAATACTAGTCTCCAGATGGACTTGCACGGTAAATGATTTCTTAGTCAACTTAGGACCACTAGTGGGCTCCACTTTGACTCACCAGCCTTCTTGGTTAGAGTTTGAGAAGAGAGAGAGATACGAGGCGTGGGAAAGTGTATCATTAATTATTGTTCTAAATAGAAAATACCACAAAAATGAAAGATACAAACAGAAGAACAATCCAGTTCATCGCCCACACTACCGTACATGCGCTTATGTATACAATATATATACACACACAGGCCCTTATGCAACATTATCAATCTTGCTTTCTCCGTCAATTAGAAGTTTGATACTTGATCTTCAACACGGAGTACCTCGACGAGTTGAGAATGGGCTCGACAGAGTTCTCCCTGTAGCCGGAGTAGACGAAGCAGGCAGCGAAGAGATCCTCGCCGGCGGCGTTAGGATCCTCGAGGCGGATCTTGCAACTATCACAGCGAGACGACGCGAAGGCAATCGGTCCAGATCTTGTTAGACTGGAGCCACTCGACGCACTTGTGATTGTATTTTTCTTTTTTTCCTGATCGAAACTTGTGATTGTACCGAATGGGATTTGATTTGCTGCGGTATGATTTGGGGATTTCTAAGCTATTTTGTTATTTAGTGAGGTTTCACTAGTTCAAAAACAACTGTGAAGTTTGATCGAGGCTGAGGAGATGTCGCAGATCTGAGGAGCTCGAGACTACTCGTTTTTGCTTTTGCAGAAGGAGAGGTAAATGATGAGAGAGAAGTAGAAGCGTGGTAATGGAGGAGAGAGAAAAACTGATTCAGAACTGAGGAGAGAGAGAGAGAGACGTAAAGGAGGAGAAGAATGAGTCAAACGGTAATATGTAGGGCCCATGAACAGAGCTTCCATCCGATCAGCTCTTTCGAAATTAAATAGTTTTGAAACACAAAAATCCACTTTTAGTTATGAAACGAGCAAGGTAAACATTTTTACGGTGTACACATACTAAAATACCTAGACTTCCTACTTACAAAAGAAAGAAAGAGAGGAAACGCGGCTATCAAATGCCAATGCATTAGCCAACCTATGGTTAATAGGTTTGCCGCTTAGGTATTTGTAGCTTATCCAACAACGTTAAGAAGTAACTAAAAAGTTCAGGTTTTTAGGTTAAGTATTGGCAATAAAAATAAGGGAAAAGAGAGTGCTATACTACCAAAAAAAATGATCTTTAGTGACAATGATTTTTGTCACTAAAAGCATGTTGCTAAAAAGTATTAGTGGCAATTTTTTAGTGCGTTGTCAATAATTCTGTAATTAGTGACAGCTTAGTATAAAAAGCTGTCACTAAATACCCTTTAGCAACACGTTTTTAGTGACACATCGTTGTCACTAAAACTCAATTTTTTTGAAGATCATCTTTTGTTGCCGAGCCACTGTTACATTGTCGAAGGTTTAGAAAGGATACAAGTCAAGTCTCCATTAAGCTTTCAAAAGGGCATAGGTGAGATACTCATACTTTAGTTAAATGATTTTTCTTTACATATAAAATTAGGATATTTATATATTTAGAAAAGATTGTGAGATTATTTAAGTTATGCCATGGAAAAAGACACAAGTAAGTTTTCATGTTAAAAGACTAGCTAGCTACCATAACGTCAAAAAAAGGTGACGATCATCGATGTTATAGATATAGAGAAGTTGAGAAAATACAGCTGGCCAAACAAAGGTGATGGTCTATTAATGCGTCCTGATAGTTGTCTCGAGGTTGGGAGATGGTCTAAAAGATACCATAACACATAACAGAGTTACAAGGACGAAAAGAATGGACACTAGCAGCCCATGACTTGATCATTTGTCGCTCTCCTACAAAAAGCTTAAATTGTTGGATTGTACATCATATGATTATCTTAGTTCAGATTATGAAAGCATTTACGTTCTAAATTGTCTCCATGGTAAAAACACGTAACTCTAGTATTTGTATCTCACACTAGCAATCGGCTTATAAAAATTAATATTTTTCTACAGATAATGAGCAGCCAAAATGGAGTTGCAGCTGTCCAGGGACATATCTGCTATTTTTTGTGTAAATAGTGTAGAAATACGATTTTGTGAAAACACTCTTGGTGTAATAAAAGCTTTGAAATGCGATCGTTATGCTGCTGTTTTTTTTTTTTTTTCAATCATCTTAAATTTAATTTTTAAGAAAGAGGCTTGGTTGAGCGGTAATACTCATTCACCGGTCACGATGACTACCAAATTCGGAAGTCGTTGTTGTGACATGAGCAGAACTATTACATTGGCTTCTCCCTCCAGGATACAATAGTTAGCCCAATAAATCGCGTTCGCTCTAATTACGCTATACAAGTAAGTTAGAACCCAAAGCTCTATCATTATAACACTCTTACAATTTAATTTGCCTGTATATCTCTCTCTAAAAATAATATCGAAATACATACAATTGAGCGATAATATGAGAAAATCTTAATCACAGCTTAGGCTTATGCTTATACTCTTTTCAAAGAAGTCAGACGCATGTATCGATATATATACAGGGAAGGTACTGAGAAAAAATGCAACCAAATTATATCTCCTTGCCGACATGCATAGTAATATTGCAACATCTACCCCTTTGTCCGTGCCCCCAATATAAAATCGGTTCACCAGAATCACCACTACTTTAACCGACACCATGCAATTTCTCTTTATTGCAAAAATGTAAATGGCAGATAGTTAACCACCAACTCATCTAAAAAATACATTTAATTTTTTTTAATTATTTGTAGGCGGTAAGATTCGAACGTAAGATATTGTTTGATTTGATACCATATAAAATTTCTTAGAGGGTTCTAATTAACCTAAATCTAATTGGTATTAGGTGGAGTAAATTTTAGATTATATTAACTAAACTTGGGTAAGTGATGTCTGAAATTATGCGAAGCTTAAAAACGTCCTAGAGGGGGGGTGAATAGGACTTAATTAAACAAATTAACCCCTTTTTTTCTTTTAAAAGGAGATTAAACAATTAGAACATACAATAAAATAGCAGAAAGTAAATCAGGAGGCAAGACACGCGATATACGTGGAAAACCTTAGGGTCCGAATAACCCTAAGACAAAACCACGGCCTAGTCTACTATTTTCTATTAATCAGAAAGAGAGTTACAGTGCGAAACAGATTACCTCAAGCCTCACCCTTAAGCGTTACCTATTCTCGCCAACTCACGATGCTCCCAGAGCTTCTTTTTGATTCAATAGCTTGCCACGAACCTCAAGTTCAATCTCCGGAATCAACCGGCTCCGAATAGACTCCTCGTCAATCCGGCCAACAGCAACAAGGCACCAACGGATCACCAGATGAAATGATGAATGATATGCGGAATGAATAGGACAATAAAAAACGTTCGGACAAATGCAGGATGCAAGAACGTTGAAATAGATTGTCACAAAATGCTATGTATGAGTTGATTTGATTAACAACTCATACAAAACAATAAAAACTCTAGCACTCAAAACTTATGTTTTCTTTTCTTTTTGCAACAGTGTAGAGATGATAATAAAGGGAATAAGGGATGTATTTATATATCAAAAGAAATCCCCAACAATTGATAAACAGAAACATGAATCATATATATAAACCGATTTCCAAGTTCTCGGAAATAACACGTTTTTATGTTAAAGTTTGGTAATCACTTTGATAATGGACAACATGAACAAAGGAAATGATCTAGAAATTTAATAAAAAAAGGAAACATGAAACTAAATGCTATATATATATTTTTAGCCGATTTCCAAAGTTTCTGAAATGGACCATGTTTCTGTTGTGGTTTGGTAATGAAATTGAAAATGGGATCATGCACATATGGAAAGATCTAGTAATCTAATACTCCAAGGAACGTGTGAGTACATTATTCTCCGGAAAAAAAATATTGCTATAAATACCACCGTTATTTGTTATGTGTAGTTTTAAGTTTTGGTAGGTAAATAAAATCTTGACTGGAGTATAAAAGATGGTGTGGGATGGAAGAAAGAAGAGACAGAAATTCCTAAAGTGTATTTAGGAAATTCAAGAATTGGGAAACGGAAATTCCATAAATCAAGCATTATGTGGAGTCAAGAAGATAATTCCATATTGTTATTATTTTTAAACTAATTTAGAGCATTTTAAAATATGATTAATAAAAGATAAATATATAAAGAAAAATGCTATGTATGAAATGCCGTGATAATTTTACCTTTGTCGAATTCAAGCGGCTTCACAGGGTCGAAAAAAGCTGAAGGCAAAGGAAGGAGCATCGCGCGAGAAACTACCCCCGGCCTATTCAATCTACCCATTACAATTCAAAGAAATAGAAAATCAATTGAACTAGGGTGTGTTTTGAACAACCCCGGAAAATGCCAAACCAAAATAACTAACAATCTCCCCCTTTGGCTTTTCCGGGACAAAACCACCCAGAACAGATTACATATACAAATGAAATGAGTAGTTTGGATTCACATGAAGCTTGATCAACTAGACGGCAAATCCTGCACTTATAAACCATCAATAGAATATGCCACGATAGATATTATCGAAAACCATCAACAGACGGTAGAACCTATATGTAACTTATTATCCATAAGGAGATAGACCAATACTCATCTTACATCTCAAAATAATTCGCCCCCTTTTTGCCACGGAAAAACAAAGAAATGGATGGTATCAGGGTGAGACACATGCAACTAGAAAGCATAGAAAAAAAATTATAGGATAGGAAATAACATAGGCAAGATGGTTATAAGAGGGAGGCATCGAAAGGAAATTTAAGACCATATACACAAAATGTGGCAAGGCAACATATAATCTGAAGAACAAGTAGTCAAAGATGAGGCTCAGACAATAGGACAAAATTCAAGAGTGCATGAACAAATTTGTATTAAACCAATTCAATGAGAGAATTCGAAGATAGAGTGTAACACATAAGATGAATCTATGACAAAGTGAGTGTGTGACACGTCATAAGATATTAAGATCACTCTCCAAATAGTCGTCAATTCTCATGTACCATTGGACCGTCAAGCACTCTCCCCCTAACGAAGTCAAACTAAGCACCCATCGATACTAAATATGTCCCGAAAAATATAAACTCCCCCTCAACAAAGGATTTTTTTTTTTATAGTATTCTCATTTACCCCACTGCCGTTTGACGCGAACCTCCGGACTGGATAGAGCCGAATGGATCCGGTTACTAGGCAAGTGGTCCAATACGAATGTCTTCACAAGATCTATCCACCTTTTTACGCGAACATTCGGACTGGATAGAGCCGAATGATCCGGTTACTCAGTGAACGTCCGGATAGACATTTTATCTCAACCACAACAATTGTATGTCTTTTTCTTTTCCTCCCCCTTCTCTTTTTTTTTTTTTTTTTTTTTTTGTGTGTGCGTAGCATGACATATAAAACTTTGTATCCAATTATGACGCTAAAAAGTCAATCGCCTAGGGTAAAGACAAGACAAACCGAGGTGCATGAGAATCAACTTTCTTCTTTAAGAAATCTCTCTAACCCAGACGTGTAAAAGTGGCGATCATAGAGTCATAAAACATGCTACACCAAATGTCTGAATGCATCTCATGAGTGGAGTTAATAAGAACCGTGCATGCATTCCCAAAGAAGTACATCTGCATGAGTCTCATGAATGACTACTCATCCTAAAAAAAAATATGCTAAGCCCCTTATTGTTATTTTTATTTTATTATTATTATTTTTTTTGAAATGAATGTTTATGAATTTTTCATTTGGAGCAAAAATAAAAGCATCAACATGCAAGATCATGAACCAAAAACTCGCATACATGAAAATAAATAAATAAATAAAATAAAGGTTTTTTTTTATATAAATAAATAACTAGAAAGACATGTTCACAAGCATACTAGGATGACAGGCAACACTAAACTTAATCAATTGAAGTTAAACCAACAGATTTTCTAAGGTACTCAAACCTCACGGAATCTAACGGTTTAGTGAAAAGATCAGCTTTTTGATCATGAGTGGGTATAAACTCAAGTGCCACGACACCATCTTCAACCAAATCACGAATAAAATGATGACGGATGTCGATATGTTTAGTCCTAGAATGTTGGACTGGATTCTTAGAAATATTAATGGCACTTGTGTTATCACAAAAAACAGTCATTGCACCTTGAGAAATACCATAATCTTGAAGCATTTGCTTCATCCACAATAGTTGAGTGCAACAACTGCCAGCTGCAATATATTCAGCTTCAGCAGTGGACAAGGAAACACAATTTTGTTTTTTGCTATGCCAAGCAATTAAGCAATTTCCAAGATAAAAACATCCACCGGAAGTGCTTTTACGGTCATCAGCACTACCGGCCCAATCAGCATCTGAATAAGCCGCTAAATCAATATTTGTACCTCTAGGGTACCAAAGACCAAGAGATGAGGTGCCCTTAACATATCGAATAACACGCTTGAGAGCGGTCATGTGGGATTCTTTAGGGTCAGACTGATAGCGTGCACAAACACCCACACTAAAGGAAATATCAGGGCGACTAGCAGTAAGATATAAGAGACTCCCTATCATGCTACGATAAAGAGTAGGATCAACACTAGCGCCGTTGACATCTTTAGTAATTTTTATACTTGTGCTCATAGGTGTACGTGTGGTTTTAGAATCTGCCATGCCGAATTTTTTAACCAAATCTTTAGCATAAGTAGATTGAGACAAAAATATACCATTGTCCATTTGACGGACTTGAAACCCTAGAAAATAAGTCAATTCCCCCATAAGACTCATTTGAAATTCATGGGACATTTGGGCTCCAAATTGTCTCGCATACAACTCACACGTAGAGCCAAATACAATATCATCAACATAAATTTGAGCAATCAAAAGATCGCTCTCTATTTTACGAATAAACAAGGTTTGATCAACTCCCCCTCGAACAAATCCGGTAGTTAATAAATGATCAGTTAAACGTTCATACCAAGCACGAGGGGCTTGTTTTAATCCATATAAAGCCTTACGCAGGCGGTACACATGATTGGGACAAGAAGGATCAACGAAACCCTTAGGTTGTTCAACATAGACCTCCTCCTTTAGGTCACCATTTAAAAATGCACTTTTAACATCCATTTGTGAAAGTTTAAAGTTTAAATGAGATGCAATGCCAAAAAGTAACCTAATTGATTCTAACCTCGCAACAGGAGCAAAAGTTTCCTCAAAGTCAACTCCCTCAATCTGTGTATAGCCCTGAGCGACCAATCTCGCTTTATTTCTAACCACAATGCCATCACTATCCTTTTTATTTTTAAAAATCCATTTAGTTCCAATGACATTAGTGTGAGAGGGTCTTGGTACTAAGTACCACACATCATTCCTAACAAATTGATGCAATTCCTCTTGCATGGCCTCTATCCATAGCTCATCATTTAAGGCTTCTTCAACCTTTTTAGGCTCCAGTGAGGAAGTGTAACAAACATAGTGAACAATATTTTTAGCCCTTTGTCTAGTTAACATGCTATCATTAGGATTTCCTATAACAAGTTTTTTAGGATGATTCAGTTTAACACGAGATGAAGGTTCTTTAGCATCTAAGGGCAATAAGTCATGCAAACCTAGTTCTTCATCTATTTGAGGTTCAATAACATATAATTCTTCCTCATGAATTTTCTCAGGTTCACACACATCACTTTCTAAGTTAGTAGGAGAGACATTATCAATGGGATCCGATGAAGTCTCCCCCTCAAAAATATCCCAACTCCCCTCATCATCATCATGGCAGTTTTTATGTTCATCAAGAGTGGTATCATCAACTACAACATTTGCAGACTCAATAAGAGTAGATGTATTAAGGTTATACACTCTAAAAGCTCTACTAGTGTTGGAGTATCCAAGAAAAATACCGTCATCACTCCGAGAATCAAATTTCCCAAGAGATTCGCTATCTCTTAAGATGTGGCATTTACTACCAAAAACTCGAAAATATTTAACAGAGGGTTTTTTACCATTCCAGATCTCATAAGGAGTGCAAGTAGTACCGGGTCTCACATAGACCCGATTTATGGTGTAGCAAGCAGTGTTAATGGCCTCGGCCCACAAATTTCTAGGGACATGTTTAGCATGTAGCATAACTCTAGCCATTTCTTGGAGAGTTCTATTTTTCCTCTCAACAACCCCATTTTGTTGAGGTGTGCGAGGAGCAGAGAACTCATGCTTGATGCCTTCATCATCACAGTATTTTTCAATTTCAGAGTTTTCAAACTCTCCACCATGATCACTTCTAACACGTATAATAGGATACCCTTTTTCATTTTGAATACGTTGGCAAATAGTTTTAAAGCAAGCAAAAGCATCAGATTTTTCTCTAAGATAACCAACCCATGAAAAACGAGAGAAATCGTCTACAATGACAATAATATATCTTTTACCACCTAGACTTTCAGTGCGAGAGGGACCCATAAGGTCCATGTGAAGAAGTTCAAGACATTTAGTGGTAGCAATGATGTTAGTCTTTTTATGAGAACTTTTAATTTGCTTCCCTTTCATACAACCTCCACAAACTAAGCCTTGCCCATTGGCAAGTTTAGGCACACCTCTCACAACTTCATTTCTAGTAATACGATGCAAATCTGAGAAATTCTCGTCTTCTTTCATTCTTAATTCTTCAAAACGTGTCGTAAGCATTTGAAGTTTTGAAGTTTTAACAGTTTTAGTACCCTCATGGGTGACTTGGAGAATATCCCAAGCCTCTTTCGCAGTGGTGCAAGCGGAAATACGACTAAACTCAGTTTTACTTAAAGCACCATAGATGGCTCCTAAGGCTTTGGAGTTTGCCTCAAAACTCTCATTGTCAGCAGAAATCCACTCAGTGTCCTCTTTGGCCCTCATTTTTTTAGTGGTAGCGTCTTCTATGGTTGGGGCCTCATAACCGTACCTAACAGATCTCCAAACCCGAATGCCTACGAAACTTAAATATGTTGTCATGCGTGCTTTCCAATAAGGATAATCATTCCCATCAAAATAGGGTGGCCTCGAGTTTGAGGCTCCCTCACGAGGTGTATTCAAGTCCATGATCACAGGATCAAATACTCAGGAGATAAATCCAGACACAGAGCAACTAGGCTCTGATACCAATTGAAATTATGCGGAAGCTTAAAAACGTCCTAGAGGGGGGGTGAATAGGACTTAATTAAACAAATTAACCCCTTTTTTTCTTTTAAAAGGAGATTAAACAATTAGAACATACAATAAAATAGCAGAAAGTAAATCAGGAGGCAAGACACGCGATATACGTGGAAAACCTTAGGGTCCGAATAACCCTAAGACAAAACCACGGCCTAGTCTACTATTTTCTATTAATCAAAAAGAGAGTTACTGTGCGAAACAGATTACCTCAAGCCTCACCCTTAAGCGTTACCTATTCTCGCCAACTCACGATGCTCCCAGAGCTTCTTTTTGATTCAATAGCTTGCCACGAACCTCAAGTTCGATCTCCGGAATCAACCGGCTCCGAATAGACTCCTCGTCAATCCGGCCAACAGCAACAAGGCACCAACGGATCACCAGATGAAATGATGAATGATATGCGGAATGAATAGGACAATAAAAAATGTTCGGACAAATGCAGGATGCAAGAACGTTGAAATAGATTGTCACAAAATGCTATGTATGAGTTGATTTGATTAACAACTCATACAAAACAATAAAAACTCTAGCACTCAAAACTTATGTTTTCTTTTCTTTTTGCAACAGTGTAGAGATGATAATAAAGGGAATAAGGGATGTATTTATATATCAAAAGAAATCCCCGACAATTGATAAACAGAAACATGAATCATATATATAAACCGATTTCCAAGTTCTCGGAAATAACACGTTTTATGTTAAAGTTTGGTAATCACTTTGATAATGGACAACATGAACAAAGGAAATGATCTAGAAATTTAATAAAAAAAGGAAACATGAAACTAAATGCTATATATATATTTTTAGCGGATTTCCAAAGTTTCTGAAATGGACCATGTTTCTGTTGTGGTTTGGTAATGAAATTGAAAATGGGATCATGCACATATGGAAAGATCTAGTAATCTAATACTCCAAGGAACGTGTGAGTACATTATTCTCCGGAAAAAAAATATTGCTATAAATACCACCATTATTTGTTATGTGTAGTTTTAAGTTTGGTAGGTAAATAAAATCTTGACTGGAGTATAAAAGATGGTGTGGGATGGAAGAAAGAAGAGACAGAAATTCCTAAAGTGTATTTAGGAAATTCAAGAATTGGGAAACGGAAATTCCATAAATCAAGCATTATGTGGAGTCAAGAAGATAATTCCATATTGTTATTATTTTTAAACTAATTTAGAGCATTTTAAAATATGATTAATAAAAGATAAATATATAAAGAAAAATGCTATGTATGAAATGCCGTGATAATTTTACCTTTGTCGAATTCAAGCGGCTTCACAGGGTCGAAAAAAGCTGAAGGCAAAGGAAGGAGCATCGCGCGAGAAACTACCCCCGGCCTATTCAATCTACCCATTACAATTCAAAGAAATAGAAAATCAATTGAACTAGGGTGTGTTTTGAACAACCCCGGAAAATGCCAAACCAAAATAACTAACAATGTCGATTAAAGTCTAACACTTCCCCTTCTTAGAAATCCGGATGCACGGAGGTATAGATTGATAAGTTGAGGCCATCGAATTGGACATAAACTCGACCAAGTGAGGTGATCAGGCCAGCCTCACGTGCACCAACACTCTATTTACTGTTGAAATATTTATTTTCGCACAATTTGTAAACTTAAGATTGGCTTGTTACAATTGATAATATTTAGTTCCCTAATTTTTTTTTTTTTTTTTAAGTGGAGGAGTCGGAGACATCCTCATGTGGCTATGTCTAGTTCCTTCTGAGGATGGAGCTATAACTATATGAATTCATGTATCCCAAAATCAACAAACCGGACTTCAATATTTCTGAATGTATGGCTATAATTTGCTAGAACACTAACGCTAAAGAGAAAATGATATGACTGGGCTAGAGAGAGAGACATTTCATGACAAAAGACAAACTTACTCTTATATTATAGCCATACATTCAGAAATATTCTTCTTAGAGATACTCTTACAATTCTACTTGGAAACATGACCAAATGTTCATGATCACACGAGTTTATTTAAGAATACTGATGACGAGTTGAGCAATGGTAACGCCAAAAGCGACGAAGGCCAAACAGAAAGCGAAGAACTTCCACGCAGAAGCAAAATAGTGGCGTCTCAAGTATGCCCTATTCTTCGGCCAAGAACGCTTGCTATACATGGTAGCTCTGTCGCAAGTGTCAGCGAATACGAACTCCCCTATTGTAACTTCCTTGAATAGATCGTTGAATAGATTGGTGGCGTCCTCAGGGGCACCCAACCAGTTACGCACGACTCCGGCCTTTTCGAGCACTTGGACGTCCTTATTAGAGTTCACGAGCATGTCCATGAGCCTTGCATAGGATGTAAACTGGTGTGGAATGCCAGGGCAACACTGTTCAAAGGCAATGAAGTTCCTGAGTAACAACTCCGTCCGGTCAAATAGCGGAAGAGATGGGATTTCGAAACGAGCGCTACAACACCACCGAAATGGTCCTTCTGGTTCGGTGAACTTGACCTTGTGCAAGTTATCTCCCGTACCGGATACGAACTTAACCCCTGCATAGACCAGTTCTGATGCAGAAGGCATGTTTTCCAAATCTGCTACTCTATTTCCTGTTTGATCACGAAGAAAGTAATCATCATGTAGTTTATGGAGGATATGACGGTAGTAATTAGCATTACTACGACTTGAAACTTCATCTTCAGGTTTAGAATTATTCCTTTTGTTAGTGGAATTCCATTCAGTGAAGCTCCATTGTTCTGTAGACATCATGTCGGCAACTATTGGTAGAAAAACATAGTCGGTGAGCGACGAGAGCTCGTTGGGACAATTTGGGATCAGAGCCAGAGTGAGTGGAAACAATATCTGAAGCACGAAGAATGGAATCTGATTCTCGAGGAGTAGCAAGTCCTGTTGTACGGTGCCGACATTGCACTCGTTACTAAAAATAGGATCTGCTGTTCCATATTCCTGCTTTTTGAAATGCAAAAATGTTAATTAAATTTGTAATCTTGTCTTTTGACAAATTATTTGGAGTTGATATTACACTTCAGCATAAGTAGCCTAAGAGACAAAATTATGTTCCTTGCAAATGGTACACATCCACGATAAAAAATAGGAGTTGTTTTTATGGAAATGATTTGTACTCCCAATGTGGTAATAACTATATGTAATTATACCTAAATATAGGAGTTAAAGAGTGCCCCAGGAGCACTTGTTAGCCGGACCGTTTACTAGAAATCACAATCATCAATTGTCATTATCACACGTACTGATTCTATTTATCCTAATCAATCACAATGGATTTCTCTAGTTTGTTTTTTTCTCTTGGTCCCTCCCTCTCGATGTACCCTTTCGAGCTTTCTTAACATATTCTTCTTTTGCCAATAAAAAAACTGAGTATATTTACAAGTCATTTAGCACTAGTTTAACCTAATTATTTTTACGGTATTTTTGTCATTGCCTTTATCGTCATCTTACATAGTATTTTGTTAGATTTGTATTTAGTTTTTTTAATTAACAGTTTGTGTTGACATTTTGAATCTAAAAAGGAAAAAACAAAAAATTAATACCAAAAGAAAAAGAAAAAAAAACGTACATAACTACATATGTATTTCTAATGTTAGTGGAATGCTTTCTCAAAATAGGGATAAGAGACCAGAATCTCAAAAAAAAAAAAAAAAGCTCCGGAGTTACTTTTGGACTCTGATTCTGAATCTGAATTCTAAACTTCTAAAACAATTTTACCGGGGGTTCATAGCATGCTGTGTAGCCATGGCCAGCCGTGTGAGCATTGTTCCAACAATCGGAGACGTTCATGACGTAGAGCTTGTCGGGTATTACAAATGTACCAAAAATTAACTTGATCAGATATCGTTAAGTGCCTTATCAGAACACATATATCTTAAAAGAATGGATTCAGTGGTTTTGACCTAGTGTTTCGGATCTAATAAGATTATTTGTTTTCATGTTATATGTGTTTCAATTACACACTTACTATTATCCGATTGAGTTGATTTTTGGTACACTTGACCAATTCGATGGGCGACTCCGAATCATCAGAACGATACTGGTGCATCTATGCCGTGGCTGCAGGGCGGCGCAGCACCCCCGTTTCCAAGGTAGAATCGTTTTTAGAAGTTTAGAATTCAGAATCAGAGTCAAAAATAACTCCGGAGCTATTTTTGAGATTCTGGTTTCTTATCCCTATTTTGAATAACATTCACTCAGAATATATTACCAGAATCTGCATCAAATGATTTTAGAATGCAAAATTAAAATTCAAGAATCAAACTAGATAATCTATACCACATAAAATTAGGGGTGTCGTAGAAGATCAAAATACTCGATAAATCGAACCGAACCAGTCTATTGGATTGGTTCTGTGGTTTAATGAATTGGTTTTGATTCTAAAAAAATTAGAACAAGATATCTTGATTTGATCCCTGGGAACCGTGGTTCGAACCTTACACATATGTCATGAGTCCCTAGGTATCATCCAGTTTTCCGCTTGATATACCCATTGTCGAGCTATCTATATAAAATCTTGTTGTCTTTTTCAAAAAAAAAAAAAAAAAAAACCGTGGTTTGAACCTTACACCCATATGTTTTTGAAAACTCTATCAATGAATACATTGCGTCTGTATTAATAAAGTGTATACATGATACATTCAACTAACCACCAAACCCTTTTTTTCCCCAAAACTCTTCTACTCTCGCATCACAATCTTCTGTTTCCAAGAAACACTATTAAGTAGTTTGTGGGTTGGTTAAACGGTACTCCCTCCGTCCTTTTTAAATGTCCACTTTAGAAATACGTGCAATTTTAAACCACTAAAAAATAAATTTCTTTATAGAATTTTTTAATTTGTTTTATACCCAATTAAAGTTCTCATTGACGACTTTAATTTGGTAAAAAAAATTAAAAATATTCTGCAGAATTATACATTTTAACGTGCACAAAAATACACATTTTCCAAAAAGGACATTTAAAATGGGACGAAGAGAGTAGTAGATTTATGAAAAAGTTGCAACCATTGTGCACAAATTCAGTTTTTAAAATTGACGAAGTAGTTGTAATTGTTTGGCGGTCTACTTTGTGAGCTATCTTAAAGAACTATTGGGTAAGTTATTCCTTTTTTTTTTTTTTTTTGCGATTTTTGGATGCAAACATGGTTTAGAATTGAAAACCGAACAAAATGAGACCGGTCAAATTGTTTTGTTGTAGTTTGGTTCTAAATGTATAGCTATCTGTTCTCAATTCTTTGAACCGTTAAATTTTGTTCAATATTTGAATATTTACGGAATCGGTCTAATCCGAACCAGGTAGACTCCAACCAAACACCCACTAACACTTTGACGTTTGAATCCATTTTTTTTTTTATGTATTTGTAACTGTGGCAAATACATACGGAGAGGAGAGAGAAAGGGAGATGAGAGGGAGGGCAGTCATTTTTTGGGAAAAAAAATTAAAGCAACTACTCCCTTCGTTTCTAAATGTTAATCCCCCTCTCCCAAAGTTCTATTCACTTGCACTATCTAATGCACCTCAAATTTTTTAAATTATTTTTATTAAAAAAATTTAAAATCATAAAGAGCATGATAGATTGAAAAGTATAAGTCAATTTAAAAATAATATGCACGCCGAGAAATAGACAAGAAATTTAGGACAGAGAGAGTAATTCACAAACACGTAATATTTCAGATTTAAAAATAAAACATGTGCATAAACTTTCTTCCTTGCACAAATTTAAAGATCTTAATCAATTCTTAAATTCAGAGTGAAGAATTTGTTTGGTATAGAAGTACTTTTTTCGTTTTCGTAACGTGCTAACATATAGGAATAAAAACAATACAAAGAATAACAAATTTTATTCTTTTATATTGTTTCTTTATACTTTGACTTACATTACTAAGAAACACCTTAAAAGTGTATAATGGAAAAAACTTTTACAATATCAAGAGTACTTTTTGCTGACGATCAAGAAAAATTGAGTTTTTTGCTATGTAAAAATTAGCAAGAGTGCTACATACACAGAAAAACTCATTTTTTCTTAGATAGCAAACTCTTTTTTTTGAAAAGCAAAATTTTATAATCTTTGAAAACAAATTACAAAGATTAACGGAATCCAAGCAAACAGGAATCAAGAAGGAGAAGAGGCCGACCCACAAGGAAGACACCCCTCACAGCAAAAGATACCTGCCGCTAGGAACCAAAGGGGAAAAAAACCGGAAGATGGCAAGAGGCCAACCAAACCCTCAACAAGAAAACACCACCCAAAAAGAAAACCTAAACCAAAAACCCAAACAAAACCCAACCAAAAAGACCAAACAAACACCAATGACGACATAATTAAGTTGCAACAGAAAAAGTGCTAATGATCTCATCATCTTCCCCCAAATAATCTTCCTCCAAGATCTTGCTTATTGATCGAGAAGCCTGAGCCGCATTAAGATGAATCTTGTTAATTCCATCAGAAGAAACAGACAAGGCAGCAGCAGCAATAGCAGATCTGAACACAACGCATTTTTTTTGCTTCCGACGACCTTTCTTCTTAGATTTCGGGAGACCAAACTTGCCTTCAATCCTTTTATGCTTTCTTTTTCCTTTCCCAATATCTTCTACAGAATCAGTTGGATTGAGATCCACAACTAATTGGATACCCTGAACATCTTCCTCATTAAAAAATCCCACTTCGGAGAGATTCCAAAAGCCTTGATCAAAATCCACTATCTCCTTATGATTGTTGTTAACTGCTACATCAACTGGCTCAGAATCTCTCACAAACTCATTGTGAAATTGGGCTTGAACATTACTAGAAATATTGTCTGGTAATGGGTTAGAGTCTGCACCCTGTGAAATAAGTGGGCCCAAAGACCCATCCCCTTCTCTATTACCCTTGCATAAATTCTCAGCAACCACTTCCTGCAAATTAATGCCTTCAGTCACCCAAGGTAGTTGAGCTAATAATGACTCCGAATCATGCTTCTGCTTATCCCCATGTATTTCAAAAAATTCATCCCCTGCAATTGGAACATTTTGAACATTCTTAGATACCTCATCACTTTTGGTTTCTTTGTCCAAGCCGGCCTCCACTTCATCTTCTTCTCCAACTTCATCATCCCCCATTGGAGATCTTTGAAATTCTCTGAGATCACTGCCCAAGGATGATGACAATGAATCGATAGAAAGATTGTAATCTTCTTCCTCTTGAACTTTAACATTATACTCTGTTCCATTAACAACAATTGTGATCCACCCATATATCCTATCAAAATTTTCAGTTGCAACGAGAACCCGACTTTTGACAAAAGATTCAAAATCAGTGGTCGATTTATCAGTAGAGATGAAGTAACCCCAGAATTCACCAATCCTTTGAAATGTAGTCTTGTTCCAAGCATTAAGAGGAACTCCATGGCAATTTAACCACGCAAACCTTTCCCTGCTTGCAGCCTCTCCATCCCATATTTTTAACTCGCTGAACCACAATTGCCACCACTTTTCTTTGATTATCTCATCGCAGATTTCCTTATTGAGGCAAGTAATAAGGATGACTCTCCCTCCCATTGATCTGAACTGAACATTATAGGCACAATGGTTTTTGAATTCCCTTTTAAGATCCTCCAAAGTCATAAGTTTATGAAGTTTGGCCACCATACTCCTATATAGCCAACCATCCTCAGAATCTTTGGCTTCAAATTTTCTCATTATAGATTCCTCTTTCCAGAAAGTATTGTTGTATTCCATGCCAATATTTTCCCCTTTTACTGCTTGAGCAAAACTTCTCTTACTAAGCCATTGATTTTCATTCCCCGAAAACCACCCTCCTCCACCTGTATTATTGGTCTCTGCAAGGAAAAGAGGCATGTTAATCTCCTTTCTCTGTGTGCCCCCTCCCTTTACCTGCTCCTGAACCTTCTTATTTTGATCTTGATAAGCCCCTTTAGCTTCGAAACTTGCTAATTTGACAAACAATTTTCTATCCTCAATCCATAACCCGTTTGTCTTTGTAATAGCGACGTCCGCGGAGACCAAGCAGTTGTAACGCACGAAGCCAAACCTCCTTCCAGTGACCTTGCTCCTCTTCAAAGGAATAAAAGCATCCCTTACAACCCCAAATTTGTTGAACAAGTTTTTGAACCAAGCAATAGTCACATCCTCTGGCAGGTTATCCACAAAAAGAGTGAACGTAGAGTGGAAATCAATTCCAGTAGCCTTCCCCCGCAGATCCATTCAATCCAGTAAATTCATATCACAATATATCGAAAAAACAGAGCCCAGAGCCACCAAAACAGATCAATGCAGCAGAAAAAAACACCAGACAAAAATCAACCAAAAAACATTCTCAATCGCCCAATATGAGAGTCGGACCCAGCTGCTAGAGAAAAGAAAGAGGAAGATACCTATGCAACGAGGGAGAGCAGCAGCGAGGTCCAAAGCGAGATCCGAAACGAGATCCAAGAGGGAAAAACCAGCTAGCAGATTGATGATGGCGATGGCAGGAGAAAAGGGATGAGGGACAGCGGGTGCAGAGAGGTTGAAGAGAGGTGAGGGTGGGAGTTGGACGGCAGAGTTTGAGAGTGCGGGAGTGAGAGAAAAAGGAGCGAGAGAGGGGTGGAAGAGGTTGGGCTGGGGCGAGACAGGGGTGGAAGAGATTGGGCTGGGGCGAGTGAAGGAAGGCCAGCCACGATGGCCGCCGGGGAGGCGCCGCAAGGCAAGGTGAACGGTCTAGGGTTTCATGGGGTTTGATAAGGCGCCGCAAGGCAAGGTGAGAATTTTTGTTGCTAGTAATGTTGAGAAGACGATGGAAGTTTGGTTCCAAGGTTCTTAGATAGCAAACTCATTAAGAGGAGTGCTAGATGCACAGAAAAACATAAATTTATAGGTGTTTATGAGCCACTCATTTTCAAAATTTGAAAATGAGTAGCTTAGATTCATTTGCACAGAAGTTGAGCCATTTATTTTCAAATACTGGATACTTTCTGGGTGATTTTTCTTGACAATAAACATTTCAATAAGGGTGCTCTAAGCTTCCTTACCGCTGAGTAGTTTTTGTACCAACGGTATAATCTGAAGAGAAATTCAAGAATGAAGCAACCATCGACCAACATCATTTCCTCATCCACCGTGACTTCTTCCGCATAGCATTTCTTTGCATCGTCTAATGACGTCTTCATTGCCGCCACACATTTTTGTAAAATCTTCTTCTGCTCTGCTTCCGGGTTCTCCGTTCCTTGGGTCATTCGACAAAGTAGGTTTTTCGTGTAACTCGACTTGACGTGTTGCATGGGTGTTTGGAGGTGTTTGTCATATCGGTGAAGAGGGCCGATAGCGATGAGGCGAGGGGTGTAGGCGCTTTCATTCAGCTTACGAATCTCTTTGGGTACCCTGTAAATGCAAGCTGAAGAGAAGAAGAATTCGGTTTTCTGGGCACCATCAATGAGTTTTGCACCGAGGCGCTGGACCTCTTGATTGTCAATATTGTCCTCTTGGCTAATTTCGATTTCCGTTTGATCAATGAGGCACTGAACCTCCTGATAGCCATTCTCCCCTTGCCTCATTTCAGGTTGGTCGCTTTCTGTTTGGTCCTGATAGTCATTCTCCACTTGACTCGTTTCAGGTTGGTCGATGTCTGTTTGGTCCTGATAGGCATTCTCCGCCTGGCTCGTATGATCAGGTGGGGCGATTTCCATTTGAACAATGAAATCAAGAAGCAGTTGGATTATACTTAGTGGTTGTGTTTTGGGTGAAAATGGTTTTCGGATTCTCCATGGGATCAATATATAGAGGGAGGGCTAACCCTCACAGATTAAATGGTGCACTCCGCTATTTACCCACAAAACTTGTTCAGAATTTACATTCTAATTTGTGGATTTACCTAGCTGTTGCGGGATCTACTTCCGTTAAATTTCATCAATGCTAGTTATTCCGAAAGTAAAATCAGTAGTTCAGATTCACATTCACTTGAATATTTATACGAACCGTTAATTTTATTTTCAGGATAATTTTTTGGGATAATTAGCATTTTCCAATAAATTTCGTCTTTGAATTTGTCATCATCAAGTTTTCTGGATAGGCAGAGCTTTTGTGCGCCAAGCCAATAAAACCATGCCAGCTCAGCTTTTATTTCTTCCACTAACTAGCTAGAGTTGATCCACCAAATTTACCGTCCAACTGCGACTCCTTTAGATTCGGCCTCGTAAATTCAGGGACAATCCTCTAAGGGCATCCCCATTTGGTTACCCAATTTAACCTTTGAGTTAAAATAGGGAGCGAAACCCCTCAAAACATTCAAAAACCAGTCTCTCCATTCTCCCTACCCAGTCTCTCCTTTGAGTAGGCACTGTTTAAATTTGGTGTTTTTTTTTTTTGTGAGTCTGATAAGGATGCCCTAAGGAGGTAAAAAAAAGAAAGTTAGTCAAGGAGAAAACCACTAAACAAATATTCTCAGAAATTATTTAAGATTATTTCTATTTTTATTCCACTTTCTGTTGTTTAGGTTCCTGATACAAGCTTTAATCATAAATTGAAAAATTATGTGTTACGACAAGAATTTGGCAATAATAAAAATAAAAATGACTTGCCTTAAGGGTTTTGCAGAAAATACATCAAATTCAAGAAGATTACAACCATTCTTTATGGAACTCAAACATCAAAAGAGTGTTCAGACCAAAATCAACCCTTCGCATGGTTCTGGAGTGTTTGGCCAATTTCTAAACAGTCGAAGTAGAATTCGTTTGAACAATAAGACAACACAAATATAACTGCTTTTCAATTTATTCTTTTCTATGTTCAAACCGGAATAAATATTTAAGTACTTCTAGAACACCGTTATGTGGTTTTCCGTGGCCCTTAACACCATATACAGGGGCAGGGTGTATAAATATAAGTATACTGGTGCCATGTAAAAGTATGGTGATGGAGAATCTTGGAGCATTACGTGGTGGTGCTCTCTGAGCATTAATCACTCTAAAGCGGGGCAAATAGTTCAACAGCGTTATCCATCACAAAAATAGTTTGACAATTAGTTCTCGTGATCTGTAACTAATTGTTGAACCTGTTTGTATATAGAAAAATACTATGAGTACACCACACTTACACACCAAAATGATGTGGCAGAGAAGGAGAAACTCATCATTTTAGGTGGGCTACACATTGGGCTTCTTCTTATCTGTCACATCACTTAGATATGCATATATGATGTGCAAGTGTAGTGTACCTATAACATTTTCCTTGTATACAAGGGCTATAAAAATGGGTCAGTAGTATCGATATTGATTTGGTAGAAAAATCATAACAAAAGGACAAACAGAATTTGATGGCATTAAAGATCTCGGCAACGACAAACTTTAATTGGGTTGTTAGAAGGGGGAAAATTGAATCCACATCAATTTTTTGTTGTACCTGACATTGACATTACTATTGTCACAATAGACATTTTTCGTACTGCCAAATGCATAAATCTACAAAATCTCTCTGATATTATTGAACCAAAAACGTTTTCCATCAAGATGCATACATACCCTTCCATGTTCAAGATCACTCACTCATTTTCGGTTTCATACTAACTTTACCTCTCAATCTCCGCCACCCCTTGTGCTCTCTCTTTGTGCGGGTCTCTTTTTTTTCCCTTTCAATTGGGATTTTCCCTCTCCTTGATTCATATTAATCTCTCTCCAAGAACTCACAATTAAGATTCAAAATATCAGGATTGCAATTGGAACCCATTACGCATGCAGCACATGAACAACCAATCTGGACATTATTTGTTATCTAAAGGACTGCGATATGTTTGACCTTACTTTTCTTGTCCTTTGTTAGTTTTTTCTTGTTGATTTTCCAAAATGCTAGGGGTACAGGACAGTTGGACAACAAAGTGGTTAATAGCATTTCTAGCAGTCCAAAACTGTTTTTCAACGGTCTGGATTTGAACTCTTACTTGTCAAAGAGTATCTTAAATTTGCGGTTGCAATCCGTGTTGTCCACTTCTATTGTAACAACCTTGTTGTACCCGTAGCATCCTTGGTTGATTTTAGCAAATTTTAGTTGAGATTTTCTAAAATCATGGGTGATATTAGCAAATGGGTTGTTAAAATCATTTGACAAACCCATCCTAAAATGAAGACTAACAAATTTTGAATAACCGTATAATACTTTCAATTTTCTTTTTGATTCTATATGGGAAACAAAATAATTCCAACACAAGAATACAACACATAAACACAAAAAAGTGCAACATACTAACTATTAAATGTGCTAAAGCACTACCAAAAGAATCTGCTTAAAAATCCGGAAAATGTTTCTAAAATTTGCCAGTTCCCTAATCAATGGCACATGGTCTACTATAGTTGAGGGTTGCGAAATTCACTCAACCTCACGAAAAAGTAAAAGACGTAATTCACCGTGTTTCTCTTTGTACATTTTGTAAAAAAAGTAAAAAGCGTATTAAGTAAAAAACGTAATATATCATTTGCAAACTTGAAAGGGTTAATTACCAGCTAAATGGTGGCAAAATCCATAGAGAAATGTACCATCCCATCCTTTCCGTTCAATAAAAATTAAGGGCAAAATGCAAAGTGCATCTCTGCGCTTAAGCCGCTTGGCAGATGACCTCCCTATCATTTATAAATGACCATTTCACCTACTTGTAGTTTTGAAACTTGAAATTTGAAAAATACAGGGAAAGAAAAGGAAAAGTAGGACAAGTTTTAGTGCGTTGGGTAAATGATCACCTTTCCAAGCTTGACTTCTGGAACTTGAGTCCATAGCCGCCCCAATAGTCATCCAATCAATAATTCACAACAAAAACCAATATATTTAAGTGACAAAGAGACAAAAAATAATAATAAAATAAAATTTTATGCTGCATTAAATTTAAAAAAAAGGACATTCTATAATTGAATAATAGTAAAGCCGTTCAATAAAATATGACCCCAACCATCCCCTTTACAAGCACCTCAATACAATCTGAGCCATAACTTAAATTGCTAGTATGATCTATGCATGTGAATCACCCTAATCCAAATCTAATAAAGTCTATACATTAGTCGTTCAAAGAAGGGCTACATGGATAGTATAATACAAAATTACTCTGTTCTGTCCGATTCTGAATCTAGCTTCAAAAAGATTGTACACTTTCCTTCGAAATACCTTTTTATCTTTTTATTAATTTTGCCTTTAATACTCCTAGTATTCTAATTGTTTCTTCAAAATCAATTTTTAAAGAGATTTTTTTGTCCAAAACAAAGAGATTTTTTTTGCCGTTGTGAAACAATCGATGTCGTTATTTTAATATTGTCGGCATGGAAGCCACCGGAGCTTAGTGAAGTAAATGAGTTTGAGAGTACATAAGTAGAGAGTAAATCTATGTAATTTTCTATAAGTTTTGATATTTGGCAGTACTATTTATAAAGAATTATTTTGCTCATTTGCAAATTTTATTTCCGATGATGCATATATAATTTTCATCAATTTCATCCTTAACCTCACTAGCATTTTTTGAAAGAAATGGAAAATTTGTTCCCATCTACTTTTTCCTATTAAAAATTAATAAAGAGAAGACGGATTGGCTGTTGTATCAAATTGATGTTATGAAAATGTGTTTCCACGCCGTCTTAGGATTTGTTCACTACTACAAAAAGGCATAAAGATCACGGTCTTTTGGTGTGATCTTTTACTTTCAATCTCGGTCAAAAAACCGTGATCTTACCTAGTGTGATTAAAAGTCTCCATCTTTCAATCACGCTTCTAAACCGTGATAAAAACTCATGAAAAACTGTGATTAAAACAAAACAAAAAACTGTGATATTTGACAATATAACATCTCAGTTTTTCCTAAAAACCGTGATTGTTTACAGAGAAAAGATCTCAGTTTTTAGTGAAACCATGATTAAAAAATGAAAAAAACCGTGATGAAAAAAATTTCCTCGCTAATATAGGCATCCAAAAATTGCCTTATCTTGCAAACCTTGCTTCCATCTAGATTTGATCCCTTGACCTCTTGCACAAGACAAGTAACACCTATCCACCCCACCAATTATGCATTTCATTATATTGTTGAACTATTTAATATATATAATAGTTTTTGTAGGTCTTTCACTTGCCCATATTAGTTTCTTGAACATTGACTATGATTTTCTAGGCTTTATGTACTCTTATAGTTTCCAATCTTGTTTGAGAAAATTTAATTTTTGGTTACAAAAATAATTTTTTTTGTTCATATTCTATGAGTTTCTGACAACAATTTTTTTTTTTTTTTTTTGGGTTTAAAAGGGATGTCCCATCTTCCAATTCAACAAAGTTTCCTTCCATCAAAACATCTAAATCCCTCTTCTCTTTCGCAGCATATTTATGATCCTCCAACTCAATAATTTTCATCAAATTGAAACTTTTCTCCCCATAAAATTTTACTCTCAACCGTTCTCCAATATCCATCACATTTTGAGCTTTCTTTAACAAGACAGAAAACATACTCCCTCCGTCCCTTTTTGTTTGTCATTTTTTGATAATCGTGTTAGTTTTCGATCGCTTATATCTTTTAATATCGATCTCCAAATATATGCAATATGGATCTTGTTTAATAGTTCACAATTAATTCTATTATACAAAGTTTTTTAAACGGTGAAAAACATTATAGATTGAAAAATATAAGCAATTTAAGGCGTATTAGAAAATGGAATAATTGACAAACAAATTGGGACGGAGGGAGTAAGAAAGATCTCAGTTTTTGTAAAAATGTGATAAAAAAATTAGAGTTAGATTTTTTTATCACGGTTAAGTACATAAACCGAGATGAAATACAGTTTTAATCTCGGTCATCTATAAAACGTGATTAAAAATGAAAATGAAATTATCTCACCTTACTTACAATCACACTTTTTAAATGACTGCGATTAAAACTCTTACTTACAATCACACTTTTTAAATGACTGAGATTAAAGCTTAATTTTATTACTATTTTCAATCACGTTTTATAGATGACCGAGATTAAAACTGTCTTTCATCTCGGTTTGTGTACTTAACTGTGATAAAAAATCTAACTCCTATTTTTTAATCACGGTTTTACAAAAACTGAAATCTTTCTTATTTTTGAGGCGTGATCTTTATACATTTTTGTAGTAGTGGTTTTTTTTTTGGTACTTCGGAAATAAAATTAAAGCTAGAGAATAAGGTTCAGCTGCATCATACGAGCAGTTAATTTGTTACAGACCCAAATTAAGCGAGGCATTAGCAAGTAAGACGACATAAAATGCAACTAGTCCAGAATCGATCTAGTGTTTAGTCTATCCCTATTCATAAATTCCCTTATCTCAAGGGGGGGCTGGTCCATTACCACAAGATCTTCAGTTTGTTCTGCTCCAAATCTTGCAAGGAAGTCTGCACATTCATTGGCTCCCCGGTAGATATGCCTGATTGTGCATCCTGTTCGATTAAGGATGTAATGACCATCGTTGACAATGTTGCTTTGGGGATGATTGGTGTTGGCACCTTCATTGATTAGCAACACGGATGTTTGGGAGTCTGATTCAATCTGAATATTGGAGAGTCCTTTTTCCAAGATTATAGTTAGGCCACGGTAGATGCTCCATACTTCAGTTTCCAGACTTGATCTTGCTCGCATTTTGCCATAGTAACCCAGGACCCAATCGCCAACAGCATTTCTAAAAATTCCACCAAATCCAGCTTTGCCATCACTCTCGTACCAGCAACCATCAGTGTTCAATTTGATTGTACCTGTGGAAGGAGGAAACCACGTAGTTAGCCTATTCTTGGGAGGGCCAGAAATGAGAGGGGATTTAAAGGCTTCCACAATTTCATTAGCATAGGAACATAGTATCTTGGAACTAACACCTGGCAAAGCATCGAAGTTATCAAAACTTTTCCTGTTGCGGTCTTTCCAAATCTGCCAGAGGGTAGTACAAAAAAGTAGGTTCCAAGGTATACTATTTCCTAGTTGTATCAATTTTCCTTTTTTCAGATTAGTTGTAATCCAAAATGCCGTGGAATCCCCCAAACCTCTTCTCATTTGCTGACCCGAAGGGACAGAATCCCATAGCTCAATGGCTTTGGGGCAATCCTTGAAAAGATGATCCAAATTTTCAGAAGAGTTATTACATCTCGGGCATAAATCCGAGTTTGTAATCCCTCTTCTAAATCGAAGAAGATTCGTTGGGAGCTTGTTATGGAAAATGAGCCATAAAAAAGTTTTGAATTTTTGAGGCACTTTCAACTTCCAGAACCATTGCCATCCCTTGAGATCATTGCTCTCATCATTGATAAAATCATAGGCATTAGAAGCAGAGCAGGTCCCATTTTGAGAATCAGCCCACACAGGGTGATCCTTAGTCTGGGAGAAAACCGGTAGCACAGTGTTGAGAATCTCATTCCTCATGTCATTAGACAGAAGATGCTCAATGTTAACAAGGTTCCACCTGCCATTATCAATTATCTCTTCCACTTTCATAGGGATTTGAGTATGCAGTCTAGGAATTCTCTCCACAAATGGAGAGTTACCGCACCACCAATCAAACCACAAGTCCACAGAATTACCATCCCCAACAGACCATTTAGTCCCTTCCTTGAGAGGATTTCTAATGTGCATGATACTCCTCTACGTATGGGAAGCAATTCTATTGCAAGGCCAAGTTTGGATGGTATGATTTTTCAGGTATTTATCTTTTAAAACTTTGACCCATGAGCTCTCATCAGAGTTAATGAGTTTCCATCCAAGTTTCATAAGGAGAGCAAGATTTTGAGTCTTGGCTTTCCTTAAACGCAAACCACTTTTATCCTTACTCTTACAAACACTGTTCCAGTTAACCAAGTGAATTTTCTTTTTTTCCTCAGTGTCTCCCCATAAAAAATTTCTATTTATCCGATCCAATTTATCACAAACATTGATGGGGAAACGCATGGTTTGCATCATGTAATTAGGGATAGTGGCAGAGGAGGCTTGGATAAGGGTGGCTCTTCCCGCTAACATAAGAGTATTCGACTTCCAACCGGCAAGTCTACTTTGAACTCTTTCAATAATGCTCTTAAAATGGTTCTTGTTAGCCCTATGGTGTAATAGAGGCACACCAAGGTACTTACCCAGGTTATTGGTAAGGGGGATCCCACAGCAATTGCTCAAGTTTCTAGCTTTGTCACGTGGGATATTGGAGGAGACATACATTTTGGATTTGGCTAGACTCACAGTTTGGCCAGACATAATGCAAAACTCCTCAAGAACTTCCATAATGCTACGACAAGTCGTTTGGTTTGCTTGACCAAAAAGGATAAGATCGTCAGCAAAGAAAAGGTGTGAAATGGGTTGGGAGTCTCTAGAGACCTTAACACCTTTCCAGCTACCAGAATCACATTTCTTGTCAATAAGAATCGACAACCTTTCCATGCAGAGGACAAAGAGATAGGGGGAGAGAGAGTCCCCTTGTCTAAGTCCCCTACCAGGAGAAAAATCATCTAATGTTTCCCCATTCCAAAGAATGGAAGAATTGACACTAGTGACACAGTTCATAATAAGGGCAGTCCAAGCAGGGTTAAGGTTGAAGAAAATTAAAGTATCGAGAAGAAACTTCCAAGACACTTTGTCATAAGCTTTTTCCAAGTCGATTTTCACAATAACACCCCCTTGTTTCCCTTTTCTGTTACGAAGAGTGTGAAGGACCTCCTGGGTTATGATAATATTGTCCGTGGTCGATCTACCAGGTATAAAACTACTCTGATAGGGCCCTATAATTTTGTCCAGATAAGGTCGAAGTCTAGCAACAATCAGTTTAGTAATGATCTTGTAACGGACATTACATAATTATTGAGTAATTATTGAGCCGGATAAGCTACAATGGGCCACCTTCACGTGGTTAAAGAAAGGAGTAATAACATTACCCTGAGGTGGCAAATGCTATACTTATGGTTCGTTAATTGAAGACAAATGTGATTCGCTCATGGAATTACTGATGTTGGATACTTGGATCAACTAGGCACCTTGGTTCCTGGTAAAACAGAGACAACAAATGCAAAAAAAAAAACAAACCAGAAGCAACAACAAGACACAACACAGGCACAAAAAACAATTCTAGAACCAACCTAACAGCACTTACACTTGCACCAACATATACAGATATACTACAGCAAAAAACATGGCAAAACAAAACCTTTGGGAGCAGAAATGTTAGCGCAAAATGAAAAGTTAGCGCAAAGCCAACTCAAAGCCAATTCCCCTCTCACAGCAGAAATGTTAGCGCTCAAGGAGGGATTCGTTCTAGGGAATTCATAAAGCTTGCGGAAAATGAAAAGTGAAATGGATGCTCCATCTGTTATAAACTTTTTAAAGGATGCTACCAATGCAAACAACCCCCAAAGCACAGTTATTGATGATTGCAGGTATCTCCAGCTCCTTGAGCAGTCCGTGATTCGGCATATCTATTTACCTAAATTAAGCTCACATATTTACCTCAATTTTGACCTCAATGTTTTCTGGCTAAGGAAAATCAAAACAGCACCTAAAAATGATAGTAGTGATATGAAGACCATACACCTTCATTAATTTTTTCTGGCTAAGGAAAATTACAACAGATCTTTTGCATGGTCTTCACATCGATTGGGCACCTTCTCGTAGGAGAAGATGAGGTTTTTTGGTACAGTATTGTATTCTATTTTTTTTCGTTATAGCATTACCCCGAATATGGAAGGCCAAATCGGAAGGAAACGCACAAATCATGCCTCCGTCCCTGGTGGTATGGTTCCATTGCCTGGGGGCGCAAATGTGTTTACACGGAGCTATAACTTAATCTCAAATTAATTATATATTTATATGTGCTCTAGGAGCGATTCTAGTTGCTCTTGGGTGGCTAAAATATTAATCTCGCATTTAGAAGTGTAGAAGGGCAGTTAACTGAGTTAACATCAATTGGTTAATAGGACCTCTACTTGAATATTTTTTATGGTGTTGTTTGGCCAATTTCTCAATATATAGTTGAAGTAGAATTCGTTTGAACAACTAGACAACACAAATATAACTGCTCTTCCATTTAGCCTTTCTATGTTGAAGCCGGAATAAATAATTAAGTACTTTTGGAGGACTGCCATGTGATTTGCCACGGTCCGTCAAATAACATATTCACATTGGGCCTATAAATATAAGTATATTGGCTCCATGTAAAATTGTAGTGACGGAGAATTTTGGAGCATTACATGCATGACGGTGCTCTTAGAGCAGTGAGTAATCACCCTAAAGCGGGGCAGATATTTCAACAGAATTATAAATCACAAGAGCAATCTTATAATTTTAGCTCTCATCAACCATTTAAGGCATGAAGTAATGGGTCAGTACTGTCGATAATGATTTGGTAGAAAAATCGGAATAAAAGGACCAATGGAATTAGATGGCATTAAACATCTGGGCAACGACAAAGTTTGGGTTGTTAGAAGGGCAAAAGTTGAATGCACATCTATTTCGGGACCGCTATTATATGATCAATCCAAACAAGCATTTACGGTAAATTAGGTTTCATGGGACCTGAGAATGACGTTACCATTGTCACAATAGACATGCATTTTTTGTATTTTCAAACGCATAAATTTACAAATTTTTTCTGACCACAAGGTTGTTCAATAACACAAAGATATTATTGAACAAAACATTTCCATCAAAATGCCGTGTATCAGTGTAAGAAAATAATCCTTCATTTGTATCATACATACATACTCCATCCATCCCTTTTTAACACTTCATCTTTTTTATTTTGAATTATCCTTTAATAAGTGTCTATTTGAAAAAAAAGTATTGGTAAAAATTATTACATTTTCTCAATAAAAACACCACCTAACATCGCAGTCCAGAAAAACCTCCCCAATTAAAGAAATATTTTCCTCACCTTCTGTTTTCTTATACCTTGGATACATCTCTTGAAATCTTCCACGGTTCCACTGTATAATCCTTAAGATCACAATTTTCTTATAATCTTTAATTGAATATTTATTGCGGTGTTGTTTGGCCAATTTCTGAAAACAGTTGAAGTAGAATTTGTTTGAACAACTAGACAAAACAAATATAGCTGCATGCATTTCAGTTTATTATTTTCTATGTTGAAGCCAGAAGAAATAAATAAGTACTTCTGGAGCATCGCCATGTAATTTTCCATGGCCCTTCACACCACATATTCACACACGGCCTATGAATATAAGTATACCACTTGTGATTTTCCATGGCCCTTCACACCACCTATTCACACAGGGCCTATGAATATAAGTATACTGGCCCCATGTAAAAGTATGGTGATGGACAGAGGCAGCTTTATATAGTGTGATGGGTGGTCTATTGAATACCTTAAAAAATTTGTTTTGTTTAGAATATATGTATTTTTTTCGTACTTTTATTTAAGTTTTGTCCTTTTTGAACACCCAAACTAAAAATATTCGATCTCCCTTCCCAAAACAATTTGAGCAACTGGCCTAAAAAAATCAGCCTACAAACTAATCCAATGCATGTAAAGAAGTCAACTAAAAAAATCAGCCTACAAACTAATTCATAGTTGCTCATTTCCTTGCAGTCTGTAAAGTAGAGCCCACCCCGGTTGCTGGCTTGCAGCTTCATTCTTCTATAGAGCGGGCGTGAAATCTGGGTCCGGATCGGGCCACTGGAGTTGGGGTTTGTCTGATCCCTTGTCCATATGCAGCTTTGGGCTAGAATTTCGAACATTAGGGCTAATTTCTTTCATTATTATCTTTTTTATTCAAGGGATTAGTACTAATATCAGTGATAATGCATTCATTGTTGTTATTGGATTAAATGCTAAAACATATGTAAAATTTCTGTTTGTATAAATTTATGGATACTTATTAAAGATATGTAAAGTACAAGTGTTAACATTGCCAATCCGAACACAATATGATTTTAAGAAAGTCAGATAATTCGGAGTGAAGCAAAGAAAAATAAAATGACAAGATTCAAACACGAACAACACCAAAACATGCACCCCCCTCCCTACAACAGATAAAGTGGCAGAACACGTAAAACTGGTTGACGGCCTTGTTTGGTGTTTTCTTTTACTTTTGGTTTTTCCCCAGAATACATCAATCAGACTAGTAAATCACGTTGGCTCTAAGGGGGTGTTCTGCTAAAGTTTTTTTTTCAAATAATTTAGTTTTTTTTACAATTTTTTATGTGATGTATTGTGAGAGAATGACATTTCTTGATTTTTGGAAAAAAAAAACTGTTTTTTATTAATGAAACACCCCCTAATTACCATGCAAAAGTAAAAAGGAACTCAAAGCTGCACTACTAAAACACCCTGTCACATTTTGTTTATTAATCTCTCTGTAACAATAATGTAAAAGTACATAATATGGAGCGATAGATACGAGAAAACTTTAATCACATCCTTGGCATTATTGCCTTAGGCTTAGTTTTTCATTTGAAAAAATGGGAATCTCATGAAATTAGTGGGTTGATTTTAGCAAATAATTTTTAGGCTTATGTTTTTACTCTTTGCAAAGAAACTACACGCAGTTTTTACTCTTTGAAAAGAAACTACACGCATACATGGATATATAGAGAAGAGGTACTGAGAGAACAGGCAACCAATTATATCTCCTTGCCGACATGCATAATCGTAAATAGCAAATATGTAAATAGTAAATATTTAATTTTAAAATATAGCAATTGTTTCACAATAAATGTTAGATTGTTAACCACCAACTCATCTAAATAAATACATGTAAATATTTTAATTATTAGTAGGCGCGGTGATGTTTGAACGCATGATCGATTGCTTGTTCTGATAACGTATCAAATTTCTTAGAGGTTTTTTTAATTTTTTTGGGTAAATTTTCATAGAGGTTTCTAACCTGAAACTCATTGATATTAGGGGAAGTAAACTCTAGATCATATTAATTAAGTAAACTTGGGAGACTTAGGTGAGTAATGTGTTTAAAGTCTAATACTCTCCATCGTGTGAAGTTCAGATGCATGTGGAGGTATGGATTGATGAGATCAAGCAATTGACTCGAGTGAAAATTCAATCACGAGGTGATAATTATTCGGTACGTACTCTTAAAGTACCATTACCATGTGACAATATAGTACTCTCTGTCCCACAAATGACAGATTGCCACCACACTATGGGGTGATATGTCACCACAATATGTGGGTCATTCCTTGTCTCCCAACTACCCAAAAAGAGTGATAATAAATGTTCTAACCGAATGATTTGTCGCAACGTAAATAGTTAGAAATACCACAATGGCAATGGTACATGATACTCTGGGAGCATTGAAAAATTACTTGAATAGTGTTTTTAATTTGATGTAATTCATAATTGTATTATCCTATCGTTTGGACAAAAAAAAAAAAAAAGAATGGCCGAAATTGCTTGAACACTAAACGCTAAAAAGAAAATAATACTATCATTAGCCTAGAAAGAAAGACGTGTCATGAAAAAAGGGCAAACTTACTCCTTTATTATAGCCATACATTCAGAAACATTCCCCTTAGACTTAGAGATACTTTTACAATTCTACTTGGAAACATGACCAGATGTTCATGATAATAGGGGGTACGTTTATTTAATATAAATACTAACGATGAGTTGAGCAATGGTAAGGCCAAAATAGACGAAGCCCAAACAGAAAGCTATGAACTTCCATGGAGAAGCAAAATACTGGCTTCTCAGGTATGCCATATGCTTTGGCCAAAAACGCTTGCTATACATTGTGGCTCTGTTGCACGCGTCACCAAATAAGAACTCTGTTACTACAACTCCCTTGCATAGCTTGTTGAATAGATCGGCGACGTCCTCGCTAGCACCCTTCGAGTAATCCACGACTCCGGCCTTTTCGAGCACTTGGACGTCTATATTAGAGTTCACGAGCATGTCCATGAGTGTTGCATAGGAAGTAAAGTGCTGCGAAATGCCATGGCAACACTGTTCAAAGGCAATGAAGTTCCTGAGGTATGGCTCCGTCTGGTCGCCTATTCTATGAGAGGGGATTTCAAAACGAGCACTACGACACCACCAAAATGGCCCTTCAGGTTCAGTGAACTTCACCTAGAACAGATCATTTCCTGTACCGGATACAAACTTGACTCCTGCATAGAGCAGTTCTGTTGCAGAAGGCATGTAGTGCATTAATTTCCCCTTTCCTGTTGGATCACGAGGAAGGAAATCGTCATGTATTTTGTGGAGGACATGATAATGGTAACTATCATTACGACGACTTGAAACCTCTTCTTCAGGTTTAGAATTATTCTTGTTGCCCGAAAACCAAAGGACGCAGTCACGAGGCCAACAAGGAGTTTTTGCGCTACCAGTAGAGTTGGTGGACTGTCCTTCGACTGGACGTATCAGGTACTCAACATTTCCTAGAAACACATAATCGGTGAGCTACAAGTTCTCCAGGAGCAGGGGATTATTTGGGATCCGAGCCAGAGAGTCAGTGGGAGCAATCTCTCAAGCACTAAGAATGGAATTTGGTTCTCTAGAAGTAGCAAGTCGTGCTGTACGGTGATGCGAGTTAAACCGTTAGCGAAAAGAGGATCTGCTCCCTGCTTTTTCAAATGCAAAATTAATTGCATTAGTATATGTTCGTTAATTTGACAAATTATTTGGAATTGGTATTACACTTCAACAAATGTAGCCGAATGCAGCGAAATCAAGAGACAAAAGTATTTTTGCTTGCAAATGATACACATTTCGCGACAAAAAAACAATTTTTTTTTTTTACATTTATAAAACAACTAGTGAGAAAAATATATTTTCTTGCAAATTATATCCTTTCGGCAACGAAACATAATTTTTGTCGCTCATAAGTATTTTTTGCTAGCAAATTGTACTCATTTATCGAGCTTTTAAAATAAAAACAAGTGATTAATGAGGGAAAACAAATTCCCGCCTATTGTTGTCTGTTGCGAGAAAAAACAAATTTTATCACCTTTGTAATGATTACCGAGGAATATTAATTTGTTTTTCTCTAATTCGACACATCGCACAAGTAAATTGTAAACTTAATTGTAGTTAAACGAGGAAACAGATTTCTCGAAGTTTTTCTAAATAAAATTAAATCGTAAACAATCTCAGTTTATTAAAGATTGAATGCGTATTATTGAATAATTAGCTCAATCGAAGTAGCTTTGAGGTTACTAATTTATTTATTTATTTTTTTTAAAAGTAAAATTCCGATCGTGGGCAACCTTTGGCAGAAACACAAAATCGGTGAGCGCCGACCTCTTGTGGAAAAGAGTTGGACGGGATCGGAGCGAGAGTGAGTGGGAACAATCTCTTCAAGCAAGTCGTGGTGTATGGTGATACGAGTCAAATCATTTGACTTTTGGATGCGTATTTTGTATCTTTATTCAAAAAGTACAAAAATTATTAAAATATTAAAAAATTGACTAAAGACGAAACATTACAAAACCGTATACAAAAATATTATCTCCAGAACTTATCTCAAAATTACCAACCAAGATCTTCTAGTCCCTGCTTTTTGAAATGAAAAATTACGAAGTACATTAATATATCCTCATTTATTTGACAAACTATTTGGTATTTATGTTAGACTTCAACAAAAGTAGTCTAATGCAAAGAAATCTAGAGACAAAATTAATTTTCCTCACAAATGGTACACATTCACAAGAATATGTTTTTCGTTGACATTAATAAAACTAGTAGCCAAGAAAATACATTTTCTCGCAAATTGTGTGCTTTACACCAATGAAACCTAAATATAATCGCTTATAACTTTATAAGTACTTTTCCACGCAAGTTGTACCCATTAGGTCAGGAAAGTTTTTTTTTATTTTTTTTTATCATGTTATTAATATAAATAAAACGAGGAAAAACAAATTCCATGCCTATTCTAGTCAATTGGCTTTTGGTGAGAACAAACACATTTTGTCAGCTTTTCTAATAATTAGCAAGGAATTACTATCTTTAGTTCTACTTATTGCACAAGTAAGTTTAGTATACTCCCTCCGTTCCCAAATAAATCTTGAGTATTTTGTACCTTAATAAATGTGTGTTTCGAAAAGTTTATGGGTTAAATTTTGTGTAATTATTATTTTTCCCTTTTGAAAGTTAGTGGGTGAAGAGGTAATGGATAAAAATGCAGGATAATTTAGAAAAGTAGAGGTAAAAGTTGATGTGTGTGAGGTGTAAACTGGAGGTAAAGTTGATGTGATGAAATACAGATTTCTAGATTTTTATATAAAAAAAATAAATAGTTTTTTTTTTTTGGAAACGGGAAAAACGATATTATTATAACTCAATAATGGGTAGGGACAAGATACACCAAACACTTGAACCAAATACAACGATAAAAAATGAAAGTAGAAATACAGACATCCTACAAAAGTTGGATGAGAAGAAGAAAGAGTAAATAAAAAATAAATAAAAAATAGTTACACAATCTCTGTCAGTGTTTCCATTAATCCAAATGCACAGAATGGTCAGCTTTCCGTTGGAATAACAAGAAGATTAGTTTTCATATTAATCCAAATTAAAAGTCTTTTGGATGCAAGCTAAAAGTACCCATTGAGGCGAAAAAAGAAGATCAAGTTTTGTTAATTGACAACGTCAGGCCGCCTGAGTAGCCATAGTAAAAAGGACACCTCTAACACGGTGATAAAATAGAAATGTGGTTACACTAAGCTTCCTTACCTATGAGTAGAAACCGTAATAATAACGGCGGTGTCTGTAGAGAAATTCAAGGATGAAGCAACCATCGACCAACATCATTTCCGCATCCAGCGCAACTTCTTCCCCGTAGCATTTCTTTGCATCGTCTATTGACTTCTCCATTGCCGCCACACAGTCTTGTAAAATCTTCTTCTGCTCTGCTTCCTGGTTCTCCATTCCTTGGGTCATTCGACAAAGTAGGTCATTCATGTAACTCATCTTGATGTGTTGCATGGGTGTTTGGAAGTGTGGGTCATTTCGGTGAAGAGGGCCGATAGCGATGCATTGAGGTGTGTAGGCGCTTTCATTCATCTTACGAAGCTTTTTGGGCACCCTGTAAATGCAAGCTGAAGATAAGGATTTGGCTTTCTGGGCACCTTCACGGATTGTCGAAGTAAGGCGCTGAATAACATTCTCATTGCCATTCTTCCTTTCGCTCGTTTCACCTGGGTGGATTTCCATTTGATCAAGAAGCAGTTGGGTTATACTTAGTGGTACTTATTGTGTTATCGGTGGAAATAGTTTTTGGGTTTTCCTCTTTTGGTTTGAGCTAAATACAGATCCTCTCCTCTCCTCTTATTGGTTCACGCCCAATGGGTACTTATTGTCATGCACATGGCCTTCCTTCGCCAATGTCTTTTTACATAAAAATTCTTTTCTTGGCTTTCCTTCGTCTATTATTCTAGGTTTGCCAGTGCCTCGTAGTATAGTGAAAGTGAAGCTACAGCCGTAAATTAGAAAGTAAGGTGGGACCAAAAAAGGCAAAAAAACAAATGCAATGCTTGGGGCCATCTTATTTGAGAAGCTCAGGAAAAGCGTGAATAGTCTGACATCCAAGGTATAAAAAAAAAATTCTACAAACCAAACACAACTTATACATACGAAAGACACACTGACATGTGATAGAAAAAGGGAATGCCATACCACAAAAGCATCGATCATAAGAAGTCGGTCCGGAGGTTTTGGCAGGTTCAATTTAACTTGCGAGCAATGTTTGAGGCCATCTTATATCACTAAGCGTGGTAAGTGCTCGAAACTGTAAAGATTAAGTTGAGGTGTGAGTAGATGGCTCGGCACATTTGAAACGTCCAAACTGCAATGCCCAAAACCGGAGAAAAACTTGGGTGCCAAGAGGGTAACATCCGACGTGGTGCCCCTTCGCCACATCCAGGCCGTCCAAAAGTATATTGGACGGTCCGGATTAAAACACTCTCTTTCCTCACTCTCTCTCACTACTACAATAAAGTTAAAACATCACGGGTAAAAACCGTGAGCTTTATAATTTAATCACGGTTTTAAAACCGTGGTTGATGGAGCCGTTATTAAAAGTCTTCAAAATTCAACCACGGTTTATGTCTGTAATTAAATGTAAGTCCAAACTGATATGGAAACACACAAGGCGTGATGATAAACAAGATAAGACCACGGTTTGGACAACAAACCGTGGTTAAAGATCGTAAAAGATCACGATTTGAACAAAAAAGCGTGTTTAAAAACATTATACAATTACGGTTTACATGGCAAACCGTAGTTAAATCAACAATATTATCACGGTTTGAAGATAAAACTGTAATGAAATTAGTTTTAAGATCACGGTTTGGACAAATAGCGTGATTAAAAATACTATACAATCACGGTATGCTCAAAAAACGGTTATTTAAATTAATTATATCATCACGGTTTGGACAAAAAACGGTGATTGGATTAACTATACCATCACGGTTTGGACATAAAAACGTGCTATATGTATTTAATGTGACGTGTCTCGTGGAATCATCTCCACAACCTCCCAATTCTTATCCCAATATGCATTTGCTAAGAATTGAACCTCCAACCTCTCAATTCTTATCCTAACACTCAACCACTAGGCTACCCAAGTCTTTCTGTCACATTTCCCAAAATTTATGTATATGTATTATCTTTTCATTTATTCCCTTTTTATATTACAACAAATATGTAATATATTTTACATAAAATAATATATTATATTATATATTATGTTACATTACATCATAATATTTTAATTTATAGAAATCATACAATCGACGACGTAAATTTGGTAGCCGTAGATTAACCTTTGGCGACACCTAGTAATTTACTAGTAGACCCTAAAAAAAATTAGTTAGTGACATGTTTTCTCTTTCGAGACTAGCATTTTTTGTCGCCATTATGTCTCTGCCAAATTCTACTTTGGCGACTAAGCTCATATTTTGGTAGACAAAGGCATTGCATGAGGCGACAAACATTTGTTTCGTCACCAAAAGTGATGCATAAGGAAACAAAATTAAAAAAACCTAAAATAAACAATAAAGTAGTTACTAGTCCATCAAACTTGTAATCGGAGTATGATTAAAATATGCTAACACATTTTATCAAGGTTAGAAAACCTGTGATAAAAAAGTTTTTTTTTATCACACTTGTAATCGAAGTGTGGTTAAAATATGGGAAACACATTTATCACAGTCAGAAAAAATGTGATAAAAAAGTTTTTTATCACGGTTGTAACACAGCGTGGTTAAAATAAATACATTTTATCACAGTTGTAACAAAGCGTGATAAAAATAAACACATTCTATCACGGTTGTAACAAAGCGTGGTAAAAATAAACACATTCTATCACGCTTGTAACAAAGCGTGGTGAAAATAAACAGATTTTATCACACTTGTAACAAAGCGTCGTAAAAATAAACACATTTTATCACACTTCTAGGAAAATGCGATTAAATTAAGCAATTATAATCACAGTTCTTTTAAACCTGTGATAATTATGATTAATCACTACGGTTTTATTAGCAAAGTGACATTAAAAACTCACCTTGCATTTCTTTATCACGGTTTCATCAAAACCGTAATCTTTCAAATTTTCTTAGCGTGATCTTTATCAATTATTCTAGTAGTGTCTCCTTTTCCTCTCTCCCATTTCTCTCTCGAAATTCGGACGGTCCAATACACTTTTGGACAGCCCAGATGTGCCGAAGGGACCACGTGTTGCCATTTGCACCCAAGTTTTTCTCCCAAAACCGAATCACAAATGAGCATCTCTGTTTACATTTAAATAGTAATGATTTTTCACTTTATCCCTCATTTAAAACTTTAACTAGTATTTAGCTTTTAAGTAAATCTTCTATTTCAAATTTTTCCTATATATAAAAGGGGGTGCACATACAGTATTTCGCCTTTAGATTAAACAGTAAAATTGTCTTATAATTCAACAATATTCTGGGGAGAGCTCCCAATTTAGAGTCGACATTTTCATATTGGATTGTTCCATAACAAGTGAATGTATTGAAAAGTTAGTTGGTAAAAATTTGTATATCATTTTTCCTTTTTGAAAAGTTAGTTGGTAAAGCGTTAATGGGAGAATAATTTTGGAAACTTGAGGTAAAAGTTGATAACAAAAGTGTAATGATGGATTCAAAGGTGCTGCTTTTGTCCGCCTCCTTTTCCCTTAAACGACGTCGTTTTACTCATTTTCTTGATATACCTCAAAACTTCAAAGGGTCCTGTTTAGAGAGTTAATTTTCAAAAGTGTCTAAACCTTAAAGTCAATGCCTAAACCAGCTATACCTTATCTCAAAGAGCCTAAATTCCCTAAAATTGAACCCCAAAATTAATTCTCCAAACAGGGCCATTGGAAGCTTTGAAGGTGTACCAAAAAAATCAGTAAAACGACGTCATTTTGGGAAAAAGTCGGGCGAGAAAGCAACACCCCCCGTTTCTGTAATGGTGATGTTTATTTAATAAAATGGATTTACGAAGCAACATGCTTAAAGAGAGAGTACATCCTAAATAGACTGCAAAGATTTTGGAGTTACTTAATTTCTCTCGGTACACTTTTATCTTCACCTAACGTTGATACCAAATTTTATATTTTTTCCCCCTTTTTTTTCACAGTTTTCTAAAATGCGAGTTACACCATCACGAACTTTGGTAAAATCATTTGGTGCCTGTAGTGTTAGACCTGGGGAATCTTTGTCAATCTGCGGAGGCAGGATTGTGGCTTCATTTGATTTGATCGCGATAGAGTAGAGCTTGATCACCCTTTCTAGGCAAGGAAGTGGAGGCTGCGGTATTTCAATTGGGTCCGGGGTCCTTGTAGTGAGGCCATCCGGCCATCTACCTCGGCAATGAACATTCGGATTTTAATCCAAACAATTAACAGCTCAGATCATTTGGAATTTGGATTAAAGTTTAGCTGTCAGTATCGAGATGGACGGTCGGATTGGCCTCACTACAATCCTGTAGTGAGGCTTGCTACAGGACCCTCAAATCCGTTTTAAAGCACCTGGGCCGGACGGCTTTATTGCGGCTTTTTATCATTAAAATTAGGATGTTGTGGGGAAAGAAGTGTCAAAGGTAGTGCTATCATTTTTGCATTCGGGCTTAATGCTAAAGGAGATTAATCATACATATATTACCCTTTTTTCCTAAAATTTCCAATCCGGTTATTGTTAATGATTTTCAGCTTATTAGCCTATGCAATGGCGTGTGTTAGTCTATCGATTGCGGAGAGTTTTGGATCATTTAGTTCTTGAGTTTCAGAATGTCTTTATCCTCGGGAGGCATGTTTGATAATATCCTTATGGCGCATGAGCTTATGGAGTTTATTCGTCATAAGAAGGCGGGTAGTAAGGCAGTGTTTGCTCTCCAACTTGATATGAATGTCTTGCTTTCTCTTTTTTAAACGGCGGCCCGCGGCTGGACTCTGCTTTCAAGTTATGTATCTTGCAACGGTTATCAGCATTGCTATTTCTTTGGAAAGTATCTCCTGTTTCCTTCTTGTGTTACAAACATCCATCAAATGTACAGGGTAAAGTTCCGTTAAATTGATAACGGAAGTTGCTGACCTGGCTATATTTCTTTGGCCAATAAGAATAATAAATAGACTTTGTATAGGCCGCATAAAACCCAAATCATGAACTACTCTACTTATTCCCAGTCGGCTGCCCCTGTTTAAGATATATGTGGGTCAAGTTCGAGTATTTGTATATGGGTTGGGTTTGGGTTTTGTACCTTTTTTTCCCAAGAAAATGACAGAAAATTATTCCGTCCAATTTGTGACGGAGTAGCCTAATTAATGTGGGTTAAGTTAGACTATAGGGGTAATGTAGGTAATTGATCCCTCTTAATTTAAATTTGAATTGATCTCTGCTTGTCCTCTTACAAATTGTCATTCCCCAAGAGGGACAAGTCAATTGAGACCGAGGGAGTATTTATCTCTTGGTTTGACGGTTATAGCCCTCCCCTGCCACTAATTGCTCCGTCAAAACTATTCAATTTACTATTTATCATGTAGATGAAGAATTGGATGAAATAGGCTAAAGCAGAATCGATAAAGTTTGATTTGCTAAACCAGAAGGAAAGTAATGAAAGCCAATATGACTTGCTAAACGCGGACCTATGCTCTAACAAACATCAAAAGGCATGCAACAAGAATTGAAATTCCTATTTACCAGATTTCATTTGCAACATAAGCTCCAAAATATTGCAGTAAGCAGTCAACCACTTTATCATCACAAGAGAATAAAATTAGCAGGTCCGTGACAAAACCAAGTTAACCAAACCGAGTCTTATGCTGCAATCATTTAGTCAATCTGGAAAGCAAGAAATGAGCCCGGTTTTTAAAACTAGGAACGCGACTGGATTAGTGGAGAATATAAAATTAAGGAAAGCATTTTGCCGAAGCAGCCGCAGTTAATTTTAATTCCTTGTGTACTTTGGGCCATTAGATTCTAGTTGATGTATGATTAAAGTGTTTTGTGGGGAACTTGCAAACAGTTTTTTGCGGGGTTTGGGACTCAGGATGTAGAGAATTGGCTTGCTAAAGGTGTCAAACATAATTGGAATCTGATTCTTGTTTTTAATCTCTTGTAGGAGTACATTTTATGATGTTAATAAATTAATTTTAGGTGGTGGTTTTTACCAAAAATGAATTGGAGCCGACAACTCAAATCATAACAAAACCACGAATAGTACACAATTTTTTTATTTTTTTTTTGGTTGTCCATACAAATTTTGATTTTAGCCAAAGTTTCCTACTCGAAGGCAGGCAGCCTCATCTATTATCATTGATAAATTTTACTGGTTACAAATACTCACTCAGATCAAATAAATCACAGTGGATATTGCAAAACCCAAGCTCCGATATCCGTTTCTCTATTTCCGATTTCCCATTTTCTGTTGTCTGATCTTTCTTTGTCTATGGTTCAGTTTGTGTCTGGTTTTCTAGGCTTGGTTGTTTTTTTCCTTTGGTTTGGTCTGTGTTTTGTTTCTTTGGTCTCTGCTGCTACCGGGTGGGGGTTGTTCGTGTCTTTGTGGGTTGCTTTTGCAGTCTTGTCCTATACAGATTTGGGGGAGTCTTTTAGGGTGCTTTGTTCTGGCTGCATTTCTGCAGTCTTCCATTGCTGCAGCTTCTATGCCTACTCTGACTGCTTGTTACTTGCTGCTATGAATGTCATGGTAGTTCTTTGCTGCTATGGATTGTTACGCTGCTATAAATGTTACGGTAATTCCTTGCTGCTATGGATTGTTCAAATGTTACAATAATTCTTGAAAATGGCATTCGGCTATGGAGTATGCAATCTGCTGTCTATATGGAGTTTTGAAGTACTGCTGCAATGAATGATTTACTTTGAAGTTGAATTTCTCTTTGCTGGGAATCTCTGTGGTCCTTTTGTTAAAATTCATAAGGAGCATGGTAGGAGCTAGACTGCTATTTGAAGGGCATGCTAGGAGCTGGACTGTTATCTGCTATTTCTCAAAATAAATAGGAGTTGTACTGCTTTTGCATGGTATATGAAGTTGCCTTGGAGCTGGACTATTTTCACTTAAGGCTACTGTTTGAATGGCACCCAAAAATGCCAAGGAGCTGATTGATATTCTTATTATTTCTGATGTTCCAAATCTGTTTCTCATGGTTGATTGCTTGTCAACCAATGTTATCTCCTTTTGGGTCCTTGCCCGCATATGATTGGCGTGGGATGGGGTGCCAACCTAGTTGGGATGTCATTCATCATTGTGATGCCATCGTACTTGGTTTCCCTTGAATCTTTGTAATGCGTTTTCAAAGATAAATAAATTTCTTTTTGCCGTTCAAAAAAAAAAATTCAATTTCCCATCTCTTAATCTTTCTTCTTTTATTTCTCACTTGCCGGTATATACCGCTGGGAACCTCCAGAAAGGCCGGAACTCGTCAGTACCGGCCGGAAGCGGCAGTAAACACTGGAAAGTTTGACGGGACGGAATCAGCCCTCTATTATACCGGATTCTATCCAAAACGGAACATACCGGCCGGTATGGAAAGATATTCACAACGTTGATATTACTTCTTTATTAGCTCAGTTAATCTAGTAAATCATATTAGAGGTGGCAATGTCCAACCCAACCCAACTTACCAACTTATAACCCAACCCAACTTACCTATATTAAAATATAGGTCATATATGGATCAAACCATATTAACCCATAAACACATGGGTTTAAACTGGGTTCAAAATGGGTTGGAACAAAAAATTTAAAAGGTTATATGTTCTCCTTTTCTCAGTAAAGCACACACCGAATTGAAATTGTGTTCTGACAAAACCAACTCATACAACCGCACAACGACGTTGTCTCCCTCGTCATCCTCTCTTGCTCAAGAGATCGTTGAATCGATCCAAAATCAGGGTTTGGATTTCTGGTGCGCGCACGCGCGAGAGAGAGAGAGAGAGAGAGAGAGAGAATCGTGGTTTGGATTTCTGGTGCAATGGAGTAGACTGTGTACTCTCTGTTTTCCCTTGCATTTTCATTTGCCAAGCAAAAAGAAGGTTGGGTTGGGTTGGGTTGGGTTGGGTTGGGTTGGGGTGGGGTGGGGTGGGGTGGGTTGGGGTTTGCTTTACCTATATTCAACCGATTCACTTTTAACCCGTATTAACCCACCCACATTCAACCTATACCAACCCACTCAAACCCAACCCAACTCAACCCACCCATTTGCCACCTATAGCTCTAATAGGTGTTTAAATATTTTCAAGTCAGCAGGTCAAGCAAGGGATAAAAAACCAGCTTCCTCTCCTTTTGCAGAGCTTCCCTTCCTTCGCTAACTCGCTGCTCCCCTCTTAAACTTGGGTTGGATCCCCTAGGTTCTTACTTCTTAGTAGCAATCGACGCCCTTTTCTTCTTTTACTTTACATAGCTTTTAGTCTCCTTGATAGCTGGAAGTTCTCCAAAAGTATAAAAAGCTAGACTTTGTACCATCCATTCCGATGTGGTCGGATTCTGTTGGCTAACCAAGCCAATGATCAGAGATCCCCTCACTTGAACTGCCAAGACTCGGTATTTTTGTTGTGGGTAACGCCATTAACGAATTACTTAATTATCCTCCTTGGTTTTTTAGTTGTTGCTCCCTCATGGCAAAGACTCAGTTAGGATCTCATATGAGTGTCTACGTGCGAACAAAAAGGTGGCGTACCCCAATACATAGGCGAATGAGTATAGGTCACTTGAGCCACCTGGAATTCGGAAGCAGCAAGGTTAAATAGGCCACTTGAGCCACCTGGAGAGACCGCTCAAGCGAACTAGAAGATTCAATATGTACAGGAATTCGGAGGATACAACAAAGCTAAATAGGTTGCTCGAGCCACTTGGAGAGACCACTCGAGCGAGCCATGCTAGGTCAAAAAATCTAGATAAAGCGTGATATTCATTCTGTTCAACAACTCTAGCAGCCACAACGTGTATAGAGAGAGAAAAAGTTCGTGAGAGCAAAAGAAACACTTGTGGGTTATTTCCTTGAGAGATTTGATGAGGTCTAAAGATTTATATGCTTAGAGAATATCTCTAAAGGTGTTGAATTGATAGGCGCGTGGGAAGCTTGCTTTTGAGCACCTAAGTAGGGTGATTTGGCATGTTAGACGTGCTTTAAGCTTCATTTTCCATTTAATATGTGCACGTGGTGTTCTTGGTGGGTTGAGCGTATTTTGCAGGTAATTTGGGGCTGTGGGTGCAATTTCGTGACCGTGGAGTACATGCACGTAGATCATGAGTTAGAAGCGAACGGATGTTGCATGGAAGTGATCATAATCCGTCGGGAGCGCTACACTAATTCTTTGGAGCGCTCAAATTGGGCACAAAAGGTCCAGAAAAATGAACAGAAGGTTTTGGAGCGCTACACCAAAAGTGGTGTAGCGCTACCGGTTGGATAGTGGTCAACGGTCAATGAGAGTAGGCAGCTGGTCAACGCAGGGGTAGCAAAGCGGTAGCGCTACCCCATTTCTTGGTAGCGCTACCGAGCGGCTATGATGGCCTTTGGACGCTGTCGTTTTGTCTTCGCGCAGAGGATTTTCATTTTGTTTTCCATTAGGATTAGGATAATTAGTATAAATACTTGTTTTAACACTGGAGTTAGGGTTCCACATATTGTTTTTAGGTTTCCACTTTTTAAAGTTTCGGCTACAGTTTTTTCAGCATTCAGCATTCAAGTTTATTTTGAGATTTTCAGATTTCCGGATGTCAGATTGGTGTTTGGTATTGATCATTAAGTTCGTGGTTTTCTTGCAATCCGTGGTATCGCTTTCTATCTTTATTTTATTCTTCAAGCATGTCTAGATCTAGGTTTACTTTGATTTCTGCAGTTATTAACACCATGAGCGAGTAGTCGTATAGAGTGCGGCTGCAGGCGAAGGCGCTGCGCACTAGACTAATCGATGTTTCACCTCGGGGCCGAATTAACTTGATTTTCGGGCAGTTTTAGGAAACGGAAACTCGTCTAACAAACAAAACCCAGGCATCGCCGGAATTCGAATGCGCACGGAATCTGGTGACAGGTGGTGCGCATTTGTTAGGGATCTTTTTCTTATTCTAAAATCAGTAAAAAGAGTAATTGTGGCCCGAGTAAACATTGGTTAGGCTAGTCGCGGACACTGGGTTCCCACGGCTGTACTCTCCTTTTAAATTCATATTTAGTTAATTTAGTTGTGTAATCGAGTTAGTATACTAATCTCATTGAACAAGGGGTGGCTACCTAAGAGCCAAGATAAACTGTGAACCCGTCATCTTTGAGTCCTGCACACGTTCGTCCGTCTCTGTGGATTCGACTCCGGTACTTCCGGATATTATGCTACGTCGGTCGAGAGTCCTACGCTTGGGACGCGTCTTATTTTTAGTCACCTGGTCGGTCAAGCATGTTTGGCGCCGTTGCCGGGGACGGCAACGTGTGTTCAAAGAAGTCGGGTCGGGTTAGTATCCTTGTGTTTTTATCTGAGTCAATAAAAAAAAAAAAAATATGTCTTTTGTTTACAATTTTGTTCTTTCCTTTTTCTTTATCTTTTTCTTTGTAGTCTTTAGTTTTTAGTTTTTAGTTTCAAAAAAAAAAAAATTAGGTAAGGGGATACAGTCATGATAAAGCCGATAACGATGCGCGATCACCTTTTTGGGCGTGATATGTGGGACTCTCCCCAATTACCCCAATTCCATGGCTTAGGTTCCGAGAATCCATATTGGCATATTACAGAACTGGAGGAGCTTTTCCCGAATGATAAGGTGCGTTTGCTTAAGTTTTTCCCATCATCTTTGCAAGACTATGCTTTGACTTGATTTTATTCGTTGAATCTCGGCTCAATATTTACATGGCAAGATGTGGAAGAAGAGTTCTACAGGAAGTTTTCTCCCATATATGCAACTCATAATCTTCTACAAGAACTTGAAAATTTTTATCAATTCGATAATGAGTCTTTTGCATGTTGTTGGTGGAGGTTTAGAGAACACACTTTACTCAATTGGCGGGATCATAATTGTGAAACGATTCCCCTTGTTACCATTTTCTATAACGGTTTACATTCTACAACGCGTAAGCTTGTAAATGATATGTTTGATGGTGTATTTTTAGATACAACCGCTACTAACAATTTGGAGTACTTTGATGAGTTGGCCGAAAGTTTAGAATGGTGGGACCATGATTTACATGTTAAAGAAAAGGAAGTTGACCCACTTGTCATTGAGGGTGGGGTTGATGAGTGTTTGGTGGAACCTTCTGAGTTGGGAGTGAACGCGGAGCTAACTGCCCAAGGTTCCCCCCTTGAGTCTAATGTAAAGGTCGAACCCCCTCTCATGTATCTCCCACTGTTGGTCCGTGCTGCCTACGTTTTCCTTTTGCGCTCCTATGAGTCTAGAGAATGAGGAGCTCACTGCCCTCCGTGTGATGGTCCGACAGAAAAATCTCCCACTGCTGAGGAGTGGGACGCTGAGATTGATTATTTGCAGTCCTTAATGGACGAGCAAGATAGGAAGTATGGGTTTGAGAGTGAGTCTCTTATTTTTTGGAACCAAGACTTTGTTGAGGAGGAATTAGTTGAGAAACCGAACTTGGCGGAGGAGGTTTTGGTAGCAGAGTCGCAGTCGACGGTAGTGGAATATATTGATTTTCTTGGTGTTGAAGATTACGATTTTGTTTATCTTCCTTTTATCGCCAATTATGTCCACTACTCGAAAATTAATTTGGTTCCACATGCGCACTTAGAGGCACTTCAATTTCTTCAAACAATTCGGCAATTGCTTTACTCGAAGTATCTTTTCTTGTGGTCTAGCCGAGTTCAATTTTTAGTGCAAAGCGTAGCGTGGGGTGGTGCATTCATGGGATTCATCTTTGTGGATTTGATTAATTTTCGAATTCCACGTTTCCAAGATCTCTCTCTCTCTCTCTCTCTCTCCCAATTAAAATTAATTCAAAAAAAAAAAAAAAACCATGATGGTCTTGTATAGCCACCCACTCTTCAATTCAAGTTGGGGGATGGGGAGAAAAGTATGACACGTGAGACTACGTGAAGGTCTGGTGGTGTTCTTTATTTGTTTTTTTTTTGTTTTGTTGTGGCCCGGCTTTCACGAGCGGGCGGTACTGACGTCATTTGTTGCCTAGTAGGTAGTTGGTTCTTAAGTCTTTTGCAGGACGAGCATGGTACCACACCAGCCTTGGTAGTTTGGGCCTCTCCGTCGTAGTGAGTGAGGCATTCAGGAGCCTCGAGCAGGGGTGCCACGCAATGTGGCGGTTGTTAGTCCAATAAAGCTTCAGCGCGGCTCTGTGTGACGAGCTGTGGACCTCTTTAGGTCTGAAGGAGCGGATCCTAGGAGCAGTTCTGATGACGAAACGCGACGGTGATGACAAATTCCCCATACATCGGCCGGGGTCATGATGGTTGGCTGCCATCCGACGGTCCATCTCTTTCCCTTATTCTTCTATTTTCGATGTTTGTCTTCATGCTCTGAGGACAGATCAATTTTCAAGTTGAGGGAAGGGGTGTACTTTGTACACGTATTTTTGTTTTGAGCGTTGTTAGTAGGTCAGGGGTCATTTTTAAATTTTTGGTTAATTTTTGAATGATGGGGATACGATTGTTATGCTTGTTTGTATGAGTTAGATGAGCATGCTAGATTTTTGTCTCATTGTTGCCTGTTTAACTTGTTCACATGCATATATTTGGCTTCCATGTTTGAGTATTCTCCGCACCATAAGCAAGTTGAGTAGATGTTCTCACGTTGTGCACAGTATGTCCTTAAAGCATCCCATGTTTCATTGTTCTTCACTTTCCGCACTTGCATAAAATAGTAGGTGTTTGTACCACATATCACAGTTTGAATATTCTGCATGCATGTTGTGAGAGTTGGTGATGTGCTTAGGGGATGAAACAAGGCAGTTCTTGTGTGATTAAACCACTGAATGTGTCCCATTGACCTTTGTTAAACCAGTTCGTGTCAGTTCCTGTGTCAAACCTAGGGAACCGGTGTTTGGATGGTGTGTCAGTTTGGTGGTCCAACTCTGTGCGCATTTTAAAGGCCTCGAATCAATGGAATAAAGGAGCATCGTCGTTTTGCTTTTGGGTGCCATGTCTTTGGTTTAAAAAAAAAAAAAAGAGAACCCCTAAACCTTAATCCATTTCCTTTCCCCCCAAATTCACCCATCGTAATGATAAGAGAGAGGTGGAAAGACGGTCAACTGACCCTTTGACCCGTTGCTATGAATTTCCAAGTTTTCCAGAAAAAGAAGAATAAAAAAAAAAAATTCATCAAAAAGAAAAATGAAAAAGGAAAAAAAAAACGCGGTCAAGTTGAGGGGGACTATCCGATTTTTCCCCACTCTCTCTCTCTCCACCCCATCATTCTCCTTTCCCTCTTCCTTCTTCTCCATTCAAACCTTAACCTCTAAACCTTCCAAATCCAAACTCACCAAAGTTATGGAACCCTAAGAGGCAAACTGAGCCAGAGTTGAGCTATGATTTCGAGGATGTGAGCACGAAGGAGTGTTGAGTAGTACACAGAGCTGGACTGGGGTGGTGTTATTTCATGTGTCTTTGTCATAGTCCTGTTGTTTTATGTGTTATTTCATGTGGTGGGGACGTTGTTCATGTACTGGGGGTTTTGGTGTGAGTCGGTGGCTTGAGTCTTGTCATCCTTTGTGTGTGTAATAACTCGTACTTTTGTTATGTTTGTGACTAATGTTATGTGTTGAGCACCGGTGGGGTGCCGGAGTCGAGGTGGCGGCTAGTCAGGGTATACTGTCCAGGCGCTTCTATAGGCCGTCACCCTTCGCATGTTATCTTTTCTTTTTGCAACCACGGTCATTATAAGCCTAATGAAGTCCTTAGTTGACCCGATGCACGTCATTTGACTCTCCTGCATGCATGTGTCATATTTAATTGTGAATGTGTGGTATCTTGATTTGTGAGCTTCCATTGCATATTTCGGCATTGATTTGACTGGCACGTGGTGATTCCGTTCATTCCACGTTGATCGCCAGGCGCCTCACATGGGATGTAGAGAGTTCCGGTGAGTATGAATGATATTGTGGCACGGTGGAGCTTTCTTTCTTAAACCTTGTCGAGGAACGGAATTATTCAGATTTTTGTTAGGGCATGCATGTGATCGAGTTGTGGGTAGTAAGGCAATGATATTTAAAGTGCTCATTTGATTTTGTACAGGTTGCATACCCCTCGTATCCCTTATTGAGTCATTGTGTTGTTTTTATTATTTTCGTTTCGTTCGTTACTAGGGACTAGCAACGCTCAAGTTGGGGGATGTGATAGGCGCGTGGGAAGCTTGCAGTTCGTGAGGAGTCAGCAAAAAAGTTCTTAGCCAATATTGAAGGAGTTCATAGCGTGGTTGTAAGAAACTCTTTATTTCCACGTCTTGCGTATAGTGCTCTTTTCTCTCCTGTGGTTTTTGCCCTTCCTTGGGGTTTTTCCACGTATATCTGTATATCTGTGTGTTATGCTTGCTATTTAATTATTGCGTTTACTATTTTGCATAATCACATTGATTAGGGTTTAATCATAGTACTCGGTTAAACTAATTTATTCACCGTAGCAGTAAATCAAGAGGCGATTTGCTATGTCCAGTTCCTTCAGAGGATGGATTCATAAGATTTTTTGTATTCCCCTAACAAGTAACAACAAATCAGACTGTGATAGTGTTTTTAATTTGATGTAATTCCTAATTATAGTATCCTACCGCTTGGGAAAAAAACAAAAAGGCCGAAAAAGCTTGAACACTAACGCTAAAGAGAAACTAGTACTATCACGGACCATGATAAAAAGGCAAACTTACGTCATACATTGCTTAGCAAAATAAATAAATACAATAAAGCCATAGTTTCAGAAACATTCCTCTTAGAGATACTCTTACAATTCTACTTGGAAACATGACATGATCATAGGGGGTTTATTTAATAATACTGATGAGGAGTTGAGCAATGGTAATGCCAAAATAGACGAAGCCCAAACAGAAAGCTATGAATGTCCACGGAGAAGCAAAATACTGGCGTCTCAGGTATGCCATATTCTTCGGCCAAAAATGCTTGCTATACCTGGTGGCTCTGTTGCACGTGTCAACGAATAAGAACTTAGATATTGTAACTTCCTTCTATAGCTTGTTGAATAGATAGGTGACGTCCTCGCTGGCACCCAACCAGTTATCCATGACTCCGGCCTTTTCGAGCACTTGGACGTCTTTATCAGAGTTCACGAGCATGTCCATGAGTATTGCATAGGACGTAAAGTGCTGCGAAATGCCCGGAGAACACCGTTCGAATGCAATGAAGTTCCTGAGGTATGGCTCCGTCGAATCTTGTACTGTAATAGCTGGGATTTGGAAACGAGCACTATGAAACCACCGAAATGGTCCTTCAGGTTCAGTGAACTTCACCTGGAACAGATTGTTGGAAAAAACTTGATTTTTATCATTTTTAATCAATTATTAAAGTGGGTCCCACACGTCAACGGGACAACCGAGTTATATGAGACTTAGGAGAATCACTGTGGAGACTCTGTCTCTACCCATTCCTATGATGTAACAGTGATGCCTGCAGCGTACAAGGTTAGTCAATGCCTTTAATGATTCTTAAACGTTGGTAAACCAAGTAGGGTACAGCAGGATACTCTTATTAAGAATCACCTATATGAATGTCGAAGGGGCCGCTTCTATGAGAATGTCGAGGGCCGAATTCTCTATAAACATTCATGAAGACCAGGAGTGTCTTAGGGCCATAATGAGCACAACCGTAAGAACCAGACTGCATTTGGAAAGATTCTGTGTGTTTGCTATTGTCTAGGCTTACACCAACGGCTGAACAGTTCAAGACATCGCGTTCACTGGTTAGCTAGTAAGTCCAATAGTTATTCACAAGGTGAGGTTCAAAGCCAAAAGCTACCTAACCCCATGCAGGAGATTTCCTAATGTAACTCTCAGTAATTTGCATCTGCATAGCATTGTTTATCCTGCCAATTTCATTCATGTGGGGGATTGTTGGAAAAAACTTGATTTTTATCATTTTTAATCAATTATTAAAGTGGGTCCCACATGTCCACGTGGCCGGACCCACATACCGTTGTGTTCGTCTTAGTTAGGAGATTAAGATTGAACACTCGGTTGGCCAAAATCAAGTCAAGGTGAATGAGAAATTGACCTTAAAAGTGCCTACATGAACTTGGTAGAAGGGGGAAAATACTTGTCCCACATTGGTTGTGGGGAACAAGTTGTTTGGGTATATTTACCCTTAGTTTGACTTAAAGGGTTGGGCCCATAGGGTCATGGAAGTTTTATAGGGGCAGAAGGCATGGACAAAGTGGGCTTTAAAACCCCACGCACGCGCGCCGCCGCCTGTCCGACCGGACCGGGCTGGGTTGGGTCATTAGATAAGATTGGGCTTGGCCCATGAGGTTCTTATCTTTTTGCTGAAATTTTATTACAAACTGGGTCGGGTCAAACCCGATCCACAACGTTTTAATTCAATCTCTTCCTTATTCTCCCGAAACGGTTTTCCCTTTCCCGTCGTTACTGTTCATGAACCGTGAAATAGTACCATTTGTAACTGTTCGATTCCAAGCAGTCACGCCTTTCCGACTTCGTGTCTCTCCGTTCGGGTGTCTATTTTCCTATAAATAAGACCCTCCTCTCTTCATTTCATTTATGTTTTCTCTCTGCATACATTCTGCATCCGCATAAAACATCTGAGAGTTGCTGCGTAGTTTTCTGGTTCGCTTATTGCACAGATTGGAGTGCTACATCCGTGCAGTGTAAACCGGGTAGTCATGGGAAACAGACGTCTGCGCAGTCCATCAGCACCGTAGTGGAGGACGAATCTGTTTTAAGGACAGAGTATCTTAATACTTGCCCCGGTTCGATTCGAGTCGTCTTTTACCAAATTCCGGTGTACTGAATTTGGTCCAGTAAGTTTCTGTTCATTTTATTTGTCTCTGTTTTTTGCTATTTTTCCAGATTTTTCGCAACCGAGTTTGTAACACAGATCATTTCCCGTACCGGATTCAAACTTGACTCCAGCATAGAGCAGTTCTGATGCAGAAGGCATGATTTGCCTGAATTTTCCCTCTCCTGTTTGATCATGAGGACGGAAATCGTCATGTATTTTGTGGAGGATATGATAATGGTAATTAGCATTACGGCTTGAAACCTCTTCTTCAGGCTTAGAATCATTCATTTTGTTGCCCGAAACCCAAAGGACGCAGTCACAAGGCCAAAAAGAAGTTTCCGTGCTACTTCTGTTGGTGGATTTTCCTTCTTTTGGACGCATCAGTTGGTCAACAAATGGTAGAAACACATAATCAGTGAGCAACAAGTTCTCTAGAGGCGGGGGTTTATTTGGGATCCAAGCCAAAGTGAGTGCGAACAGTTTCTGTAGCACAAAGAATGGAATCTGGTTCTCTTGGAATATCAGGTCGTGTTGTACGTCGATGTGCGTTGAACGGTTAGAGACAATAGGATCTTCTCCCACCTTTTTGAAATGCAAAATTAAAATTGCATTAGTATATCTTCGTTTATTTGACAAATTATTTGGAATTCATATTACACTTCAACAAAAGTAGCCGAATGCAGCGAAATCAAGAGACAAAAGTATTTTGAGGTAATTAAATAATCATCCTTTTTTTGGACACTATGTAAGTTTTCATCCCTGTCAATTTAAACAGTTATGTTTTCATCCTTTTTGTGTGTGAAATACCTTGTTTACCCTTTTTAGTGACACAAAATAATATATGTAAATATAGTTTCCTACTTTAGAGGGATTTGATTAAGATATATATAAATGTTGTTTCCTAATATAGGGGGATTGATTTGACTATTTCAAACGAAAATTTTGAAATGGTAAAGGATTGTAAAGGATTGTGTTGCCTAAAATTATGGAATTTTTGAAATGGTGAAGATTCAAAATTGAGTGGGATGATAATATTTCCAAATATTAGTCATAAGTACCAAAATTTAATTGGTTTTTGAAAAAAAAAAAAAGTGAACATCATATTTCAGCCAGTACGAGAAAAAATGAACCATTACAGTGAACATGATAAAATTAAACAACTTGCAAAATTTAATCATGGTAAAATATATCTTCAAAACATCTCATTGTTTATGGTAAATTTATATAATTCGTTAGCTTTCTTAAACAACTCCGATCATGGCAAAATCATATGCCTAATATTTGTTAGATTGAATCATGATAAAATCTTGTTGAATCATGGTAAAATCATGTTCACAACTTTTTTCAATGATTATTAAAAAAATAACCAAAAAAATATGGTAAATTTGCATTGCGAGGGGTTTGTTTAGGAAAATATGGTAAATACAAACTATTGAAATATCGAAATTCTGCCATAATCAGTAAACATGGTAAACTATTTGTGTTTAGGAAAATATGGTATGCCATAATCAGTAAACATTGTAAACTATTTGTGTCTCAACATTATTCTCCACAACCCGATTCAAAGCCGGTTGAAAAATTCCCAACCTAATAAAAAAAAAAAAAACCCTTATCATGAAACCTTAACCATGATATCCCACACAACCTATTCAAACCGAGTCGAAAACTCCCATCCAGTCAAATCTGCAACCCCGCCAAACCTCCAATCGCACCAAAAATCCAACCAATTGGGAAAAATTAAAGAATCTGGGCAAAATAACTCTGCATGAAACAAAAGAATAATTTAGATACCAAATAAACAAGAAAAAACTAATTTTGATAGTTAGATTCACTTCAGAATTTGGGCCAGCAATGTTGAATCGTCTTCCTCTCATCCGTTTGGGGTTATGTGTAGAAATGAACAACGACGGACGGGGACGGGGACAGCGATGGCAATTTGGCACATGCTTGAACAAGTTGTGGTTGAGGACGATGGTGATGAACCCGGAGAAGGAAAAATGGGCTAGGGTCCTAGGGATTGAATTATGGCCGAAGAAGGAATAATGGGTTGGCATTCCAGGATTAGCTCCTTTATAGTCTGGGTTTTAAAAGGAGATGATGAATGGTGCGTGGGTTTTAAAAGGAGATGATGAATGGTGCGTGAATTGGGGGATTGGGTTTTATCCCCAATCCTGTAATTGCACCAGAGGACCTCATAATTTTGAAAATGGTCCACTACCTACCGCCCCATATATGCAACTTTTAATTTAGTCCTCAATCCTTTAATATGTTACAATTATACATAAAGGGCATTTTAGGGTTTATTTGAATCTCGGGATGGAAACATAACTCCTAAAAAGGTTCAAGATGATTTTCTAATTTCAAGTGACTAAAAGGATGATTATTTAAGTGCCCCAAGTATTTTTCCTTGCAAATGATACACATTTGGAGAGAAAAAAAAAATTTTGTTGGCATTTATAAAACATTTAGCGAGGAAAATACATTTTCTTGCAAATTATATCCTTTCAGCAGCAACGAAACATAATTTTGTCGCTTATAAGTATTTTTTGCAAGCAAATTGTACTCATTAGGTGAGAGAAAATCTTTTATCGTGTTTTTAAAATAAAAACATGTAATTAATGAGGGAAAACAAATTCCCGCCTATTGTTGTCTGTTGCGAGAAAAAACAAATTTTATCCCCTTCGTAATGATTACCGAGGAATATTAATTGTTTTTCTCTAATTCGACTCATTGCACAAGTAAATAAATTGTAAACTTAATTGTACTTCAATGTGGAAACAGATTTCTCGAATTTTTTTAAATAAAATTAAATAGTAAACAATCTCATTTTATTAAAGATTGAATGCGTATTATTGAATTAGCTCAGTCGATGTAGCTTTGAGGTTAACTAATTTTGCGGTGGACAGAATTTAAAATAACGAGAGATTTTTTTTTTTTAAAGTAAAATTCCGATCGTAGGTAACCTTTGGCAGAAACACAAAATCAGTGAGCGCCAACCTGTAGACACCCCAATTTTAATGACTTGTGCATCCCCGATGATGAAAAGATGCACGAAGTATACCTCAGAACAACTCTTTTAGTTGGATGGATCAAATAAACCAAAAACCCAAAACCCACCTGAACCGTACGGTCTGAAACCCATAGTTGTACGGCTTGAAAACTTCTTTGCACTGTGTGGTGTCACTATGTGCACCGTACGGTATATCCTTGACGCCGTGCGGCGCCCTTGTCCCATCAACAGGATTCCCGGGTTCGCCCAGCAGCTCAGAAGTGATGATGATATTCGCACATTATGACATTCGCTGGCGTACGGGAATCATCGGAATGATTGAAAATGATCAAGTTTCGCCTATATAAGGCACGAGGAAGAACGAGTATCAAAGAGAGTTAGTTTTTTTTCAGAAAACATTCCTCTCAAGAGCAAAAATTCGTTGTCCCCTCATTACTCTATCAAAACCATCTCCGATCCAAATCATATACCCCTTTTGCTTCCACCAGTATACTAATCCCAACCTTCAAACCGATCTTTCTTCAAATTCTGACCGACGATTGAGCAAACCAGAGGTATATATCCACGTCCATTGAAGTAATAATCTTCTGAGAGGGGGAAATTCTCCATCGGGTTATGAGGGGAGCTCCGTAGCTCTTTCTCGAGCCCGAACGGAGACGTTTCAATAAAATCCAAACTTTTCGGGTGAGTGTCGTGCGATACTATTCATTGTCGCGGGATACCGACCCTAGAAATAAGTTACATTCTTTCATCAAGACTATTTTCAAGCCTTCCTACAAAAAAAAAAAGGGGGTTGGTTTTTGTACGAAAAACAGAAGCTGGTTTCAATCGGATAAAAACGAGATTTTTTGAAAAAAAATATGCTTCGCAGAGGCACCGCGCGGCATCCCTTACGCGCCGTGCGGCATGACTTTTATACCGTACGGTGTTATTGGAAAATCATTTTGGATGCTCTATTTTCCTGAAATCGATGCTCTGTTTTCTGGCAAAACCAGTGGGTAAAATTGCAGTATCCCCCTTTCACTTTCCGTTTCTTGCACTAGTTCCCCCCCCCCCCCCCCCCCTTTAGTTAATTTTAACATGTTTATATGTTTGTTTACATGTCAGTTTTGTTCATCATTATTATCTATCTCTTATGAGCTCGTTATTTTATGATATACTGTTTATGTGTTCTAAAGTTTTTCATAAAATCTTCTCAAAGAATAATCCCACAAATGTTTAGTAAAGACCGGAAAATTTCAGGCACGCGGGGTGCATTTTTTTCGAACAAAACCTTCCCCGCGGGTAACCTGGCTCCCGAACTCAAATCTCTATGTTTCGCAGATCAAACCCTTTTTCAGCGGCATAAGAGTCAATATTTTTCTAAAACGGTTCCTCGGGTACCTAACATTCTCTAAGAATTAAACCCCGGGTGGCGACTCTAAATTTTTCTTCATTTTCCGGATCGCCATTTTTCACGACCAAAACTCTGTGGATACTTGTTTCGCCCACGCGCGAAACCCGAGCGTCCACACAACCTCTTGTGGGAAAGAGTTGGCCGAGATCGGAGCCAAAGTGAGTGGGAACAATCTCTTCAAGCAAGTCGTGCTGTACGGTGATACGAGCCAAATCATTTGACTTTTGGATGCGTATTTTGTATCTTTATTCTAAAAGTAAAAAAATTATTAAAATATTAAAAATTGACTAAAGACGAAACATTATAGAACCTTATACAAAAATATTATCTCCTGAACTTATCTCAAAATTACCAACCAAGATCTTCTAGTCCCTGCTTTTTGAAATGAAAAATTACGAAGTACATTAATATATCCTCATTTATTTGACAAACTATTTGATATTTATATTAGACTTCAACAAAAGTAGTCTAATGCAAAGAAATCTGGAGACAAAATTATTTTTCCCGCAAATGGTACACATTCACAAGAATATTTTTTCGTTGACATTAATAAAACTAGTAGCCAAGAAAATACATTTTCTCGCTTATAAGTATTTTTCCACGCAAATTGTACCCGTTAGGTGAGGAATTTTTTTTTTTTTTTATCGTGTTATTATAGTCAATTGGCTTTTGGTGAGAACAAACACATTTTGTCACCTTTTCTAATAATTAGCAAGGAATAATATTATTATCTTTAGTTCTACTTATTGCACAAGTAAGTTTTGTCTACTCTCCGTTCCCAAATAAATCTTGAGTATTTTGTACCTTAATAAATGTGTGTTTTGAAAAGTTAATGACACATTCAAATAACTTTTGTTATTCATATTTATTTTTTATAATAATTATATATTTGAAATCTACTAGACAAGATTTTTCAAACAAGATCCATAGTTAATATGAAATTATATACATAGAAAAAAAAAACTATATACCTATTAATTAAGAATTTACACCCCTGCTAAATAATTCACATATCACAACTCACTCTCCAAAATACAATATTCACACCCAAAAGAAAGAATTCACAAACCAAAAACGTAGAATTTACACATCGTAACACACTCTCCAAAATACACAATTCACACCCCCAAAAAGAAAGAATTCATACCCATCGAATGTCGAATTCACGCCATCCAATTACAAGAATTCACACCCCTCAAATGCGGAATTCATACATTCTCCACATAACTCATTCTGCAAAATACATAATTCAAAACTTACTCACAAAAATACAAAATTCACACCCAAAAAAAGAGAATTCACATCCCTCAAATGCAGAATCACACATTCCAAAATGAAAAAATTCGGAACCTTCCTCTAGAATTCACACTCTTCAAAATGCAAGAATTCACACTCCTCGAATGCACAATTCACACATCTTCTACACAACATACTCCCCAAAGTACATAATTCACGCACAAAAATGAAAAAATTCACTCATAAAATGCAAAATTAACACTCTCCAAAATGAAAATATTCACCCTCCTGAAACTATTTTTTTCGGCACATAATTTTACAGTCAATATGGTTCTTGTTTGATAGATGTCGTCGAGTAGGATCTAATTTTGTTTTTCAAAATCGGATATATAAATTAATAGTTATAAATATTTAAAGTTTTAAAAATGAGAGAGTGAGAGAGAGAGAGAGAAATTCAATACACATGTATAGAGAGAGAGAGAGAGAGAGAGAGAGAGAGAGAGAGAGAGAGAGAGAGAAAAGAATTAAAAGCATTAATGGGAGGAAGAGAGTACAGAAAAACTGCTGCGGGTGATGACAACATAGGAATTATAATCCTATGGGGCGGTGGAGAAAAGGCTTGAATGGGTAGAGTGTGACATGAGCGGGGCCTAAATGAGAACACCCTCACAAAAGACGGCCGGCCTAGAAGAACCCCCGAGACCAAACCGATTTCATTGGTATTAAAATATTTTTAGGGTGCAATATGTAAAGAAATAAGACTGCTTGACCGGTTAGATTTGATGAGGAACCATTCTATTCGTACAGATGGGGGTGCACTAATGGTGCACTGATCGGCGTTGGCGATCTTCTTGTGGGTCCCACATGGTCAATTCGAGCCGTTCATCCACCTCAAAATCAAATTCTGAGCAGGCTCATGCGGTAATCAACTCAATCGGACATTCCTATGTGCTTGATCCAAAATCACCCAATTTCGTTCAGAACACTTAGAAACATTCGATCGAGTGATTCCTGCGTATGTCCGCTAGGAGTTTGATTTTGAGATGAATGAACGGCTTGGATCGACAATGTGAGACCCAAAAGTGGGTCTCCAAAACCGATCGGTACATGGTATGTACATGGGGACGGTACCCCTGGATTTACCGTGTGATAAGATTCAGTTTCGTATTTGGTCTTGTAATTAGTGCTGGAGTTAGAGAAATCCTCTCCGTGGTTCAGTGGCTCTGTCAAGTTCCTTCGGAGGATGTAGTCCAGATTTGATAGTCATGTATTAATAGCTAAATTTACTTGAAGACAGAGCAAAAACAGTCCACTTAGCTACCTACATCTCTTTCAATACTCCAACAACCTTCTCTGTTATACCTATCTTTTAAGAAAATATTTTAATTATTGAAATTATGCACAGGTGAAACAAGTCCTAGAGGGGGGGGGGGGGGGGGGGGGTTGAATAGGACTAACAATTAAAAAATTCAATACCACCAAGTGATTCACATTCACCCCAATTCCATGGCTATTTAATCAAACCAACAATTTCAATGCAAAGTAAATAAAGCAAAGACATAAACACGAGGATATACGTGGAAACTACTTAGGGTCTAAATACCCTAAGCATAAAACCACGGCCTAATCTACCAATTTTCTATAAATCAAAAGGTTAAATCAAGAGTTACAAGATTAGGAATTACCAACTTGCCCCAAGCTACCTAACTTCACTCCTTGATTTAGCTCCCCGAGCCCCTTCTTGATTCCATAGCCTCCACGAGTTCAACACCCTTCGATCTCTGTATCAAAGACGGCTCCGGATCATCCGGCCATGTAGATATGTAGGCAACACAACATGATGTATGAAAGATATGATTTTTATGAAGATTTTTGAAAAACAAAATCAACCTAGAGTAGATCCATGGAGAGGAAGACTCTAGATTGAAGAAAGGTGAGAAGAGCAAGCTCAAATCATCAAGAACATCAAGTTCCACAAAGAGAAGAAGGAGACACTCTCTCTCTAAAAAGGGGGCTGATTTTTTCCAATGAATGTCTTGCCCTAAAATGAGAGAAAAAGACCTTATATAGTGCACAAATTCGCAGCCCTTAAGTAGGCCTCTCAAAACATGACACGCCACTAACACGGGCTACCAGACGCGTGTAAACGCTTTGTGAGCGCAGCGGCCAATAAAAGGAACACGGGCTACCAAACGCTTATAAACGCCACGTGCACAGCAAGGGCTAGAATTCAAATGCCTTTGACAAAAACATGATTTAGAAAGTGTATCAATGCAATTTAGCTAAATAAAACTCATGTGCACTAAACCATGATGATCAATACTAATGCAAATATGACATGCATGAGAATACCTTCCCGGATGGAGCATTGAAGCACTTGACAATGGCAATGGCTTGATCATGAAGATTGTAATCTCTCGAATGGAGCATCTAGACTCAAGCCTTAAGCACTCTACTTCCCAAAACCTCATAAACAAATTACATACACGGAAAGGCTTGACATAACCCGGAAAACGCCAACAATACTAACAATCTCCCCCTTTGGCTTTTCTGAGACAAAACCTTCCAAAGCAAAATGCAATACAAGAAAGCAAGACCTAACTAACTCAAGAACCATCAAAACTTGAGAGAATTAGAACATGTTTCCAAACACCTGCCAAGAAACTTCAACATAGAACATATGCCAAGATATCCAAACACTAACAATAGGAACAACGAAAGCGCAGCAGGAAGCATTCTTAAAAACAGCATGTTTGCCCCAAACATGGGCACAAGAATTATGAATCATACAATGTCATGTTTGCCCCCAACATGGGCATAAACTATCATATTTCAACTTCAACATGTTTGCCCCAAACATGGGCATTAGATGCAAACATAACACAAACAATAGTAGCAATGAAAGCGCAACGGAAGTGGTAACCAATTAAAGATGCTATCAAGTGTAAAGCATAGACATGATACTTGCAAGCTCTATAGAAACCAAAGCCCCAAGCATGGGCAACAAAAGTATATGTCCAACAAGTCATGGCCCAACAAACACCAAGTAGCAAGAGCAAACATCAAGCATGCAAGGAAGTAAGTGTGTCAAGCATACAAGATGCGAGGAAGTAAGTGTGTCAAGCATGCAAGATAAGAGGAAATAAGTGTCACAAAGAGAGAGAGATTACATATAGACCTCACTACATCTCTCAAAAAGTAGGATATATACTACTACCTACTCAAGCAAAGACCTCTTCTTTCAAGCCAACCGTCTCCCCCTTTTTGTCGTGGAACCAAGCAAAGGGAAGAAACCCCAAAATGACCATTCATTCTCCCCCTTTTTGTCATGGAAACCAAACATAATAGCATGGCGCGAAGGATTAAAACCAGAGCAAGAGATATCACGAGAAAGCAAATAATTGTCACAAAAATAGATATCAATGTTGCTACCTAATACTGAAAGCTACCACAGGTTGACAGCTATGCAAGTAACGAGAACCCCTGAAGAGAATAGCAACAACCAACAGACAAAACCAGTGATTCGAGCCTTCAAAACAGCCGCACAGAGTTGGATAGCAAAATATCTGACCATCAACTCGTATAAAACAGTACAACCAAAGCAAAAACACCCATATTTTAGTGGGGACAGAGGACCGAGCACGAGTCATTTTGCAAGAATAATGGAGATAAAAAGCACTACTAACAGAAAATAACTCAACACAACCTCAAAACAGCAGCACAACAGTTAATCAACATACTGAAATTAGCCCTGAAGTATCTGACAGGAATCAGAGCAAAAACCCTCACCAATCGGGAACCAGAAACCCAGAAAGCTAAGTGCTTCCTAAAACCCTCAAAACTGATGAAGCAAGAAACCTCCAAAATCGCCATGGTTGAACAGAAAAAGACCCCAACTTCATGGTCTGAGAAATTGATTGAACTTGTAAAGATTAACTTCACGGGTTCGAAAAACCTGAAGCAATGTCCTCTGAAATCGAGAAGCTCGTGAGATAGACTACCCCTGTGATTCGCAGCTCAAACCGAAGAAGAAAAACTTGAAGAAGATCGAACTGGTGCAACCCTTGCTTCGCGGACCTTGAAAAGCTGTAGATCGGTTGAAACTCTTCTCGACTTACCCATTGTGAAAACGAGAAAGAGTGATTTTGATCTGTGATGGAGAGTATTGGAAATCGTCGCAACTAGAAACCCTAACTGGTGTAATCGCCTAAGGGAAGAGAGAGTAGGGTTTTCGGGTGGAGCAGAGGAGAAATGAGGGAGAGAGAGAAAGAAGATCGTGAATGGAGAGTGGACGGTCAAGATGAGGTAAGGATCTCATGGGATGGGAACACGTGTGGGAGTGAAATGTATCTGAGGACCTCACGCGATCGGACGGAGCAATGAGCTCCACGTGGCTAAGAGTGATGCCACACTATAAAATGCACACATGTGCACATGAGCATGTGACTGGGAGGTGGTGCAGTGCTAGCAGACGCGCCTAAACTCATTTCTAGCGCCAACTCTCTGAATCTCCACATAAAAACCACAAAATTTTGCTCCACAGGTCAAGAACAAAACAAGGAAGGATTTTACACTACACCTGTTATCAAAGAGAGACACACAAACTCACTAAAATTTTTCTAAGGCACAAAAAACTCCCTCCAGGAGTATGAAACCCAATTTTTTACTAAGTCACAAGAACACTTCCCTTGACAAAGACAAATCTTCCAACACACAAAACAACTTCCCACAACCTTTTAGGGATCATAAATATAAGAGAAATGAAAGACTCCCTCTCACGAAATCATTTAAAGCACACAAATGTCAATTCTCTCATGAACGCACTTCACACAAATATGTAAAAAGTTTGAGTTTCTCGTCGAATCATTTTCATAAAAAGAGAGAAATATGAAACCCAATGATCAACAAAAATGAGCTCTCCCCCTCACCTGATGCATTCTAAAGAACACGCATATTTCCAAGTAGGGCTGCTCAAAAAAACCGGTGAACCGTGAATCTGGTCTGGACCGAACCGATCCGTACCTTTTGGATTTTAACCGTGGATTAATGGTCCGGACACGGATTCAAAAAATAAAAAACCGTAACTTTTGGATTGGACACGGATTTTGATTTTGAAACCGTGGATTAACCGATCCGGACCGTGAGATTTTTATTATATATATATATATATATATATATATATATATATATATATAATTTTATCACTTTTATAATTATAGTTATATAGATATTGTTAATTTAACAGACTTACGGTTTGGTTGTACTATTGTAGGAGTTATGGTGTGAATATTGTTATCTCTATAAAATCTAGGGGGTAAAGTATTACAACTGTTACTATATATACTCTCTGTTTTGTGAGTGAACTGGAAGTAACTATCTGCTATTGTCTTTATGAGTGAATCGGAAGTAACTATCTGCTATCCTTTGTGGTAATATAAGTTTGTGTCTTTGTTTGTTCAGTTATATAATTATCTGCCTTACTGCCATTGTTGTTTTTTATTGGGATTTCCAACTTTGAACTTTCTATTTAGTGCATTTGCTACTTGCTAGTGCCTTACTGCCTTTGTTTATTGTTTTTTCCGAATAAGTTGAAAATCCGCGGATTAATCCGGAACCGATCCGTGACTCGCGGTTCGGATTGGAACCGAACCGTGAGACTTTTGGATCGGACACGGATTGCATTTTCAAAAAACCGTGACTCGCGGATTAGGATTGGATTCATGCCAATCCGGACCGATCCGGACCGTGAGCACCCCTATTTCCAAGCACCCAATGTCATGAAAATGTGACCATTACTTCCTCACACAAATACTCTCCTAACTCTACATTAACCATCAAAATTCTTAAGGAATGGGCACCAAAAACACTCTCCCACGACTAAAATCAATGCTTCCCCTAAGCAAATGCATCTCTCTCATGAATGAAGGCACAAATAATCAAATGATTCGCAAATGAAGACACAAATGTGACTCCCCCTATCAAAATGCATTTTAAGGAGATCGCACTCATGCAAGCATCCAAGGGCACACACAAAAACAAGCATTCAAGAATGATCACTTTCTCACATTATGAACAAGAACAAGACATGAAAAGACTTGCTATGAGAGACAATTTTCGAACACAACCAAGATAGCAAGAGCAATGCATAGCACGACAATATCATGAGTTCAAGTGATTATCAAGAGAATTTCATGCTCTCTACTATCAAGGTGAGTGAGTGATCTCTTATAAGATAGTGCAAGAACCTCAAAAATGCCAAGGGGCACCCACCCAAATCCCGAGAAAGACTCACACAAGATAGACAAGTGAAGTCAAACCATAAGGCACTTGGACCTAAAGACTTCACGCACAAACCCCATTTAGATTTTCATGACCCAAGAGGTACACACAAATCTAGGATGGTGCAATGAATAGGTAGCCATTCGCCAAGGTGCGAGATCAATAAGGAGGGGATACACTAGAGTAACAACCCCAAATCTAGAACAAAAGGTTACACCATGAATACTTTCTTCTTTTCTACACAATGAATTCCTTCTTCTTCTTCCCTTCCACACAATGAGTACCTTCTTCTTCTTCTACACAATGAGTACCTTCTTCGTTTCTACACAATGAATACCTTCTTCTTCTCCCCCCCCATTTTTTTTTAACATGATTTCTTTTGAACAAGGATCTCACTCTTTTATGCACAAAGGAAGCTTTCACACTAATCCCTAAACGGTAGCTCTTGAGAAAAATCAATGGGGGAAAGCATCTAAAGGTGAACTCAAGCATTTGGTCAATCAAAAATCCAATCAAGTAGAGTCTAACCAAGATACGAATGAGTACCCTTTAACACCATAAGGATCAAGCCCCAAAAGAGTGTGTGCAAATAGAGGAGAGCATGAGATTCATCCGAGACAAAGACCACAACATGATATCATCACACATGCATTCTTCAATGATCCCAATGGTTATGCTCAAATCTCAAAGCCTAACCAACAAGATTTCCAAGCTCATTCTCATGCATGATGAAGGAAGTATTCAATAGACAAGCACACAAGCATTTGACAAGCAAGCACACAAACAAAATAACCAAGACATGACCCTAAATGCATGCAACAAATGAAAACAAAAGACACAATGAAAATCAATGCAAACACTAAATAAAAACACATGACCACTCTAGACTCAACCATGACATGAAGCACACAAGAGTGACATGCAACCCAAATAAACTCAATGAAGAGAGGAAGAACCCCCAAAATCCCTAAGAGTATTTAGAGGTTGTGAGACATGTAAAGCATGATCAACTTTCTTCCAAGCATGATTCGATTTGTTTTGATCACAAGAAGCACTATTCAAATTCTTAGCATGCAAAGACAACTTGTTTATCTCTTCAACAATGTATGACGATTGAGATGCAAGACGAGACAATTTTGTGAAAAATTCATCACTTTGAGATTTAGGAGGCGATGGAGTAGCAACACGAGGTCTTCCAACATTAGGTTGACTAAGAACTACACTACGCGGGACAAATCGACTCTTGGATCTTTGTGTTTGACCCCTCTTGTTATTCTCTCTCTTTAACCGATAACAAAAAGGGCAAATATGTCCCTCAACCCCACAGTGATGACAAGTAACGATTCTTTGCTTAGAACTCTTAACCCCTCTTGGTTTGTTCTTTTTATTCTTGTTCATGGTATCCCACTCTTCATTGGAATCACGACCACAAATATCAAATGGAATGAATTTCTTCTTGGGTGGTTCATCCTTGAGAGAAATGGAATCGGAAGAAGGACTTGAGGTAGTCCCAGCACTCACAAATGAAATTTTCTTATTAAGCTCTTCACTAGGCTTGGAGGGAGGTGATGAATTCAAGAAACCTATGCCACTCTTATCCTTAAAAGACCTAGTCATTTCCGCTATCCGAGACGCACCACAATCATTCCTTTTTATAACTTCATTAGCTTCAAAAAGATCTTTCTCAAGTTCAACAATTTTAGACTTCGCCTTTTCAATTTCTTTCAAACCCTCAATCCTCTTCTTTTCAATGAGTTCAAATTTTTCAACCAATTTGGCGTTGTAAACTTTAAGCTCTTCTAACTCACGAGAGATGACAACAAAATCCTCCATAAGCAAAATTTTCTCTCTTTCAATTCCACATTTTTAAGATTAGACTCCACTTCCTTCTTTCTTTTCCCAAGTTTCCTAAAGTCTTTGTAAAGTTGATCATAGATCACATTGATAGACTCGGTCTCACAATCCTCAACATCATTCTCATCATTTTTAGCCATTTCCACTTTGGAGCTAGATCTCTTACTCTCAACACTCATCACTAGAGAAAGAGGACTCCGACAATGATTTAGGAGAGGGAGGAGAACCAACCGTTGTGACCAAAGCATTGACATTGGAATTTCCCTCGCCCAACTCAAAAGCACCACACTCGCTACCCTCATTGTCACTATCATCCTTCCACATGACCTTGTACCCCCTTTTAAACTTCCTTTTAAGAGTATTAGCGCACTCGGATTGAATGTGACCGAACCCATGACACTCATGACATTGTATTCCTTGTGGTTTTTTGGATTTATCAAATGAAGGTTTCTTGCCACTTGTGTCAAACGTGTTCTTCTTATAACCACTCAATGGTGTCAGACTCTTACCAAAATCTTTATGTTTCTGAAGAGTTACAAACCTCTTGTATTTTTTGACAAGTTCACCCAACTCCTCATCGTCAATACTCTCATATGTGTCACTATCCTTGGTGATTTCCTCTTTGTCAATTTTGAAAGCAATATCCTTACCGGCCTTGGAAACGGACTTCGAAGGTTTGAAGTCCTTCAAGTAATTTAGTTCAAAAATTTGGAGCTTACCAACCAACTCGGCAAAAGTGATATCATCAACATCCGACCTCTCTTCTATGGAGGTCACTTTGGTCAAGAATCTAGAGGGAAGGGACCTAAGGATCTTACGACACACTTTAATATTATAAAGCGATTCTCCTAGGCTATGAAACATGTTAACAATTTCGGTGAGCCTAGTTATGAAACTATCAAAATTTTCTTCATCAAGCATTTTGAGTTTCTCAAATTTTGTGGTGCACATTTGGAGTTTAGACACCCTCACCGTTTCAATACCCTCATGAGAGGTTCGGAGAAGTTCCCAAGCCTCTTTTGCGGTGACACAAGACGAAATGCGATTGACTTCGGATTTGGACAAAGCATTGTAAATGGCATTCAACGCACGTGAGTTAAACTCACAACTCTCAATATCCGCCGGACCCCATTCCGCTTCGTTTTTCTTCCTAACCTCTTTAGTGCTAGGATCCTCAATCGTGGGTTCTTCATAACCATAAAGAGCGGACCGCCAAACTTTAATCCCTAATGCAATCAAATGGTTCTTCATTTTTTATTTCCAAAGAGAGTAGTCACTCCCATCAAATTAAGGGGGTCGAGAATTTGACCCACCTTCCATAGGACCCATCCTATCCATTGCACAACAAAGGATCAACTCAAGTAATTAAGCAAACCAAGAGCACAGGGGCTCTGATACCAATTGAAATTATGCAAAGGTGAAACAAGTCCTAGAGGGGGGGTGAATAGGACTAACAATTAAAAAATTCAATACCACCAAGTGATTCACATTCACCCCAATTCCATGGCTATTTAATCAAACCAACAATTTCAATGCAAAGTAAATAAAACAAAGACACAAACACGAGGATACACGTGGAAACTACTTAGGGTCTAAATACCTTAAGCATAAAACCACGACCCAATCTACCAATTTGCTATAAATCAAAAGGTTAAATCAAGAGTTACAAGATTAGGAATTACCAACTTGCCCCAAGCTACACCTAACTCCACTCCTTGATTTAGCTCCCCGAGCCCCTTCTTGATTCCATAGCCTCCACGAGTTCAACACCCCTCGATCTCCGTATCAAAGACGGCTCCGGATCATCCGGCCATGTAGATATGTAGGCAACACAACATGATGTATGAAAGATATGATTTTTATGAAGATTTTTGAAAAACAAAATCAACCTAAAGTAGATCCATGGAGAGGAAGACTCTAGATTGAAGAAAGATGAGAAGAGTAAGCTCAAATCATCAAGAACATCAAGTTCCACAAAGAGAAGAAGGAGACACTCTCTCTCTAAATAGGGGGCTGATTTTTTCCAATGAATGTCTTGCCCTAAAATGAGAGAAAAAGACCTTATATAGTGCACAAATTCGCATCCCTTAAGTAGGCCTCTCAAAACATGACACGTCACTAACACAGGCTACCAGACGCGTGTAAACGCTTTGTGAGCGCAGCGGCCAATAAAAGGAACACAGGCTACCAAACGCTTATAAACGCCACGTGCACAACAAGGGCTAGAATTCAAATGCCTTTGACAAAAACATGATTTAGAAAGTGTATCAATGCAATTTAGCTAAATAAAACTCATGTGCACTAAACCATGATGATCAATACTAATGCAAATATGACATGCATGAGTATACCTTCCCGGATGGAGCATTGAAGCACTTGACAATGGCAATGGCTTGATCATGAAGATTGTAATCTCTCGAATGAAGCATTTAGACTCAAGCCCTTAAGCACTCTACTTCCCAAAACCTCATAAACAAATTACATACACGGAAAGGCTTGACATAACCCGGAAAACGCCAACAATACTAACAATTATATTCATTTTACACACAATATGCATACATACATGCATATCACCGATGAGGAGAAAGAAGACACGGAAGAAGATGACTCAAACCCCATTGATTGAATAATGTCCCATTATTAATTATTTCTATCATATCAGTAAACAAATGGGTCCAACTCCGACCATCCGAGTCCTTCTCAAATCAAGGAAAAATGATGAAGGAAATAGAAAACTAAAAAAAATAGCAGATGGAATTTAGGCTCAGATCTAATCCGAAACCTTGATCCGACGCCGAAGCCGCTGTTTAACTTGAAATCCGCTACCTCCATTGGAGTACGGACTCGCCAATGACGCGTCGACGTTGGCGTCAGAGGAGGGGAGTCGAAGCAAATGGCGTTTTTGCTGCACTGGATAGAAGAGGAGAGAGAGAAAGACAGTTGTGGGAATAAAAAATAATAAAGTTAGCAATTGCTTGAGAATAGTCGTCTTGCATGACTTTTGTTCTGTACTTAGACTTTCAAACTTTAAAAAAAAACCTTAATGTCAGATAAACCTGGGGGGCCCACCTCTTTGTGAGAGAGAGAGAGCAATGCACGTACAAGTTCTGTTTTGGGGTAGGGGGCCCACTGGCCTAGTTTTGTGAAAGAGAGAGAGGAGGGAAGGGCTGGGGTACTGGGGCCAGGAAAAGTCAGGGGTGGCAGGGGCTGCAGTTTTTGCAATGATACCGTGTGAGGGTAGACCCCACAAAACTCTTTTGGAAAATGGCTCAAAAGCCATCTGAACAAAGCCGCTTCCGTAAAAGAAGCAAACGACTGTAGCTGGAGCAACTTTTCCGAAGGGTTTAGAGAAGCTGCTGCAGGCTGAATTTGCTCCTTTTTGTTATGTAAAATAGCTAAAATGGATTTATAACTAACCTGCTGCAGTTGCTCTAAGAGCATCCTCATTTGACTCTCCACTTTAACTTTTGGGTTAAACTGGAGAGCCAAACCCCCCAAAACTCACCAAAATCGGCCTCTCTATTTTTCCTCACCAAATTATTTTTGCTATAGTAGGCACTGTTCACGCATCTAATTTATTTTTTAATCCATTTCCGTCTGATGACTGTGCTGCATTCATGGGAAATGTAAGAGAGAGAGAGAGGTGTGGGCCACGGGGGCAGAGTACTTTAAGCTAAAAATGTTCTAGTTTATTATTTTTAGTGCACGGACAACTCCTCCCCGCCTGGAGAGATTACTTTTTTAGGAGAATTTTTTATTTTATTTTATAGATTTGAGGGGAATAGTTTAATATAGTAAAATTTGGATAGAGAGTGTGATTTTTTGATTTTTTGATAAAGTGGCTTGCTAAATTGTAAAAGGTGTTTTGTGGTTAAATTTGGTGTTTTTTTTTGTGAGACTGATAAGGATGCTCTAACGCTAAAGAGGAAATTATACTATCACTGGGCTACAAAGACAGACATGTCAAAAAAGGCAAACTAAGGGGGCATTCCGCTAAGGGTGTTTTTAGAATAAACTTGTTTTTCACAGTTTTTTATGTGAAGTATTGTAAGAAAATGATCTGCCTTGATTTTTGAAAAAAAATATTTTTTGTTAGTAGAACACCCCCCAATTAAGGATGGCTCTTAAAATAACTCTATAAGATTCCTATTTTTTAGCAACTTATTTGCTCAATTGTGCTCTTCAATGGGCTCATTATAGAAAATCCTAAGGATAACTCCTCAGTATGGCTCATATCATGTTAGTTAAATTTAGGGAGTGAGTTAGGAAAGAGGGAAAGCGAGAGAAAGAGAGAAGAAGAGGGAGGTGGAATGGGGGACCCATTTATATTTTTGTGTGGATAAACATAGTCTACGAACCAATTTTAGAGAGTTCAACTGAATACCCTCATACTCCTAAATTAGCAAATCCTTAATACAAAAATTGGACTCCACTTTTAGTTATGTGTCTACTTTAGTAAGTCATTTTATGAGCCAAATTTAAAGAGTGCGTTGTGAATTACTATGTTATTATTGTTGGTGCAAGAAACAGAGGAGGCACATATTTGCGCACAAAATCTCAAATACAATTTTATTGCAAATGCACACAAACAATTACATATGCTCTCACTCTCGTCCCTGTCTTCATTTCTCTCTCACTCTTATTTGTTGCACACTTTACACAATCAAATTACAAGCCAATTTATAGGCAAAACAATACAATATGACAAATATGAGATAAACTCTCATTTATGGAAAAACCTCACAAAATCAAACACATGAGTTGTCAAGCCTTCGTTATTAGGAACAGTTTCCCATGTTTTTCTTCTTCCAATTATCTAAATTTTATCTTTGACTAAATCTTTTCCACTTGCCCCTTCAAACGTACCTGTCCCAATCTTGCAAAATCAAGTTTTAACTGTCATTAGTTATAGCCATACATTCAGAAACATTATTCCTCTTATTCTAAAAATTCTACGTGCAAACATGACAAAATGGTCATGATCGATCATAGGGTTTATGCAAGGAAACTCTGGATGAATTTAGTAATGGTAACGCCAAAAGCGATGAACCCCAAACAGAAAGCTATGAACGTGACGGGAGAAGCAAAATACTTGCGTCTCACATGTGCCATATTCTTCGGCCAAAAACTCTTCCTATACCCAATGGCTTTGTTGCATGTATCAGCGAAGAGAAACTCTCCGTAAGGAACTTCCTTGCATAGATTGTTGAACAGATCAGTGGCGTCCTTAGTGGCACCCAAGCAGTTACGAACAACTCCGGCCTTTTCGAGCACTTGAACGTCTTTATCATAGTTCACGAGCATGTCCATCAGTTTTGCATAGGACGTAAAGTGCTGCGAAATGCCGGGACAACACTGTTCAAAGGCAATGAGGTTCCTGAGGACTGTCTCCGTGGAGTCGTCTATTAAAAGATATGGGATTTCGAAACGAGCCCTCTGATACCACCAAAATAGGCCTGTAGGTTCAGTGAACGTGACCTTGAACAGATCATCTTTCTTACCGCGTATAAACTTGACTCCTGCATAGACCAGTTCTGATGCAGAGGGCAATTCTTCAGTAAGCACTTCCAATACTGTTTCTGTTTGATCATGAGGAAGGTAAGTTTCATGTAGTTTATGGAGGATATGCCTGTAGCGCTCTTCTTCTCCCCTTGAAACTTCTTCTTCGCTTGAAACTTTTTCCTCTTCCTTTGAGTTGCGCAAAACCCAAAGGACGCAATCACGAGGCGAACAAGAAGTTTTCGCGCCACCTCCGTGGGTTCCACTATCGGCTACTGCTGGACGCATCATCTCGTCAACTGCTGATAGATACAATAAATCGTTGAGTTTCCCCGAGGGAAGAGTTGGGATCCGAGCGAGAGTGAGTGGGAACAATTTCTCAAGCACTAAGAATGGAATCTGGTTCTCCAGGAGTAGCAAGTCGTGTTGCACAGTGATGCGAGTCAATCGGTTACCAAAAATAGGATCTACTGGATCTAGATCCTGCGCTGTAAGCTTTTCACCAACGAAACACTAATTTAATCGCTTATAAATATTTCTTTCCAAGCAAATTGTACTGATCAGGTGTTGGGGGAAAAAAGTTGCAGTACTTATTGTATAGTTCAATGAGGAAATACAGAGTTCTCAAATTTTTTATAAATAAAAATAAATAGATAACCAATATCAGTTTATGAAAGAGCGAATTCGTACCATTGAATTAACTAAAACGATATAGTTTGGAGGTTTACTAATTGCCTCTATTTTTCCTTGCTGTGAACAAAATTAAAATAACAAGAGAAATTTTATAAAAAAATATAAAATTCAAATGAAGTTAATACTCGAATAAAAATGTTATAAAAAAAAAATAAGCAAGAAATTTTGGACAGATGGTGTAGTTCACTACGAAATGATGTGTAATTTTCAAATTAAGACTTACTATGGCAAACACACGGAATGGGATGGAAGGAGTATGCAATATGAATCTAATTTGATAGAAATTGGCAAGAAATTTTGGACAGATGGTGTAGTTCACTACGAAATGATGTGTAATTTTCAAATTAAGAAATAAAATAATTTCGCGCACAATCTTTCATAATTCTTCACACGAATTTAAAGACCTTAATTAGTTCTTTAATTTGTTGCAAAAATTTCATTTTGCAGTAAAGTGCCTTATTCATTTTTCGTGGACTAACATTTAGGAATACCAAGAAAAAATATATTTGTCCTTCTATATTGGTTCTTTGTACTTTAAATAAAATTACAAATAAATTAAAGTTTAAAATGGAACAAACTTTAATAGTACTCCCTCGGTCCCTTTTTAAATATTCACTTTTTGATTTTGGACCATTCCAAAACAAATGTCCACTCCTATAAATGTATAGGTAAAATTTGGTCCAATTCTTTTTGTGCCCTTCTTTTACATCTGTCTGTTTTGTTTGGCTTGGTGGTGAGAGTTGATCCCTTATCAAATTCTCATTCCCCTCTATTGGTTGTATTCCATTCTGCTCTATATATTTTTTCTTTGCAGATGAAAAAAAAAAAATACCCACCACCTTTACGTTGCCATTTTTTAAACTCTGAGTTTTGCTTGTACCAAGTCTGCCGCCAATTGTTTTGGAAGCATCTCGAATAGTGAATAATTTTAGGACATGCCAAAAGGTGAATAATTTGTTTGGAACTTAACGAAAGTGAGGGAAAAGTAAAGAAAGTTAAAAATTTTCCCTAATATTGTTTGGTTTGGAGAGAAAGAAGAGAGTAAATAAAAAATCTAAGTATTGTAAATATTTAAATTTTCCAACCACTTTTCTCACACGTTCCTCTCATTTTATTTTCTCTTCTGTTTCTTTCTCTTCCACATGTTCCAAACAAAAAGACTTTTTCAAACTCACCCCATTTAATATAAGGGTATTTTTGGAAAACTAATGTTTTTAAAGTGTAATATAGGGGTATTTTTGGAAAACTAATGTTTTTAAAGTGTAATATAGGGGTATTTTTGGAAAACTAATGTTTTTAAAGTGTAATGATGTTGTCTAGTTAAAAAAATTGAATTTTCCGTAGTGGACATTTATTTAGGAATGAGAGAGTATATATCTAGAACACTTTCTTCTTCCGATCAAGGGAAAAAAAGGGGGTATTTTTTAACATAAAAATTAGTAGGATGCTAAAAGTACCAATCGAGGGAAACATTAGGATGCTCATGCTCTAAGCAAAAAGTATTGGCACAGACTTTTTCCAACTCACCCATTTAATTTACGGCTATTTTTGTAAAACTAATGTTTTTAAAGTGTCATGATGTTGTCTAGTTAAAAAATGAAAAAGAGTTTCAAACACGAAAAGAAAACATGAAAAGCCATCTAATGGATGAGACCCGTCCGGTATACTATTTGAACATTGTACTGGACGGATTTCATCCGTTGGATGACTTTTCATGTATTATACCAGGGCTCTTAAAAAATTGAATTTTCCGTAGTGGACATTTATTTAGAAACGGAGGGAGTATATATCAAGAGCACTTTTTGCTGCCGATCAAGAAAAAAAAGGGGTATTTTTTAACATAAAAATTTAGTAGGATGCTAAAAGTCCCAATTGAGGGAAAAATTAGGATGCTCATGCTCTAAGCTTCCTTACCTCTGGATAGCTATTGTAATAAAGGTAGAATCTGTAGAGAACTTCAAGGATGAAGCAACCATCGATGAACATCATTTCCTCATCCAGCGTAACTTTTTCCGCGTAGCAGTTCTTTGCTTCGTCTAATGCCGCCTTCATTGCCGCCATACATTCTTGTAAAATCTTCTTCTTCTCTGCTTCCTGGTCCTCCATTCCTTCGGTCTGTCGACAAAGTAGGCGATTCATGTAACTCATCTTGACGTCTTGCATGGTTGTTTGGAGGTGTGGGTCATTTCGGTGAAGAGGGCCGATAGCGATGAGGCGAGGGGTGTAAACACTTCGCTTCAGCTTACGAAGCTCTTCGGGAACCCTGTAAATGGAAGTTAAAGAGGAGAAGGATTTGGTTTTGGGGGAAACTCCACTGATTTTCCCTATAAGGCTCTGAAGAACCTCCTCATGGTCATTCTCCCCTTGGCTCATTTCAGTTATGTTGATTTCCATTTGATCAATGAAATATTCAAGAAGCAGTTTGGTTATACTTTGTGGTTGTGTTTTGGGTGAAAATGGTATTTGGATTTTCCCCTTTGGGTTTGAGCTAAATACAGACCCTCTCCTAGGATCTTTATATAGAGGTCACACGCAGTCACCCTCACAGTTTTAAATTGGACACCATGCTATTTATCCCAAAAAACTGTCAAATGTGCAGATTTACCTAGCTGTTATGGGATCTGGTGGGATAGGTTTTCATTTTACGAAAGCTAGCCTCCGAAAGTCGTGTAGAATAGAGTTTCGACCGGAGAATCTGCATGACTCAAAGAACATTTGACTATCCGACCTAAAATGAACGCAATGGGAGACTCAACTAGTGTATCATACTCCCTCCGTCCCAATTTTATAGTCCCTCGTTCTATCCTAACCGGATAAAAAAATGATTATATTTTTCAATCGGTAATACATTTTATATGCAATATGAATCTTGTTTGATAGATCTTGATTTAATCTAATAAACAAAGTTTTCAAAATCACCTAAAACATTGTAGATTATAAGATATAACACTTTGAAAACTGGCACGAGCTCCCAAAAAGAACTATAAAATTGGGACGGAGGGAGTATAATATAATAAAATTTTAAATTATTATATTACAATTGTACAAATATTAGTAAATAATATAATTAAAATATAGATAATTTTATGAAATCTTTGAAAATTCTAAATTATTATATTAAAATTTTACAAATATTAGTATTATAATATAATTAAAATATAGTTTTGATTTGTCTTTGAAAATTTCAAATAGTTTTGATTTGACCAAAAGTCAAACATTAAATAATTTTAAATTTTCTCAATTTCTTTTAGAAATGAAAAATAATTACACATGAACATCCGAGGAAGAGTTACATTGGGGCCGGGTGGGGTGCCGGACCTCCGGTTTTGCAAATTTCATTAACATATACTCCGTAATACTAATTTTAAGTTTTATTGAAATTATTAATGTAATAACTTCTCAATTACAACCTATATTATTTGGGTTTGATTTAAACAAAAACGCGTTATTTTATATATTTCATTTCTCAATTTATTTCATAAATAAAAAATATGCGTGTGAGTGTTGTAAACTTGTAATAAACAAAAGGATTCAAATACTTTTAATGCTTTATGCTAGAATAATTTGAATATGTAAATGTGTTATATTGAAAAGCAAAAGGTTTACAAGAGTGATAAATATAATAAAATGATGTACTGCAAAATCTATACTATATACAGAGTATATTTTTACATGAAGTTACTTATATTCTAGCTTTAGAAACAAGGCTTGTTCAAGTAGAAGCTACAGCCGTACATTAGAAAGTACATTAGAAAGTAAGGTGGGAGCATAGAATGCAGAAAAAAAAAATGCAGATCCTTATTAGTGAAGCTCAGGAAAAGCCTAAATAGTCTGACATCCAAGGTGGGTCCCTGGAAAAAAAAAACTTTATACAACCAAAAACAACTTATATACACATATAAAGAGAACGGCGATAGATCTGGGGACCACACCCCATGTGAGAGAGGGTGTGGCTGGGAGTGGCTCTCAGAGAGTGTACCTATCATTTTTGTATAAAGACAGGCACTGACATGCGAGAGAAAGAGAGAATGACATACCACAAGCGCATCAACCCCAAGGGGTCCCTAGAAAAGAACCAAAAAAAAAAAAAAAACTTTAAGGGATTGGTCCGGAGGACTTTGCTAGGTTCAATTTTTCTTGTCAAGAATTTTTAGGGTCACCTTGCATCACGTGTAATCGTGGTAAGAACTGTGGGGAAAAATTGTAAAGATTAATTTGAGGTGTACGCAAGATAACTTGTAATACTTGAAATGCCCAAACTTCAATGCCCAAAAACGAAACACAACTAAGCATCTTTGTTTGCAATTACAATATGATTTCTCACTTTATCCAGGCCCTCTATTAAAACTTTACAAGCAAAGATCAAGAAATGAACAAAGCATTATATTCGAATCTTCACATCTTAAACCAAGGATAAACTACCAAAACTAGTTTACAAGCAAAGTTAGGAAGAAAGACGAATGGTGTTACAAGCGAAAAGTGAGTGTTAGGTATAAATATTTCAACGGAAAAGGGGTTTAATTAAGATCATCTTCTATTTCAAAATTTGTCCAATATATAAAAAGGGAGTGCACATATATAAACAGTATTTCGTCTTTGTATTGAATAGTAAAATTGTAATATAATTAAACAATGTTCCGGTGATAGCTCCAAGTTACATCCTAAAAAGACCGCAAAGATACTCGAGTCACTTATTTTTATCAGGACACGTTTTTATCTTCACCTAATGTTGACACCTTTGTCTGATGTTTCGTATGTACCAGACCTAAAGAAGAAGAATTTTATTGAGTGCTTTAGACTCCAATGGGTTACCGGATTACTATTGAAGGCATAGCTATAAAGGTTGTGAATCGTGTTATGATTGTGATGAAGGGCATTTGGCAAAATAATTTGTATTTCCTTGTTGGGATTCACCACGTGTGAGTCGGATGGGTTAGGCCCAAAGTTTGCCAGGGTTTACTTAACAAACTGTGGACATCCCTCTGCGGAATTCGATTAGGAGTCGCCACCCAGGTTTTAGCGGTGTATCTCCGATGAACCGAACTCGAATGACTCATGCCTCATTTTTGGGATAGGGTTTTAAAACCAGTCCGTCTTTATTATAATATATTTGGTTCAGAAGCTTGGTTATGAGAGGGGAAGGGTTTTATGGCACCCCTCTTGCCTGACCCGAGACTCGGTCTCTACTTAGTATTTGTGGGATTTGTGAAATGTTTATTATTCAACCTTGAGCAAGTAAAGATGGATGGGGGATGGGAAACAAATAAATATGATTGCAAATAAAAATGCATGTGAAATGGTAAATGCTTGTGCAATATTTACGAAATGATTACTTATAATGCGAAAATGGCATAATGAGGATAAATGCATGATGTTCTTCAACAATAATATAGACTAATTAATCTAAAACGGATATTTGACCGAAACTAGATAATAAATAAGGATTACAAATGAACGTGTAGATGAGAAAATGAATGCTTATGCGAAAATTTGTATAAAAGTGACTATGCTTGGTGACTTAATGAAAAAAAAAAAAGAGATAAACATGTAATATCCCTTACATGATGAAGTAAATGACATAAATATGCTAAACAAATAGCCTACAAAAAAAACTAAACCATGAAGTAGTGAACAAATGAAGACTATTTCATCAACATGGGATCAGCTCACTGCTTCTGACTTGAATGCTCAAGTGGAGGACTTGAGCGCTCAAGTTAGAGACCCAAACTCTCAAACCATCCATTTTGCTTATAATCTTGATTCCTTTTTAAAAAATGTTCTTGTAGGAGATGGTTCTTGCTTGGTCAAATATTCAAGAAAGAATATGAGCTGGAGAGGTAAAGAATGGTTGGTGTTTAGTAGGAGAGAATGGAGGATTGATTTGGTGGGGTGGAGAAGAAAGCAAACAGTATGGAAGAGACCTAGGCAGAATCTCTCTACGTTATCTCTTGTGGGATGCCCTCACTTGGAGACTTTCTCTCTCTAGAGGAGATGGACTCTCTCTCTCTAGAAAATAAGTCTCTCAAGCTCTCTCTCTAGATCTTAGAGGAATTGTGAGAGGGATGCCTCATATTTATAGACTACTCGGGCCAGTCCTGAGACGCCAAGTGGCCTAGTAAATATTCGACACGTGTCCCTTCCGTACTGTACGGCTGCGGGGAGCGATGTTCTCGCGAACCCCTTCTGCAGCGATCCCTTCTCCTCAATCCACCGAGCCACTAAATCCCCCTCCATTCCCGTGAGGGCAAGGTCATAGCCTGTTCAGCCATGCCAGTACCGCGAACCGAGCCCTTGAGGGCCCCTCAAGTCCTGCCTTTCGACTTGAGCAGACACGGATGTCTGGGTTGATCTTTTGCGCTTCGCCCTGTTCGGACTTGCGCCATCTGTCCTGTTCGGACTCATGCTAACTCGTATCTGAGTCGTTGTCTCGCACTACTCGTCCTGTTTGGACTAGCGCTATGTGTCCTGTTCGGACTAATGCTAACTCTTATTCGAGTTGCTCTATCGCGCTACTTGTCCTGTTCAGACTCGCGCTAATCTTCTCGGGCTCGGGATGCTTTCCCACCCTCGGATGCATCTTATCTTGAAGTTTGTACACTTTTTGTCACTGTTCGCGGGGGATGACATGTGTGAGGCACCCTCGAGGGGGTAGCTCTCGCGTGGCCTCTTGCGATTCTGCCACGTGTCACTAATCTGTAGATGTCATGTGTCTTCTTCTGATAGGGTGGTCAAAGTTCTGACTTTTGTCAACTATAAATATATTGACCTTTTCTACAATAGCCCCGTGACTGATAGGAGTGTCAAAGCTGCAAGCTTCTATCAGGCATAAACTGAGCATTCAAGCTTATCTGCATCTTCTTTGAGTATCATTGTTGGGGCTAGTGACTGCATCAATAACTTTGTAGTCTTCATATGGATTAACTTTGCTCTTAGAGGCTTTGGTCGTCAAACACATAGATACTGAGGCAATAAGCCAGAGGATAATGAAGCTTTGCCTCAGTTTTCCTCGCACAAGAGAAAATAATCATCTATTAGTCCAAGTACGACATTTAAATAAGATCACAACTGATCGCACATGCGTCATTAGCATTCAAAAGTGTTCACGTAGACACTATGTATTCTGAGAAGAATTTAGATGTGTTATGTCAATTCGTTTACATCGTGTAAAAGACACTTATATAAGGCAAATCTTTTCTTTATGTAACATGCATGTGAAAACTTGTTTGAAATTGATGATTTCCAAACATAATTGAATATAAGGCAATGTGAGCTCGTGGCCCTTGAAAGCATCTTTATCATTCTTTATGATCACGTAAATATGTTGTATAAGAAATGTATAGGCACGTCTGAAAACATTGCAATCTCACGTCACAGTTTTAAGAGCTCTAAAGCATAAAACGAGCAGTTATATTGACATTTAACAGTCATAAATGGAGCAAGTACCAAAAGCAATGATAATGTAATGGCATGAGTTTATCTGAATGTAAATGACAAGGAAAGAATATACCCGATTCACAGGAGATTACGCTTAGGCTCCTAGATGTTCTCCGCCTTGGACAAGTACCTGTTCGGCACCACCTTGCGCTATCGCCCTGTTCGGACTCGCGCTAATTCTATCCCTTGGGATCTACGATGTTCTCCGATCCATGATGGGCATTTGCCCAGGCCCCAAATACATGAAGGGAATGAAGTGATCTAGAAGAAGGGTGAAGAACAGAGCAGTTGTGCACAGAAAGGACTAAAGGCAGATACTCTGGTGACCTAGGAGATGGGGATGCACTACAACAAATGTGACCTTTTATAGCATAATTTCATAGCATTTTTTCAAGAATGCTATAATAGAGTTGCAACTATAGCATTTTGTGAAGTTAAAACACAGGAAAATTATGGAAGGGTTCAAATATAGCGTTCAATGCTATAATAGAGAAGCAACAATAGCATTTCTCCCAAAACAATAGCATTTCTCCCAAAAATCATCCTGGCGCGCCCAAAATCCCCAATTTGCCTCCCAAAATTTCTAACCTTTCGCCAGTAGCGCCAAATCAAATCAGATCTCAATCTCTCTCTATGACCTCTCCCTACACTAGCGGCAAATCAGATATCCCAATCTCTCTTCTCTCTCTACGACCTCTCAATGCTCTCGCGTACTCCTTCTCTCTACGACCTCGCCATGAGAGCTTTCACCAATTGAGAGTGTAAACTTTGCTGGAGTATTATATCTGTAGATATAGATAGATAGATTCGCATAGATAGATGTATATAAATACTCAAAGTGAAGCGTTCTACGCGAAGTGAAGGAGAATCCGAACAAGGAGAGAGAGAAAAACCACAGAGAGCAATGGACGAAAGCCCTTGTGCTAAGACATGGCTTCCTCTTGAAGCTAACCCCGATGTCATGAATCAGGTACCTCTCTCACAAACACACATCCGAAGTTGTTGTTGTTCTTCTTTTTTTTACTGATTTCATATGGGTTTAGAGTAATAATCTATTTGGTTTTCAATACAACTGAAAATATAGCGTCTGAGCTATCTTGAACCCTAACTCAACCAAGTTTAGCTAAACCAATCGAAATTGTTCGATCCGGGTTCTTCAATTTTATCAGCAATCATAACAGTGGATTGGGGTTTCGGTGAACAATTGGTTTAGTAGTTTGATGCGACCTTAAAAGACTTAAAACAAAGTGTCGATGTAATATTTCTGTAAAACCCACTTAAAATACATTGACGATGGAAGAAAGGGATGAGAAGAAAAGGAGTGAAACTCTAGTAAGCTAGGGCCTTGAAACCCCCACCGGATGACCTGTACCAAAAAACCCTCTGTACCTTCCGGTTCATATTCAGCCACAGTGTAGCCCAATAGTATCCTACAGCTATGTATGGGAATGGAGGTATCCTGCGTATCCAGCCGCAGTGTACTATTGTGCTATCCTGTGGATGAATATGCACGTACGAAAATGGAGGTTCAGAGGGTTTTTTGGTACAGAAGATTTGAGTTACTTGGAAACCACAGGGATAAGAAAATGAAGAGGGGGAATAGTGGGAAAGGAATCAAGGGATACATCGCCATAAGTTGAACAAACTAAGGGTTTCTACATCTTTTTGCCTCCTCTCAGATGGGAGAGTTTGTTCTATTTATGGAGTCTTCAAACCCTAAACTACAAAATCACAAAAAAAGGACCCTATTATACAGAATACTTAGGACAAATCTGTACATCAGTTCTATTTCTATTCTTATTCTTTTACTGCATCACAGATTCACTCTGTTGAGTATTTTTTTTTTTTTTTGAAGAGCACTCTGCTGCGTACTGTAATCCCGGAAAAGTGAGCAGAACAGGTTAATTCATCATAACTTGTCTCTTTTTTTTTTCTTCTTTTTTTGGTTCTGTCAAAATTAGGTGTATGTGGGTATAGTAAAATGTAAGGATTTTGTTAAATTCAGTTGGAATATGAAGATGATATCTTTGTTCAGGGGATGAGATATCGTACATCTGTTCAAATTGGATTATTTTTTTCAACAATTACAAACTGAATACAATTTTGAGTTGATGGGAAATAAATATGTAGTCTGCTTGATTTATTTGCAGTTTCTTTGGGGCCTTGGGCTTCCAGAGAATGAGGCAGAGTGCTACGACGTATATGGCTTTGACGAGGAGCTCTTGGAAATGGTCCCAAAACTAGTACTTGCTGTACTGTTTCTTTATCTGATGACAGCCAAGGTTCGTTGTTTTTAAAAGTACATCTTTGTGCTACTTATGCTTACGGACAATGTATGCGTGGGTTGACTTGAATGAAACTTCTTTGTTTTCAGACTGAAGAAGAAAGAATACTTCAAGACAGTGAGAGAAAGGTGAGATTGGGTGAAATGATTTGTTTTACTAGAAGGGTGAAACTTTTGTTTTGTCCAATTTGCTATCTGTTTTGTCATTGTTGTCGTCCTTTCTCTCCGATTTGCATTTAGTTTCAGTGATGTTATGGACTTGTGGTTGTTTAAGTAAATGATTTAGTAAATGGAGGGAGATAGAACAATACAGCTATTCAGTTTTTTGTTCTTGAATTTATTATTTTCCGTTGGCTTATTTAGCTTCGACCGATCGATTAATCTCATGTTCCGTACTAATCACTCAACTACATCATTTTTTTGCTCTCTCGTTCTGTAGTTGGAGAAGAATCAAAGCTATATTTAGACATATTACACAAGTAGAGGCAAAGAGTCATTGTTCGGAGAGTCCTCCTCACCAGGTTTGATATAATTTTTCCCCTGAATTCTTTCCCAAATACAAGCTAGGGTTTTAATCTTCATTTAGTAGCTTGTGATAATCATTCAAGGCTTTGCACAGATTATGCACTTAGAGGGGTTGAATTTCCTTTAATCGGGGTGTGAGTATTCATTCAAATAAGATTTTGGGGCTTTTGTAGTGTTTCATTCCAAACTATGGATTGTTAGTCTCAAAATTCTATTGGTAGGATGTGTTAGATTGAGCTTATGGGTTTCAAAAATTTAGATTTTGGTGCTCTAAGCTACAGTTGGAACTGGTTTTAGATGTTGTTCAATACATGCAAACCCTTCATGCAAATAGAAGTGAAGAGATAAAACTTTATAGCATTTCTTGCTTGTTGCCTAAAATGCCGTGAGAGCTTGTGTTCACTGTATCTCAATGGTTAGAGTTGGACTGTTGGAATTTGTTGTTGTGATTACTGAATCTCAATCTCTATTCATTCCTTTCATAAGAGCTTGTGTTCACTGTATCTCAATGATTGTCGGTTCCATAGGGGCATGTTTAGTTCATTATCTAGTATGACTTGTCTTCGTGTCTTTACATATAAAAAATTCATTCTTTTAAAATGCTCTGATAATTTATTTGAAGAAGTTCAATTGCAGTGATCATGCCGTATTTAAAAGTTAAAAGTTAAAAGTTAAAATATGGATTTCAGGTAAGAATATTAAACTAATGTGGTTAATTTTAAAAGTGAAGTTGGTTAATGATATCTTTCTACTAATGTGTAATGATTAGTTCTTCCCTGATGGTGGCAGGTTGATACAAGTTCCCAGCAAATGCTCTTGTGCACCTGCCAACATTGCTGGAGTACATAGTCTCATCAAAGGTTAAGAAAAGAGGCACTCTAATTTCTCAATTATCTTACACCTGTGACTAATTTAAAATTTCTGTGCTTTATCAGAAGGTAGGATGCCTAATTGATCTAGGAAACTGTGATTAGCGGTCACATACTAGCATGATATATCGAACTTTTTAGGTAAGAATAGTAGTTTGGTGTTCCTGTATGTATGTACTCTTGCAGATTAAAACTCCTGCCCAGTTAGAACCTGTTTTTCATTTTTTGCAACTACTGGTTCATAGAATTTTAAGATCAACGAATTTGAAGAGGCTTGTGGTGTTGGCATGACATTAAAAGTTTCATTCTTACGCTTTGAGGGTTCCGAAAACAAGATGAAAGAGCATCCTCATCCACCAACTCTTCACAAAACAAAGAAGAAAAAAGGCTGAATAGGCATCCTACACTCTCTTTTTGACAAGCTATTTTTATCAAAAATGACTTGGTATATATAATAACCTGCCTTTGTATCCAGAACAGTATTTTCAATGCTTCAATGTTTCCAGAGACTAATGATATCAGATATCAAAAGCCTTCGTTTGAAGCACTAATTTTGTGTCTTCAATGTGTCTTTACTCTTCTTGTACCTTTTCTTCTTCGATTGCCTGTGCAACAATGACATGAGAGTTGAAAGTAGTGAGGCTGGCTATAATTTTGTGAGTGTATTTGTGGTTCATTGGCCTTTTTAGTTTTACTGGATAGTTTGGTGTCTTCTTTCTGTAAAAGAATGGAATGCTCTTACACAGGTTTTTTTTTTTTTTTTCCCGAAGAGCCTCATACATATAGGTTATTAGTGTAAATATCTTGGATGTTTGATTGGTAGTGGAGTTTTGGAAGCAGTAATTCAGTTCTCATCGCTTAGCACTCTTTAACTACTGAGCACACGGTGATGTGCGTAGCACGTTGGCTACAACTAGTCTCCTAGAAAAGTGTTGAGTACTTGAGACTTTGGTTTATTTACCTATTTCTCTTCCATGTGATAATTATTCACTTCATTTGAGTTGAAATGTTTCTTTCTTATACATGTAGGTTTGTCGGTTGAAAGAGAAGATCGGTGTGCGAGTGCTGGTTGGGCTTGGTTGAACACTTTTCCTTGACGTATATTAATTTCTTTTTGCTGTCAAGGCTTGTAGTCTAGTTTTTGGCATAAAGATGTTTAGGGTGAACATGTACTCTAGTTATTTCCTTCTGCCAAAAATGTTTAGGGTGAACATGTACTCTAGTTATTTCCTTCTATATATATAGAGTTACTTGATGTTGAAATATTTTGGATATATGGTTATGGAATGGATATTCGGTTCTCTTTGTAGTTTTTGTATGAGCTTGATTTGATTGAGATTAACGTTATTGGAAGTGTTTCGGACAGGTTGCAACATGTAATGCACACAACATTAAAATGCTATAAAGAAAACCTCTTGGACGTTTAGAATTCAACGCTATTAAAATGACCTCCAACACAGCATTCCAAGAATGCAATAAAAGCATGTTTACCATAGCATTTGAAAAATGCGATTAAAAACAGTACAAAACATAGCAGCCCAGAAATGCTATTAAAACTATACCAGCTATAGCATCCCCAAAATGCTATGGAAAATGCGTTAAACATAGCAGTTCAGAAATGCTATAGTAGGCCTAAGCAATAGCATGCCAAAAATGCTATGGAAAGCCCCAGACCTTTTATAGCGCCGGAATGTACAGTGTTTGCTAAAACGCTATATATAGCTTTCTATAGTATTTTTGGCATGCTATTGAAACAGACTTTTGTTGTAGTGATGATTTCACCAGAGAGAATGTTCTCCTCTCAATCAGTGACTACCCTTTTCTCTCCCTAGGATGACATATGCTTTGCCAAGATTTCACCAACCTCTCTGGGTATTGTGACAGGGAATGTCCCATATTTATAGGTACCTTGGACCAATGATCAGGTGCCAGGCTGTCACCCTATAATATAATGACATGTGTCCTTTTTGTACAACTTGACCGTACGGGTACCGTCATCCACCGCGCAACTGACCTGCGCGGTGGTGAGCCATTCGCCTGTGCAGTGATCCTCTTGTTCTTTATAGCCACCAAGCCACTAGATCTCCCTTATTCCCGTGAGGGCAAGGTCGTGACTTGTTCGGTCGCACCTATACCGTAGCCAAGCCTCAGGGGGCCCCCGGGGTCCTGCCTTTAGACCGCAGCAGGTATAATTACCTGGGTATTGACCCCGCGACTCCGACTGACCCTCGCGGTTATCTCCACGACTTGGGATGAAAACCTCCGCAAATGAACCGACTCCCGCGGTGAACACGGTGGCTCCTGCGATAAACTCCTCTTCAGGCTGAATAATTTACTATTGTTATCACCTTTGCGGTGGCTCCCGCTGAGAGTGTGCTTAAGCGGGTGGTGGCTTAGCGATGAGTCGTTTGCACTCATTGACTCCCGCGAATGGGGCTGATCGGAGCGGATGGGAGTGACCCGAGTGCATGAGAGTGACCCACTCACATGTAATTCCAGCAACTCGGATGGAAGTGACCAGAGCGGATGGGAGTGACGGGTCTCCGGTGCGCATGGGAGTGACGCATGCCCATGTAATTCGAGTTGATTGGTCTGTCTCCCAGCACTTTCCGCTCCCATGGCTGGACGTGAAATTCAATAAATTCACCGCTATCGCGGTACATGTGACTCTCGCGGCAAGCTATGACCCGCAATGGTTCATGGTTTTCTTCCGTGATCGTCCCCATGGCTCGAACTGACCCTCACAGTTACCCCGTTGTTTGCCTCTCGCGGTCACCCACCGTCATGAGTCAACTACCCAATTTGTGGCAATTAAAATTAAAGCTCTTGGGTGCCCGGCCCGCATACTATTTTTATCAATGCAAAGGTTGGTCTTGGCTTAGACCAGAGAATTCTTCATGCAACATGCTCGCCGTTACTATATTCCGGCGTGTCCAATAAAATATAGATCTTCAATGATGGCTTCCGCGCTGCGAACTAGGTTCCATGGTAGTTTCTCGCGACAAATTGTTCTACGATGGATCTAGTAACTGGCTTGCCTCCGCAATGGCTCTCTTGACCCGTTATGTACCTTTCGCAATGGCTCTCGCGTCATCTTAGCTGCCTTCATGAGGGCTCTCGTGACATATGATTTTCGCCGACGGCGTTCATTGTGGCGGCTAGTTCTCCGCCGCGATGCTTCCAGCCGAAATAATCCCGTGTGTCTCGTACACAATAGATGATAGTCCAGCGTCTTTTGACACCCACGCGAGTTGGGTACTTTCACCGAGAAGAAGTGCAAAATGGTCGTATTTCTTTTAACCCATAAATGAGGATGGATGTAGCAGCCACTTGTAGAAAGTGGTAATAAAGTAAAAGAAGACCTTTGTTTTTCAACAATAAAAATTGATGCTTGTAGTTGGCGGAAATGTTCGATCTTTTCTTCATCAAGGATGCACGGTCTTTGCTCAGACCAAAGGAATCCTCGTGCTCCCTTCACCCAGTTTCGAGTAGAGCAAGTTTGATCCCTCACGGCTTTGAATGATTCCGGCAGTGGTGACTCATTCTTCAGCGCAGTCCGCTTCGTAACTAGGCACGAATCTCGCAGCGTGTTCAGTGCGATTATACTCCGGCGTATCCCACATGATACAGATCTTTAATGATGGCTCTCCCGGCCAACTCGGTACTGCGGTGGCTCTCCGCGATGAACTCTGGAGCTGATGTTACATTCCCCGTGACACGGAAGTGTGCTTCCCGCAAGGAGAATACTTCACCGTGAACAGAGGCTAAATTTTGTTGTGTTTTTCTTGACCACGAAATCTTAGGGAAGGACTGATGTAACTAGCACCCAGTTTGAAGGTTAAAAAAGGATAAAGAAAGGGGCGGTAGCTTTTGCAAAAAACGTGATGCTTGCTCTCGTTGCTCCAGGGAGAGAATTAATAAAATAGGGAGAAAACCAAATTGAGACTTTGGAATGGGCCAAACTTTTTGCCAAGTGGAGAAATGAAGTAGATATGACATTCACCACCGCTCTTTTTTTTTTTTCAACGGCTGACCACAGATAGAAGATTCTGATAGTTGCTTCCAAGGGGAGAATCAACACAAGCCTTTTTTTTTTTATGCCTCCAGCATTCGAGACATGTTGCCCCGAAGATTTTTTTTTTTTGGCAGTCAAAAGCACCAAAAAAAATAAAATAAAATCTGAAGACGTAGCCAGCGGGCTGAGTGACCCGGCTCCGCGCATGAACTGATTCCGCGCAGGTGAACGGGCTCCGCGCATGAACTGACTTCCGCGGCAAAGTCGGCTCCGCGCATGAACTGATTCCGCACAGGTGAACCGACTCTGCGCATAAACTGATTCCGTGCAGGTGAACCGACTCCGCACATGAACCAACTTCCATGGCAAAATCGGCTCCGCAATGGCTCTAGCTACAAGCTCACCCCTTCGCGGCAATTCGCTTGATGCAGGCTGACTCCTGTGATTGGGACATGTTCGCCAAAGAACGATTCCGGCAGTTTAGTCCGATTCTCGCTGCTTCTCCCTGCCGCGAGTTGCTTCAGCAGTAAACGGAGCTCTTCTCTTGCGAATCACACCGGTGGTTCGCCTTCGCAATGGTCCGTTGCTAATTTCATTACCAGCAATAGCAAACCAAATTCTCTCCTCCACGGTGGCTCCTGCGTCATGGCCGACAGATTGTTCCGCGAGCTTCGTCAAACCCGTGTTGTATTTCTCGCAAAAAATCATGACAAATGTGGGTTGCAATTAACATACAATCCAAAAGATGGAGCAGTGAGCGAGAAACATGCTCCCAAAGAGACCCAGTTTTTAGAAATTATAAAGCAAATTTCATAGAAATGGGTTTGTTCCCGTGGCTTCGGGGAGAGAAAATCATTGTGCCGAGTGGCCATTATACGCAATTAAGCGAAGCAAAATAAAAAAGAAGTGGGGCCAAACTGTAGCCAAATGGATGTGGATATAGCTATGATAGAGAAATAAGCTTCTAGAAGGAATAGATCACAAGATTTATGCGTAAAAGCATGGTCGTGCCAGGTGGATTAATGCAACAAGTCATAATGGTAAACTCAATAACAAATTAAAGTGAATCCTCTTAAAACATATTTGCAAAAGGAAATAGGAAAAGATCATGTGAATCACCATAAGAGCTTAAGAGATTCTAATGGATGATAAGGAATAGATCTGACCTCTTGAAAGATGAAATTTGGAAATAGATCTGACTTTCACCCCTTCGTAGAAGATTTTTTGAGTGTGCTAAACCCACACATGCTTTAACAAAAAGAAAATTTCTGTATAACTTTCATGGAGTAGTTTCACCAGCTTCCAATGTTCCTAGATATTTCGTAATGGTTGTACTTCGTCAGTGAGTATCACCGTATCCACACCGAGTGATGTTGCCCCCAGATTTTTCATTTTGACGGAGTCAAAAATAGAAAAATCTCATAACGAGACCGTATACCCAAGAAAGTAGATCTGAACCCCTATTTTATTTTTTATTTTTACAAATGAATCTGAAAACTAAATAGCCAACCAATCCACCTCCCCAGCAAAGTCGCCTGAATGTAAGTGATTGTTCTTGCTTAGTCAAATATTCAAGAAAGAATATGAGCTGGAGAGGTCAAGAATGGTTAGTGTTCAGTAGGAGAGAATGGAGGATTGATTTGGTGGGGTGGAGAAGAAGGCAAACAGTATGGAAGAAACCTAGGCAGAATCTCTCTAGGTTATCTCTTGTGGGATGCCCTCACTTGGAGACTTTCTCTTTCTAGAGGAGATAGACTCTCTCTCTCTAGAAAATAAGTCTCTCAAGCTCTCTCTCTAAATCTTAGAGGAATTGTGAGAGGGGTGCCTCATATTTATAGACTACTCGGGCCAATCCTGAGACGCCAAGTGGCCTAGTAAATATTCGACACGTGTCCCTTCCGTACTGTACGGCTGCGGGGAGCGATGTTCTCGTGAGCCCCTTCTGCAGCGATCCCTTCTCCTCAATCCACCGAGCCACTAAATCCCCCTCCATTCCCGTGAGGGCATGGTCATAGCTTGTTCAACCATGCCAGTACCGCGAACCGAGCCCCTGAGGGCCCCTCAAGTTATGCCTTTCGACTTGAGCAGACACAAATGTCTAGGTTGATCTTTTGCGCTTCGCCCTGTTCGGACTCGCGCCATATGTCCTATTCAGACTCATGTAAACTCTTATCTGAGTCGCTGTCTTGCGCTACTCGTCTTGTTCGGACTAGCGCTATGTGTCATGTTCGGACTAATGCTAACTCTTATTCGAGTTGCTTTATCGCGCTACTCGTCCTGTTCGAACTCGCGCTAATCTTCCCGGGCTCGGGATCCTCTCCCACCCTCGAATGCATCTTATCTTGAAGTTTGTACACTTTTTGTCGTTGTTCGCGGGGGATGACATGTGCGAGACTCCCTCGAAGGGGTAGCTCTCACGGGGCCACTTGCGATTCTGCCACGTTTCACTAATCTGTAGAGGCCGCGTGTCTTCTTCTGATACGGTGGTCAAAGTTCTTACTTTGTCAACTATAAATATATTGACCTTTCCTACAGTTCCTTTTTCCTTCTAATTATCTAGCTTCATATTTGAAAGCCCTTTTTAAGAAGGTTAATGTGTACCAAAATCTTGATTTGAATGGCAAATAAGCTTTAAAAATGCTTTTTAACCCATGAGATTAGTTGATCAGACAGTGAACAAATCATCTTTGATGCAAACAGTTGATATAACAGACTAAAAGCAAGATCTCATTAATTAAACATTGAAAAAGCATAGTATGGGAGGAATGGACTTGAGTGCTCAGGTTGAGGACTTGAGTGCTCAGGTTGAGGACTTGAGCACTCAAGTTGTCCTCTTGACCATGCTTGATTTCTCCCTTAATGACCTCTGTTTTGTCTATTTTCGTACTTTTATCATGTTTTCTAACAAGATAAATAACTCTCAGGACTAACAAAGAGGTTTAGATACAACATTTTGGTGTATTCGTGTTTCAAAAGTGTCTAGAACTCCTTTATTTGAACTAATCAGACCATTAAGAAAGAAGACAAACATGATCAAAACATGTAAGACAAGAGAGAAATAGAGAGATGGGCTTAGAAACACTTGAGCACTCAAGTCACTAACTAATTTCAAAGCTCAAAACTTATTTTCTTGATTTTTCATGCCAAAACAGATTTACAACTGGTATTAGGAACCAATATAAGCCTGATGGCTCCCTCAGGAGTGCAAAACCATATCATCAAAAGGTATTTTCACCTTTTATGGCTTGAACAAGGACTTTTTGACTAGGTTTTTTAAGGATAAGGCTTGGGTTGGGATTTAGGGACTAATTTAGGACTAATTTTTGGACTATGTAAGTGGGCACTTGGCTTGTGTATGAGGTTTGAACACGTTTGATGGGTTATCTAAGGAAAACCGAAACCTAAGTTGGGTTTTTGGCATGATTTTTGTGGAATATAGCTTGGGCTAGATGATGAGTTTTTTTATGGTGTTTTTTGGGCTTTCTATGGGAAAAACAGGATTTTTGAAGAGTTTTGGTAATGGAGGCTAGAGATTTGTAGATGGATTAGCAAGAAAAAACTCAGATTATAGTGAAAGAAAGTAGTTGGTCTGTAGAAATTGAAGAATGGAGGAGTGGTGCTTTTATAGAAGGATTTTGGGAGAAAATTGGGTTTAAAAGTTTGATTAGGGGGGTAAGAGAGTGATTTAGGCTTAATAGGTATAATAGGCATGTGAGAAAATGTCTATCGAAAGGTGGGGCCCAAAAAATCAAAATCTTCATCATCACACATGATTTGAAAAGATGCAGAAATTTTCCCGCCCAGGTGACTTGAGCACTCAAGTGGTAACTTGAGCACTCAGGTTGTAACCACTTGAGCGTTGGACTTCTTCCAATTGAGCGCTTAGGTGTTGTTGAGGGTTTTTGGTGTTATTTTGGTTTGTTGGGTAAGTATTGGAAGGGTTTGAGGAATTGTGAACCTTTCCAAGTCTTGTTCAAGCTTTGATACGATGTTTTTAACACTTCCTCATCATCAAGAACGACTAAGAATATTCCTAAATCACAAATTGGGGTGTCTACACTAACCCTAAGATTATAAACACTCTTGTAGTGTCTCTTATTATTGTGTGTTGTGGCATAATGTGAGAGATAGTGGCTAAGAGTGTGTTTGGGGTAGTCAGTTTGTGGCTTCCCCAGAGAGGGAGCTAATTGTGATCCCCGGAGAGGTTTTTCAATTTGTACACTGTATCAACATATACAAGGGAGTTTTTCTCAAATTCTTGTGTGTGTGTGTGTGTGTGTGTGACCTGGAAGCACAATAAACTGGTATCAAAGCCAAGGTAGGGCGAGAGGTCACCGAATTAGCGGTTTCAACAAACGAATTCAAGAACGAAAAAAATAACAAAGTCACACGAAGGTTTCACTCATAGGTTTTTGTTTGTCTCATTGAGATAAGTCCAACGGTGTGCTCGGGGTTAATTTTCGTCATTGGAGTTGGGTGTAAAGGCAGTTTGAAGGGTAGCGGTTGGAGTCAGATCATTCTGGTTTATATTAGTCTCACAAAACATGATTCGAAAAAAATTTATAGCATAGGATTTTGTTCCTCTCTTCATGACGATGATGGGGATATAAAGCTCGTTGCCGGACGACGTCGGAGGATATTGTATTAGGGAGGGGGTCTATTGTTGTATCTGTACTGTGCTCTCTCCCTATTGACTTCTTGTCAACTTTGTTTCTTAGGTTCTCAGAGACATATGATTGTTGTGTGGTTAGGTGCCAACCTAGTTAGGATGTCTCCACACGTTCTGATGTCGTTTTCCTTGGTTCCCGTTAATCTTTGTAATCTTTTCCAAAGATTAATAACATTCTCCTTTGCTTTTAAAAAAAAAAACAAAAATAGTTAACTAAGGCAAAGAGGAGAGAGAGAGAGAGAGAGAGAGAGAGGCGCACAGTTGCAGCCTGACAAGTGAATCTGTCAGGAGAGAGGAGAGAGAAATAGAAAAATGGGAGGAAAAATAAAGGGAGAAGGAAGGAGAGAGTAGAGAGAGAGGGAAAAAGTTTGGACCTACTTTTTATATTTTAACACTCTAACAACACTCATTTTCTTAACAACACATTTTGTTAGAACGACACAAAAAAGGGACCACGTTTTACACTTTTGTGTCATATTATACTACATTTTTGTCATACCGACTGGAGAGCTACCCTTATTCCTATTTTGAGAAAACATTCTATTAGAATAAATTCTCAGAGTCTAAATGCTTTTACAATACAAAATCATAATCTAGAATCAACCTACATAAGCTGCACCAAACACCCAACAACAGTTTGATGTTTTATTACATCAATACCCTATAGCAATGTAGTTTGAACCCCAAAAGCTTCCAAACACCAAATCCTAATTTCCTAGAATTTTTATTTATTTTTATTTTCTAAATTCTGAGAGAGAGAGTGGGAGAGAAAGAGGGGACGTGGGTGGGAGGAGGGGGGAAGAGAGAGAAGGAATGGATATGTGTGCATGAGAGAGAGAGAGAGAGAGAGAGAGAGAGAGAGAGAGAAGGAAGGGATATGTGTGCATGAGAGAGAGAGAGAGAGAGAAGGAAAATGATTGATGAGATTAAGGGTTTCTCTAAGGTTTATCGAGGTAATTATAAGGGTAGGAGAAACAACCAAAAGGTGTGATTTTTAGGTCAGCCATAACTGCTGCTGCTCGATCTGCTTCTGTCTTAGCGGATGGTATCTCAAACAGAAACAAAATTCTTTATGATGAAGGTCGACCCATTTGGGCAATCAACAAGGCCCATGGTATTGGTTATGAAGGGGATTGAGAGGAAGTTATTAGTAAATTAGTGAAATGGAAAAGCAAAGGCATAAGAAGAGCTAATTGTCAGTTCTGTTTGGGTGTGTTGTTTCTACTGGTGGGGTGGGGGGAGGCGTTCTTGGGTTTTTGCTCCTCTCTGTTTTTGTTTTGTTTTTACGAGTTGGGGTTGAGGTTTTGTGTGTAAGTTGTATGTCTCTTTGATTGTTTGGTTGTCTTTTTGTCAATCTTCCTATCTTTTGGGTCTCGAGAGGCTTTGTTGCTTTTTTTTTTTGCACCATTTAATCTTACATCTTTAATATTTGATTAATAAAATTATTTTTTACCGTGCACAGAGAGAGAGAGAGAGAGAGAGAGAAAGAGAGACTAAGACTTTGTTCGGTTTGGATCTCAAGACCCACCATGCACGGTGTCCAATAAAATTTTCTTTCTATCTCTTTCTACTCATTACCCCAAAACCCTCCCTCAAAACCCAAACCGAATAAGGCCTAAGTGAGTTTCCTGGGAAGTGGAAGCTTGGGAGGGGGAATGTACATAGAAATTAGAAGAGTAAAGTGGGGGAAGTGAGGGAGAGGGGAGAGAGAGAGATGTGGCTTTTGTTTTTTATTTTATTTTTCTAATTGATCCTAAAAGTTAAGCCGATTAAAACCACCCTCCCCAAAAAAAAAAAATGCACCATTTTCTCTTACACACACTCCCACGTGCCCCTTCCCACTCTTTAGATTTCAGATTGAATAACTTGAATTAGAAGAAGAAGAAGAAGAAGAAGAAGAAGAAGAAGAAGAAGAGGGAGAGGGTGAGGAAAAGAAGTGGGACAAGTTCAACCCATGATAAACTTCATTATACTAGCGTTGTACTTGTTTTATGCATGGAATAACATGAAAAAAATTCATAATTGTATTTCCAGTCCTGTGTATTACACTAGCGTTGTGCCCGTTCAATATATGGAATAACACACAAAAAAAAAAAAAATTCACATTTATATTAGTCTTGTGCATTGAACGTACACAACGCTAGTTTTGTTTAATGTTTTTGTAACTGTTGCAAACACGTAGGGGTGTTCCACTAACAAAAAATAGTTTTTTCCAAAAACCAAGACAAGTCATTCTCTCACAATACATCACATAAAAATCGTGAAAAGCCAGTTTATTCTAAAAATATCCTTAGCGGAACAGTAAGGTGGTTTTTTTTAATAAACTGGTTTTTAATGGTTTTTTATGTGATGTATTGTGAGAGAATGACTTGTCTCGATTTTTAGAAAAAACTGTTTTTTTGTTAGTGGAACACCCCCTTTTGTGGTGTAAGAAAGAGAAATTAGAGGTAGGCAGGCATTACAAAACAACTACTCCATTCGTTTCTAAATGTTAATCGCTCCGTTCCAAATTTTTAATTTGCTCATTTTCACCATTTAAGACATGTTAAAAAACGATTAATATCTTCAAACCTATAATACGTATAAAAAAGGATCTTATTTCATACTCCCTCCGTCCCTTTTCTAGCGTCGATATTTACATTTTAAGTTATTCTTTAATAAGTTTATTTTGAAAAGTTAATAGGAAAAAGTTTGTAAAACTATCATTTTGCCCTTTTGAAAAGTTAGTGGGTAAAGAGACAATAGATAAAGGTGGATGATAATTTTAGAAAGTGAAGCTAAAAGTTGATGTGAAAAATGTAAAGTTGAGGTAAACGTTGATGTGGAAGGTGTAATGATCATGTTTATTTAATAAGTTGAATTTACGAAGTAACACATTTAAAAATGGACAAAGGGAATATATTTCAATTACTTTTGTTAAAGAAATTAAAATCATAAGCAATTTAAAAATGACACGCATGTCAATGAAAAAGAAATTTGGGACGGAGGGAGTAGTTCACTACGAAATGATGTGCAATTTCAAATTGAAAAATAAAATAATTCCATGCATAAATTTCAAAATTCTTCGCTCAAATTTAAAAATTAGTTGTTTAATTTGATGCGAAGAAAATCGTTTGATATGGAAGTACTTTATTTGTTTTTTGTAACGGGCTAACATTTCGGAACAGAAACAATACAAAGAAGATCTATTTTCTATATTTTCTATTGTTTTTTTACAATTTAACTAACATTACTACTCCCTCCGTCCCAATTTAATAGTCCCTCGTTCTATCCTAACCGGATAAAAAAACCATTATATCTTTCAATCGGTAATACATTTTATATGCAATATGAATCTTGTTTGATAGATCTTGATTTAATCTAATAAAAAAAGTGTTCAAAATCACCAAAAACATTGTAGATTATATGATATAATACTTTGAAAAGTGACACGAACTCCCAAAAGGGACTATAAAATTGGGACGGAGGGAGTAATAAACACCTTAAAGTGTAAAATGGAACAAACTTTTACAGTATCAAGAGTACTTTTTCTTTATACTTTTACATTCGGCTTTGCGAGTTTGCCAACTTCGATAGAATACTTATATTCCGTTGTGATGATTGTGGCTTTGGATATATCCCTTTAGTCTTTGTAATTTTATTTTCAAAGATTAATAAAAAAAATATTTTGCTCTTCAAAAAGAAATAAAAGAAGGAATGTATTTTTCTACTTAACAGTTAAGAGGTTAAAAGTCAATACCGAGGGGAAAATTTGGATGCTGTAAGCTTCCTTACCTTTGATTTGTCTCCACGTTGAAGGTAGATTCTGTAGAGAAGTTCAAGGATAAAGCAACCATCGATCAACATCATTTCCTCATCCAACGTAAATTCTTCTTTCTTGGTAGCATTTCTTTGCATCGTCTAATGACGTCTTCATTGCCGCCATACAATCTCGTAACACCGTGAACTTCTTCTGCTCTGCTTCCAGGTCCTCCATTCCATCGGTCAGTCAACAAATTAAGTAAGTTATCCGCATAACTAAACTTGACGTGTTGCATGGGTGTTTGGAGGTGCTTGTTATTTCGGTGAAGAGGGATGATAGCGATGAGGCGAGCGGTGTAGGCGCTTTCCTTCAGCTTACGAAGCATTTTGGGGGGCACCCTGTAAATGCAAGCTGAAGAGAAGAAGAATTCGCTCTTCTGGGCACCATCACTGAGTTTGGCACGGAGGCGCTGAAGAACCTCCTTATAGTCATTGTCCCCTTGGCTAATTTCAGTTGGGTCGATTTTCGTTTGATCAATGAAAAGGCGCTGAAGAACCTCCTCATAGTCATTCTCCCCTTGGCTCATGTCAGTTGGGTGGGTTTCCATTTGATCAATGAAATCAGGGGGAAGCTACAATGTGCTCTTCCAAATATGAGGTTTTGTGACTCAAAATATGAGATTTTGTGGCTGTAAATATGAGATTTTGTGGCTGGAGATATGAAGTGCATATGGTGTGCCACTTCATATGAATAGTCACAAAATCTCATATATTTCCAGAAAATCTCATATTTGGAGCCACACAATCTCATATTTGGACCCATGCGGATTGCTACAGTGATGCTACAGTAATGCTACAGTGCCACAATCTCATATTTGGAGCCACAAAATCTCATATATTTCCAGAAAATCTCATATTTGGTGCCACAAAATCTCATATTTGGTGCCACAAAATCTCATATTTTGGAGCCACAAAATCTCATATTTGGCGCCACAAAATCTCATATTTGGTGCCACAAAATCTCATATTTGGTACCACAAAATCTCATATTTGGAGCCACAAAATCTCATATTTCCGTATGGGGTGCATACCATGTGCCATATCATATTTGGAGCCACAAAATCTCATATTTGGTGCCACAAAATCTCATATTATCTCATATTTGGTGCCACAAAATCTCATATGGGAGGGGGTGCACATTGTAGCAACACTCATGAAATCAAGAAGCAGTTGGGTTATACCTAGTGGTTGTGTTCTGGGTGAAAAATGGTTTTCGGATTTTCCTCTTTGGGTTTGAACTAAATACCGATCTCGTGAGATCTATATATAGAGGGCTCACCCAGTCACCCTCACAGTTAAAATTACCAAATTACCCTTCATATGGAAAAAGTGACACATGAGGTAAGGGCAATTTGGTAATTTTAACAAAAAAGGAAGTGTTTGGGGCAATTTGGTAATTTTAAGTGAATAAAAACAAAAAAAGGAAGTGTTTGGGGGTGTGAATAATTTGAATGTGTAAATTTGAATGTGTATTGTGCTAGAATAATTTGAATGTGTAAATGTCTTAAATTAATTGAAAGCAAAAGGTCTATGATATGATAAATACAATATAGTAATGCAAATGATATACTGTATAAATTATTTTTTTACGTGAAAGTACTTTTCTTAATTGCCTGTTGTGATCTGATATTCTAACTTTGCCCTGCCTCGTAGTATTGTGAAAGTGAAGCTGCAAGGGGACTCTTATTAGTGAAGCTCGAGAAAAGTGTGATAGTCTGACATCCAAGTTGAGTCTAACCCACACTGACATGTGAGAGAGAAAACGTGAATGCCCTACCGCAAGAGCATCAACCCTAATCAAGGGGTTGGAACTTTTCTTGCTAGACATTTTTGGAGCCACTTCAAGTCACATGTAAGTGTCCTAAGTATTGTGGGAGAAGTTCTGAAGATTAATGCGAAATCTGTGTAAGATCAAAAAATGAGCATCTTTGTTTACAGTTACAATAGTAATTTTTCACTCTATCCTTCCTTCAAAACTTTACAGTAAGATCAAAAAATGAGCAAAGCATCATATTCAAATCTTCATATCTTAAACTAAGGATAAGCTACCAAAACTATTTTACATGCAAGGGTTACGAAAAAAAGACCAATCATATTACAAGCGAAACTTGAGTCATAGACCAATCATATTACATCTGTATCTTTATCTCTCTCACTCACTCTAATTTCTTGCACACTTTACACAATCAACTTACAAGCCAATTTATGGGTAACACAATATAATATGACAAACATTAGATAAACTCGCATTTATGGAAATTTCACAAAATCAAATACGTAACTCTTAGCCTGATAGGGAACAGTGCTCCACGTTTTTCTTCTCCCAACTATCCAAATCTGATCTTTGACTAAATCTCCTCCACTTGCCCCTTCAAACTTATCTGACTCTATCTTGTAAAATCAAGTTTAACTTTCATCAGTTTGTAAACTATTTAGTACTTGTAATGTTCCTCTTTAACAAAATTCAGGATGAATTCAGCAATGGTAATGCCAAAAGCCAGAAAAGCCAAGAAGAAAGCAATGAACGTCCACGGAGAAGCGAAATACGTGCGTCTCACGTGTGCCACATTCCTCGGCCAAACACGCTTGCTATAACTGATGGCTTTTTTGCACGTGCCACCGAAGAAGAACTCTGTCTCTGTTATCACAACTTCCTTGCATAGCTTGTTGAATAGATGGGTGACGTCCTCGCTGGCACCTAACCTGCTTTCCAGGACTCCGGCCATTTTGAGCACTTGGACGTCTTTATCATGGTTCACGAGCATGTCAATGAGTTTTGCATAAGACGTAAAGTGCTGTGAAATGCACAAAATGCCGGGTGAATACTGTTCAAGAGCAATGAGGTTCCTGAGGACTAGCTCCGTCGAGTCGTCTATTTCAAGGTATGGGATTTCAAAACGAGCCCATTGATACAACCGACCTAGGCCTTGAGGTTCAATGAACTTGACCATGAACAGATTCTTCTCCGTACCAGGTACAAACTTGACTCCTGCATAGACCAGTTCTAATGCAGATGGTAATTCTTCAGTAAGTACTGCCTGTTCTTTTTCTTTTTGTTCCGGAGGAAGGTAATCATCATGTAGTTTATGGAGGATATGATGGTACTTAACCCAAAGGACGCAGTCACGAGGCGACCAAGAAATTTTTGTGCCGTCCACTTTCGTTGGACGCATCACTTCTTCAACTATTGGAAGAATCACATAATCGGAGAGCGACAAGTTTTGAGGAAGATATGGTTTCTGAGCCAGAGTCAGTGAGAACAATCTCTCAAACACAAAGAACGGAATCTGGTTCTCGAGGAGTAGCAAGTCGTGTTGTACCCTCTGGATAGTCAAACGGCTACCAAAAATAGGATCTCCTGCTTCAAGTTCCTGCGCTTTGAAATGCAAAATTACTAATTACATTAGTGTATCATCGTTTATTTGACAAATTAAATATCCTATTACAATTCAACAAAAGTAGCCTAATGCAATGAAATCAGGAAAAAATTATTTTCCTTGCAAATGTGTACATTTTCGAGAAATATTTTTGCATACATTCATAAAACAACTAGTGACGAAAATACATTTTCTCTCAAATTCTAATCTTTTCTCCAACGAAACATAAATTTTATCGCTTATACAATGTGTTTTTTTCCAAGCAAATTGTACTTACGAGGTGAGGAAAAAAAACTTTTATACTCCTGTTTTTGAAATAAGAATAAGTGATTAATGACGAAAAACAAATTCCCCGCCTATTGTGAGAAAAAACAAAATTTGTCACCTTTTTAATGATTACCGAGGAATATTAATTTTCTTTCTCTAATTTAACTCATTGCACAAGTAAATCGTAGTACTATTGTAGTTCAATGAGGAAATACAGATTTCTCAAAGTTTTTATAAATAAAAATAAATAGTTAAACAATCTCAAGAAATCGCAGCCGCCGGAAGGTGGGGGTGATGACGATGGTAAATAATGGGTAAGGTTGGGAATAGGCGAAGTGTAAATAAAGAGTAGGCTTGGAAATAGGTCAGAATTCAAAAAATGGCTCTGTAGATACTTTGAGATTCTGGTTGCTTACAGATAGGCAGGGAATAAAAAAACAACTGCTGCCATCTTTTCAAAATGTTAATCTTCACGTGTTACGTGTAAATGACAGCTAACTCATGCGGTAGAGCTCTTTAATGCCCCACATTGTATTTCGGAATCGAGTTTCATTCTCCCCTCTTCCCATGTACTCCCTCCGTCCCAATTTGTTTGTCAATTATTCCATTTTCTGTTATGCTTTAAATTGCTTATATCTTTCAATCTATAATGTTTTTCACGGTTTTAAAAACTTTGTATAATAGAATTAATCGTGAACTATCAAACAAGATCCATATTGCATATATTTGGAGATCAATATTAAAAGATATAAGCGATCGAAAACTGACATGATTATCAAAAAATGACAAACAAAAAGGGACGGAGGGAGTAATAGATTAGGACTTAGGAATAACGAATGACCAAAAAAAAAAGAAAAAAACTAAATGCTAATCTTTACGTTCCAATTCTTTTTCATTTGCAGCAATTAAGACACCTTAAAAAACGATTCATATCTTCAAATGTATTATGTATGTATGTGTGTCTGTGTATATATAAATTTTAGTTATTCCTAATAAAAAATTAAATTATAAAAGAACATGGAGTAACAGAGTAAAAAATATAAGCAATTTAAAAATGACATCAATGTCAATAGACAAGAAATTTAGGACGGAGGGAGCCATTCAAAAGGAAATGATGTGAATTTTTTAAATTAAAAAATGAAATAATTCCGTGCATAAATTTCAAAATTCTTCGCACAAATTTAAAATCCAATTCTTTAGTCCAGAGCCAAGAAATTCATTTGATACGGAAGTAGTTTATTCGTTTTTCGTAACGGGCTACTCCCTCCGTCCCAAATTACTTGCCCTTTTTGGGAATTCATGCATTTTGCATATAAAAAATAATGTTTAAGCATTCTTTTCTTTTCAAAAATTTTTACACCAATTTAAAGATCTCGTTGAGTAGAAAAAATTGGTGCAAATTTTTTTGAAAAATAATTTTCGTAAACCCATCATTTTTTTCCGTGCAAAATGCACGCTTCTCAAAAGGGGCAAGCAATTTGGGGCGGAGGGAGTAACATTTACGGAAACAATACAAAGAAGAACTATTTTTTGACTTTTAGAAAAGGAAAAGGCTACTAACATTACAGTATCAAGAGTACTCTTTTTTTTTTTTTTTTTTTTTTTTCCTTTGGGTAAATATCAAGAGTACATTTTGCTGCCGATCAAGAAGAAAAGGAATTTATTTTGCTACAATAAACTGTAAAGACTAAACAGGCTAAAAGTCTATACCAAGTACCGAGAGGAAAATTTGGATGCTGTTAGCTTCCTTACCTCTGATTTCTTTCTGCGTCGAAGGTAGATTCTGTAGAGAAGTTCAAGGATGAAGCAACCATCAATCAACATCATCTCCTCATCCAGCGCAACTTCTTCCAGGTAGCATTTCTTTGCATCATGTAACGACGTCTTCATTGCCGCCATACATTCTCCTAACACTGTGATCTTCTTCTGCTTTGCGAATTCATCCTCCATTCCTTCGGTCAGTCGAAGAAGTAAGTTATTGGCATAACTCGACTTGACGTGTTGCATGGGTGTTTGGAGGTGTTCGTCATTTCGGTGAAGAGGGCCGATAGCGATGAGGCGAGGGGTGTAGGCGCTTTCCTTCAGATTACGAAGCTCTTTGGGCACCCTGTAAATGCAAGCTGAAGAGAAGAAGAATTTGCTTTTCTGGGCACCATCACGGAGTTTCTTACTCAGGCAATGAAGAACCTTCTCCCCTTGGCTAATTTCAGTTGGGAGGATTTCCATTTGATCCTTGAAATCAAGAAGCAGTTGGGTTATACCTAGTGGTTGTGTTCTGGGTGAAAAATGGTTTTCGGATTTTCCTCTTTGGGTTTGAACTAAATACCGATCTCGTGAGATCTATATATAGAGGGCTCACCCAGTCACCCTCACAGTTAAAATTACCAAATTACCCTTCATATGGAAAAAGTGACACATGAGATAAGGGCAATTTGGTAATTTTAAGTTAATAAAAACAAAAAAGGAAGTGTTTGGGGCAATTTGGTAATTTTAAGTGAATAAAAACAAATAAGGAAGTGTTTGGGGGTGTGAAAATCATTTCCCTTTTAGGTACTATTGATAATAACATCCTATGACCTTAATTATTTGCGTTTGATTTAAAAAAAATCACATTATTTTATATTTTCATTTCTAAATTTTTTCATAAATAAAAAATAAGCATGTGAGTGTTGTAATAGCATAACGAAAAACGTTCAAGTACTTTTAATGCATTGTGCTAGAATAATTTGAATGCGTAAATGTCTTATATTAATTGAAAGCAAAAGGTCTATGATATGATAAATACAATATAATAATGTAAACGATATACCGTATAAATTATTTTCTTACGTGAAAGTACTTTTCTTAATTGCCTGTTGTGATCCGATGTTCTAACTTTGCCCTGCCTCGTAGTATTGTGAAAGTGAAGCTGCAAGGGGACTCTTATTAGTGAAGCTCAAGAAAAGTGTGATAGTCTGACATCCAAGTTGAGTCTGACCCACACTGACGTACATGTGAGAGAAAAAGTGAATGCCGTACCGCAAGAGCATCAACCCTAATCAAGGGGTTGGAATTTTTTTTGCTAGACATTTTTGGAGCCACTTCAAGTCACATGTAAGTGTCATAAGTATTGTGGGAGAAGTTCTAAAGATTAATGCGAAATCTGTGTAATAAGATAAAAAAATGAGCATCTTTGTTTACATTTACAATAGTAATTTTTCACTTAATTCTTCCTTCAAAACTTTACAGTAAGATCAAAAAATGAGCAAAGCATCATATTCAAATCTTCATATCTTAAACTAAGGATAAGCTACCATGCAAAACTATTTTACAAGCAAGGATAGGAAAAAAAGACCAATCATATTACAAGCGAAACTTGAGTCATAGATAAATATTTCAAAATAAAAGGGGTTTTTACTTTATCTAGTATATTTAGCATTAAGTAAATCTTCTATTTCAAAACTGTTCCTATCTATAAAAAGGAAGTGCACAGAAACAGAATTTTGGCTTTGCTTGAACATTAAAATCGTCGTATATCAATGAAAATGAAACAATAGTATTTTGGTGAGAGCTCCCAGTTACATCTTAAAAAGGCCGCAAAGATACACGAGTTACTTTTTTCTCTCAGTACACTTTCATTTTCACCTAATGTTGACATTTTTTTTACAACTTTCTAAAATGCGACTTACACCTTCACAACTAGGTAAAATCATTTGTAATGTTACTAATAAGAAGGATTTATGTAGTTCTATTGACCTATTGTCTTGACCTTTATTGATCTCCATGATACAAATTCAAGAGTTGGAACAGCATTTGGCTCGAATATGTGGATATTTTTAGCCAAAGAGACATTTGCTTAAAAATATTTTTAGTACTAGCTAGTATGCTTGTATATGATCATATGAAGAGCAATAATAGTATAATATTTCCATCCCAAATCGCCAGTCTCTTTTCACTATTTTGGATTTCTCAAAAATGTCTATATTTTTGAGTAATTATGTTTCTATGTGTTATATAGTTTTTGTATGATCGATAAAGCTCACGTAATAACATTATATAAACAAAATTTTTAAAATAACAAAAAATATGGTTGGACATGAAATTTTTTGGCAATCGCTAGGCAATACTTTTTTTTGTTTTTTTTTTAAATGGTAATAAAATTTTATTAAACTCAACAATAGGTACATCGAGAAAGAAATAGCAAAAACATAATTAATAAGAACCACGAAAACAAATACAAAATAGAGTTGAGACTTCAACAAAGAGTTGAATCAACAACAAAGTATTAGAAAAAACCAGCAAAATCAAATCTTCCAATCACTTTAGCATCTCCAGTATGAGCTAACGCCTTCAGCATCAAAGAAAACCTCCTCAACCAGACAGTCAGCAACATCCATTGGATAAACAGTTCGCATTAGTTTTGATTTTCCGGATCCCATCTAGACAACGTTTGAAATCATCGATTGAGTAATCATCCACTTTAAACTTGGCCTTAGGGGGTGTTCCACTAAGTTGATTTTTTAAATAAACTGACTTTTCACGGTTTTTTATGTGATGTATTATGAGAGAGTGACTTGTCTCGGTGTTTGGAAAAAAATAGTTTTTTGTTAGTGGAACACTCCTGCCATTCTCGTTAACAGACACAATTACTTGAAAAGTTACAAGCAATTTGGGACGGAGGCAGTATTTCGTTGTGTCGCTTTCTGTGGAGGCTACTAATTAAGTGTATCATGAGTACAAAACTAATGGAATCTAATGTTTATACTTTTTACCTATGTTTGTGATTGGTTTACAAAGCTAGCTGTATATTGCATGGCCCCTGATAAATGAGAAACAATTAAAGAAAAGGCTACGATACACATCTCCTATTTAGGTGTGTATTATATGTACTCTTATAAAAGTTACGAATGGATGACATGTTATTAATAAAAGTTACGATTTTTTAATATATAAAAATTACAAAACACCTCAAAATGTTATGAATCATAGAAAATGTCACGAATCATATTTCTGAAAAGTTATGAAATACTAAAAAATGTTACGATTGCCAATGAGTTAGTACAATATATATAGACCATATAATAGGTGTACATGATACACATATTTAATTGTAGTGTAGCCATACCCAACAATAAACATAGCTTTATATATATATATATATATATATATATATATATATATATATATATATATATATATATATATATATATATATATATATAATTTTTTTTTTTTTTAGATAGATAACCAACGAGGCTTTAACATACGCTGGTGTAAATATATATTGTTCAGTAATTTATCCAAACTCTCTTTTATTTAGCTTTATTGTAACAACTTTTAGAGAGAGAAGAAACTAGATCTGGATTTACTTCTGAGAATGAGTCATTACATTGAAAGGCACAACTGAAGGAGTATTTATACCTAAACAATACTAACTAACTATACAGTAGAGCCGTACAGTTACAACAGAAACTAAAACAAACTAAACTACTCTACTAATGACAGAAAATACTAGAAAATACAGAAAATAGAATAAAGTGCTACTTTTATTTCTCTAACAACCCCGTGCAAACTGATAAAGTGCACCCTGCGATTTACCCAAAAGAACTGTTCAGAATTTAAAATCTAATGTGCAGGTTTACCTAGTTGTTGTGGGGTAGGCTTTCATTTTACACGAAAGCCAGCCTCCGAAAGTCATGCTGACTGCTGAGTAGAGTTTTGGTGAGAGAACCTAGAAGACTCAAAGAACGTCTGGCTACTCGGCCTAACATGAAGCTGCAAGTTACGGGAGATTCAACTAGAATCATAAAATATAATAATTTTAATATTATATTAAAATGTTACTAGTATTATAATTAAAATTTAGATAATTCTATGAAAATCTTGGAAAATTTTAAATAATTTTGATTTGATTTAGTCAAACATTAAATTAATTTTACATTGTCTTGTAAAATTTTCTCAATTTCTTTTGGAGACAAAAAATAATTACACATGAGCATCGGAGGCAGCGATACATTGGGACCGGGCGGGGTTCCGGATTTCCGGTTTTGAAACTTTCATTAATATATAATACTAACTTCAAGTATTGTTGATATTATTAATGTAATAACTTCTTATAACCTTAATTATTTGGGTTGGATTTTGAAAAAAAGCACATTTTTTTTATTTCCCAATTTTTTTTATAAAACAAAAAAAACATGCGAGTGCTGTAATAGCGTAATAAAATGGAACAAAATTATTCAAATACTTTTAAGGCATTGTGCTAAAATAATTTGAATGTGTAAATGTGTTTTATTGAAAGCAAAAGGTCTATGATATAATAAATATGATACAGTAATTTACTGCAAAATCTACACGCTATGTGAAATAATTTTAACATGAAAATACTTCTCCTGAATCGGCCTCGTAGTATAGTGAAAGTGAAGTTGCAAGGGACTCTGGGCTAATTTTTAAAAACAAATTAGCTTGCTAGCCGTACAAAGAATGCAAAAGAAAAAAAATATTTCTACAACCAATTAAACACAACTTATACATACGGTCGAAGACACACAATGATATGTGAGAGAAAAAAGAGAATGCCTAGGGGTTGGCCTGGAGGCCTTTGCCAAGTTCAATTTTCCTTGTCAGGAATTTTTGAGGCCAGTATTTCACATCATGCGTAACGGTGTAAGCGTGGTACGTATTGTGGGAGACGCTGTAAAAATTAATTCGAGGTGTGTATAAAACGAAACACAAATGAGCATCTTTGTTTACATTTACAAAAAATTTCACTTTATCCGTCCTTCAAAACTTTACAGCTAAGATCAAAAATTGAACAAAGCATAATATTCAAATCTTCATATCTTAAACTAAGGATTAACAACCAAAACTATTTTACAAGCAAAGGTTAGGGAAAAAGGCGAATCATAGTACAAGCGAAACATGAGTGATAGATACTCATATTTTAAACGCAAAGCGTTTTTACTTTATCTAGTATTTAGCTTTGAGTATATGTTCTATTTCAAAAAATTCGTATATGTAAAATGGGAGTGCACATAAACAGTACTATTTCGTCTTTGCATTGAGAATTAAAATCATCATATAGTTAAACAGTGTTGTGGTGAGAGCTCCCAGATACATCCTGGAAGGACTGCAAAGATACTCGAGTTACTTATTTCTCTGAGTACACTTTTATCTTCACCTAATGTTGACACCATTTGTTTTACAACTTTCTAAAATAAGAGTTACACCTTCAAATAATTTGCAATGTTTCAAATGAGAACGATTTAAGTAGTTCTATTGACCTATCATGGCCTTAATGCATCTCCATGATGTAAATTAATTAAAGAGTTGTAATAAGAATTTGGCACGAAATATGTGGATATTTTTAGGCAGAGAGATGGCCGCTTAATAGTATTTTGAGTACTAGCGCGTTCAAATGCTTGCATATGAAGAGCAATAATAAAATATTTCCATCCACTGTTTTGGATTTCTATAAAAAGGTCTATATTTTTTAAGTAATTACATTTTCTAGATGTAATATATTTATCCGTTGGAGGCTTGGTTCACCCACCAATTTTCATTGTTGGGTGTTACCGGTCTTGGGGTTTAACGGCAAGGGGCGGCCGGTCTGCTGTTGGTGGCATGAGTGACGGTGGAGGTTGTTACAAATTGAAGAGGAGAAAGACTTTTGTTCACACAATAACAACTGAAAAAAACAGAGTTCCTTTACTAATCTGCGCACACTTTATTGGTAAACCAAACAGCCTTTAAATAGGCTCATAAACAAAAGGATAAGACCAAGAAAACAGGAACTGCTACAACATGAAAATAGGAACTGTTGCAGCGTGAAAATAGGATGATGCATAGACTACCCACTAAGTCCTAAGAAAGTGCTCAACTACTGACAAACCTGAGACTTGATAACAAAATGCAACATACTCAAACTTACTCCTATAGAGTAGGCCAAGGTAGGCCACATACAACAACAAAATAGAACAGCAGAAAACAACTTTCCTAAAGTCTAGGACAACTAATGGAGACTAGAACCACTTGACTTTTCCAACAATCCCTCCCTTAAACTGATGTTTCAACATTCAGTTTAGTGAAGGTTAGTTTTGAAGCTCCCTCCCTCAAATTGGATTATCCAAAGTGCAAACACCAAGCATCCTTCTTAGCTTTTGAAACACATCCAACTTGAGGGACTTTGTTAAAATATCAGCAACCTAGTCTTCACTCCTGCTTGACCGTTCGGGTGATTAAAAATTAACTAAGATTTCGTCCCAAGCGTAGGACTATCGACCGGTGCAGCACAATAAATCCGGAAGTACCGGAGTCGAACCACAGAGACGGTCTACGGTGTTGACCCAAACAATGCTAGATTCTATGTTTGCAAATGGCTCTCAGGTAGCCACCCCTTGCTCAGTTGGTTTACTTAATTATCTAAATTGGACTAATTTAATTATTGAACTCTGAATTTAAAAAGAGAGCACAGCCGTGGGCACTACGGTACCCGCAACTAGTCTAATTCACATTCACTCGGGCCACAATGATTTAATTAATAGGTTTAAAAATATGGAAATGGTTTCTAACAAGTGCACACCACTTGTCACTGATTCCTGCGCGCATTTGGAACGGGCGATGCCCGGGCTTTGTTTGCTAGAAAAATTCCGTATTCAAAAACTGCGCATCAATTAAAGTAATTCGGCACCGAGGTAAAATATGAATTAGCCTAGCCACGGGACACCTTGGTCCCGCGGCCGTACTCTATACGACTACTCACACATATTGAAATAAATTGCAGAAGATGAATCGAAACTAAAGCTAATCATGCTGTTAATAATTAAAATATAAAACCAATAAGAATCAATACCGGAATTGCAAAGCGAAGATTAATCTTGACAAATAATCTGCAAAACAAATCCTGGAATTCTGGTACTAGAACTTGAAAGCGTAACAACGAACGAAGAACTTCAGATCTGTAGCCGAAAACTTGTAAACTAAAAACCTCAGTAAAAGTTTCGAACCCTAGAATGGGTTTAAACTTTAGTATTTATACTTACTAAGTAATCCTAATGAAAAACCGAATGAAATCGTTAAGAAATTAGTTCTACGACCATCAATACGACGTAGTTTCAAAGCTGATGCTCCCGAAAGCTCTCGGTATCGATACCCCTAATAAGGGTATCGATACCGAACCCTTATCTCCTTCTTCCGCGTACGACGTAGGTATCGATACCCTTTTCAGGAGTATCGATACTAAACCTTCTGGACGAATTGTGCACTCTTCATAACCAACTAGTATCGATACGGCTCTAGGGGGTATCGATACCGACCCCTTAAGCCGTCCTCCTCAGCATTCCAAGCCCAAACTTCGACTCCCACACCCAGCTCCACTTCAAGCCATGCAATAGGTGCGCCAAAGACCTCTTTTACCTGGAAAAATCATACAAACACCAAAAACACTACCCAGCGCACATTAAACAGAAAATAGCATTAAACCGCACGTCTAACGCGCCAACTCCTCCTACTTAGGTGCTTATAAATGGAATATCACGCGCCTATCACACCCCCCAACTTAGGCGTTGCTCGTCCTGAGCAACGAATAGAATAATCAGCACAGATTAGCAAGCAACTATACGGGGATACGAGAGTTATGCACGATGTATAAAATTCGGTTCACCTTCAGGATTCCCAACTCACTACTACCTTCAATTCAACCATATGCATGCCCTAGCAAACAGTTGACACACCTTGCACATAAAATGACATTCAGAGATGAACATGCGTCCACAAAATCACATAGCCACCCATCTCATACCCATGGGAGGCAAAACTACCACATATTCATCACAAGACATTAAGCATGTATAAAGGAGCATGATACACGTGTCACGGGTCAACTAAGGGCTTTATCGGCTTGTAATGACCTTGGTGAACAAAACGAGAAGGAAACATGCAAATGGATGGCGGCCCATGTAAGTGCAAAGGTCAACTACCCGAGTTAGCCGCCACCCGGACTCATACATATAACATCCCAAACATATAAAAATAAGATATCAACAACACCATCCTAAAGTTCAAACAACTTAATGTCAGTTACAGCAAAACACTCCCAACACGTAAATAGTAGCACACCACCACCTAAACATACCATCAACATAAAATAAACTCCTCCCAAACACATAAAATCATACATCACACCACCATCCTGCTCTACCACTCCATGCGGCCACTCTGCCTATGCATCCGAGTCCACATCTGGTGCATCCTGCTCCTCAAAATCATCACTCACCTCTAACTCTGGCCAGCGGCGAGGGACATAAGGCGCGGAAGTCTCTCCTGCAATCTGGCGCTTCACATAACCCAGCTGATCATCCAACTCCACCTGTCTCCTAGCCTGCTGCCTCTGCTCCAATTTCAACTTCTTCTGGCTCTTAATGATAGCCACATTCTGACAGAAAAGTTTCTTAAACCACTCTTTCACAGATGCTTCCGATGACGGTGCAGTGGTTAATGACTCTCCGACACCCCTAGCCTGGGCTCCGGCACCCCTAGCCTGGGCAATACTCCGAGTAAGAATGGTGGAATCCATCGTCCCCGGATCCAACCTATCATTTGTATAAAATCTAGTCCCTGGAACACCATCTCTCCGGAGAATCGAAGTCACTAGGCACGGAAAAGGCATTCGAACATTCTTCGACACAGCCCTAAAGTCCACCATCTCGCCAAAAATAAACAAAGCCCAGTCACACACAGTCTCCTCATCAGTAAATGCCCACATGATGTTCCCCACCTTCTCCTGAGGTTTGTTCTCAGTCCCCCTCGGATAAATATTATAACAAACCACCTGATTGAGAAACCTGTACGCCGGCTTAAACTTGCCCGGCTAATGAGGGATCCTCGCATCCCTCCTATTCGCGTAAATCTCTCGGTTTACCCAATCCTGATTAATGGGGTTACTGACTGGTCTCGGAAAATTCGTCTCTCCCTCGGGCCTCACATAGTTTAATGCAGCAGCAATCTTATCAACATCAATGAACACGGGGGTTTTCCCTATCATAGAAGTAATTCGCGCCCCCGGATTCATAAAAGCCCCAGCCTCAGGCACAACCATGCATTTATAAAACTCTTCTACTAACGCATTATTATAACCAGGGTTCAATTCAAACCAAAACGACATACCTTGCTGCTTAATCGCCTCGATAGCCAAATGATTTTCCGGCCACCCATCATCCAACTCAATGTGCCTCTCATTTTTCACTCCCCTGCCAACGATTGACTCCCTCCACTGTATCTGCTCATCCCTCCCCATCTGTTCCCGGTTCCGCCTCGTCGCCCGACCCGGATAAGGTGGACCTTCTGAGACTTCCCCCGCTGCACTGGAAGAAGTCCCAGCCTTAGCTTTCCCGGTGTCTTTCCTTGGTGACATGATTTGGGGGTTTAAGGGTTTAGAGGATGGGGTTATGGGTTTTCAGATCTGGAAATTTGGTAAGGTTTAAGGAAATTTCAACAAGCTATTTAGGTAGAGGGTGAAGAAGGGAGGTTGTGGTTGAAATTTGGTGGAGATTGGTGGTGATTTAGGTGGGTTTTAGGAAGTTTTATGGGTAGGGCTTGGGTGGTTATGGAGGACAAGAGAGAGAAAGAGAGGGAAAAAGGGGAAGAAGAAGAAGAGAGAAGTGAGAAGAGGGGGCCCGATCGGCCTCCTTATTTTTTTCATACGTAACGGATAGGTATCGATACCCCTTAAAAGGGTATCGATACCGAGATGCTAATGGCCGTTTTTTTTTTTTTTTTGCAACTTCCTCTCTTTATTGGGTTTGGGTTGAAGTAAGGTGATTTGTGGTTGAGTTTGTGTGGCTCAAGGTAGGTTAAAGTTACCAAATCAATGACACCAAAGAAGCAATCTTTCCTACTTCCCAAACGGTTGCTTCCCAACATGCAGAGCTCTATCTCACAGTGAGGAAGAATTCCCAGAAATGCACAGATCCGAACACCCCCCAACTTACTTTCCATCCCAAACACCGGCTTCCTAGGTTACACACGGATATTGACACGGACTGGCTGAAAAGGGTTCTATGGGACTCTTTTAGTGGTTTAATCACGCAAGAAGGCCTTGTATCTTCCCCGTTTCACGCTACCAACTCTCACAATATGCATGCAAAATTTCTAAGCTGAGTATGTGGTAAAATTGCCTACTATCTCATGCGAATGCAAATTAAGCGCAACCATGGAGTATGCGATAAACTACTCTGTACACTCTGTGGAAACACCCACTCATCATCATTCATAACGCAAGACTACTCAATAGAGATACCAGATATATGCATGGGGATGAATTAACAAGCAGACAACAAATTGAAAACCCATCATTCTCGACTCATTCATACACACAAGCATAACAATGTATCCCCGCATTATCAATTAAAAATCATCCCACCAAAACAGAAACGTACATTCCTCCCCCCAACTGAAAACATGCTATGCCCTCATAGCAAGAAGGCAAGAATAATAAAGAAGGAACAAGGGAGAGAAATGGACCGTCGGATGGCAGCCAACCATCATGACCCCGGCCGATGTATGGGGAATTTGCCATCATTGCCGCTGTTCGTCATCAAAATCGCTCCCATACTATATGCCTGCAAGAGAACAAGAGCCAACTACCTACTCGGCAACAAATGATGTCAGTACTGCCCGCATGTGAAAGCCGGGCCATAACATATGAAACAAAGGAAATAAGGAACACCACCACTTCCGTCACGTGAAAGATACGGGTACTACTTTTCTCCCCAATTTGCTCACTTAAACATGCATAGAGAAGGTCATCATAACAACCCCGGGTAAGTTATGACTCAACAGGTTAAATTTCTCAAGGTTTTTCCTTAAAGAAATCAGAGCCAATCGTCTTTTATGACTATCCGAGACACGGCAATAAGATTGTTAGAAACCCAGATAGGCATATTTAAGGATAGCAATTAGGTCGCTATACCGGACCATTTTTTTTTTTTTTTTTTTGAGATATAAAAACAAACAGTAATAAACATAAATTTCGAAAAAGGAAACAAAACGAAAGAAGCAGAATTTGCCCTTACTAACCGGAGCTGGGTACACGATCCTTATTTAAACAGCGGCGTGCAAAGCTAAAAATACCCAAGTCAATGATGGGTACCCCTATCGCTAGGGGCCGGGTCCACACTCAATTAAGAGCATGGTACGCGTGAGCTACCCGTCAATACCTGGCTGAATAAGCCTAAGTAACCGGGTCGTCCGAATACACAGGATCGACCAACTCCTCATCAGGTTCTCCCACTTCTAAAAATTCCAAAAACGGTTTCAGACGCTGCCCATTAACTTTAAACACATGATCATCCTTAGAATCGCGGACATCAACTGAACCATTCGGATGCACTTGCACCACAACATAGGGACCTTCCCAACGGGACCTCAACTTTCCGGGGAAAAGATGGAGACGCGAATTATAGAGCAGTACTTTCTGACCCACTCGAAAGGTTTTGCGCTGAATATTCCTATCATGATACGCCTTAACCTTAGCCTTATAAATGCTAGCATTCTCATACGCGTCATTCCTAAGCTCCTCGAGCTCACATAACTGTAACTTCCTATGCGCACCCACCACGTCTAAACTCGAATTAATTTCCTGGAGGGCCCAATAGGCCTTCTTCTCTAACTCAACTGGCAGGTGGCAGGCCTTACCGAAAACGAGCCGATAGGGTGAAGCACCCAACACGGTCTTATAAGCAGTGCGATAGGCCCACAACGCATTATTCAACCTGGTGGACCAATCCTTCCTAGTCACACCTACAGTTTTCTCCAATATTCGCTTAATCTCTCAATTAGCTAACTCGGCCGCCCATTAGTTTGGGGGTGGTACGAAGTGGACACCTTGTGAGTGACTCTATACTCCCCCATTAACTTTTCAAACGACTGACTCGTGAAGTGCGTGCCCTGATCAGAGATAATGGCGCGTGGCACGCCAAACCTCGACAAAATATGAGACTTAAGGAACTCTAGCACGACTCGTGACTCCATAGACTTAGTGGGTATCGCCTCTACCCATTTGGACACATAGTCCACTGCAACCAAAATGTACTCGTAACCATGGGACATAGGTAACGGACCCATAAAGTCGATGCCCCAACAATCGAAAACCTCTAGCACAAGAATGGGCCGGAGGGGCATCTCCTGACGTGAAGACAATTTGCCAAGCTTTTGGCAACGGTCACATGACCTACAAAACGCATGAACGAGCTTAAACATATCTGGCCACCAGAATCCACACTGTAAGATCTTGGCGGTGGTCTTCTTCGCAGAGAAGTGACCACCGCACGCCTCGCTATGACAGAATCCTATAATCCCCTTCTGATCAGACTTGGGGACACACCTACGCACAATCTGGTCCGCACAGTACTTAAACAGATATGGGTCATCGAATATATACTGTCGGACACTTCTTAAGAATCGTTGCTTCTCTTGGGTAAACCGATGGGGAGGAATCTGCCCAGTTACCAAATAATTGGCAATATCAGCGTACCACGGGCACTCATTAGCGGCAAACAACTGCTCATCCGAAAAAGAATCTCTAATGGGAAGATTCGAGGTGGGTTCCTCGAATTCCAGACGAGATAGATGATCAACCACTACATTTTCTACCCCCTTTTTATCCTTGATAATCAGGTGGAATTCTTGCAGCAACAGAATCCACCGAATGAGGCGAGCTTTCGCGTCCTGCTTAGTCAGTAAGTACTTTAGGGCCGCATGATCGGTAAAAACCGTGATCTGCGAACCTACCAGGTAGGACCGGAACTTATCTAACGCAAACACCACCGCTAACAACTCCTTCTCGGTGGTGGTGTAGTTCATCTGCGCCTCATTCAAAGTCTTACTAGCATAATATATCACACATGGGTCTTTCCCTCTCCTCTGCCCTAAAACAGCTCCGACTGCATAGTCAGAAGCATCACACATCAGCTCAAAGGGAAGACTCCAATCCGGGGACTGCACAATCGGCGGAGTTGTGAGACTCCGCTTTAACATCTGGAATGCCCCCTCACAAGCATCGGACCACACAAAAGGTGTGTCCTTGTCCAACAACTGACACAACGGACGGGAGATAGCACTAAAGTCTTTAATGAACCGCCGGTAGAAACCAGCGTGTCCCAAAAATGAACGCACATCCTTAACAGACTTAGGTGTTGGAAGGTTTCGGATTAAATCTATTTTGGCCTTGTCCACCTCAATACCCTTGGAGGACACAATGTGTCCCAACACGATTCCTTGGGTAACCATGAAGTGGCACTTCTCCCAATTTAGCACCAAGTGCTTCTCCTCACACCTCTGCAAAACCTTTCCCAAATTTTCGAGGCATCCATCGAATGAATCTCCGAAAACCGAAAAATCATCCATGAACACCTCTACTATCCTTTCCACCATATCACTAAAGATCCCCATCATGCACCTGGAAAAGGTACCAGGTGCATTGCACAACCCAAAGGGCATGCGACGGTAAGCATAGGTTCCATATGGACACGTGAAGGTGGTCTTTTCCTGGTCCTCTAATGCGACCTCAATCTGGTTGTACCCCGAATAACCATCTAAAAAGCAATAAAAGGCCCGACCCGCTACCCTCTCTAAAATCTGGTCAATGAAAGGAAGAGGGAAGTGGTCTTTCCGGGTGCTCGCATTGAGCTTCCGGTAATCTATGCAAACTCTCCATCCTGTGGGAACTCGGGTCGGCACTAAAACTCCCTCATCGTTGGTCACAACGGTCACTCCTGCCTTCTTAGGCACCACCTGCACTGGGCTCACCCACTCACTATGGGCAACTGGGTAAATGATACCCGCATCTAACAACTTAAGCACCTCAGCCCGAACAACGTCTTTCATGTTGGGGTTAAGACGCCGCTGAGGTTGCCTGGAAGGCTTTACACTCTCCTCAAGAATAATGCGGTGTGTACACACCGTTGGGCTTATACCATGCAAATCCGCTATGGTCCAGCCAATCGTGCCCATGTGCTCTCTCAACAAATCTAGCAATTTCCTTTCTTGATCTTCCTCGAGGGATGAGGAGATCACAACCGGATAGGTATCATTGCCTTTCAAAAAGGCATACTTAAGCGTGTCCGGTAGAGGTTTTAACTCTGGTTTAGGCGGATGGGTAGATGACGGGAGAACCTTGGGCGGAGGGTAGCCCAACGGCTCGAACATAGGGCTATAGGTGACCCCACACAACTCTTCACACGACTCCTCAGCATCTAGCAATTCTAACAAGTTCACAACCTCTACTGAGTCTAAAAATGATATTTCCTCGGAGGTAAGGGCAACCTCTAAGGGGTCCTTATACGGGACTGTATCAATATGCTCTTGGACTAACGTGTCAATCAGACACAACTCCTCAGACTCCTCATCATCCTTTAATGTACTGACACTGAACACATCCACCTCCATTCTTTCCTCACCGACCGATAACTGGACCTTGCCAATTTTGCAGTTCATAACGGCATTGGAGGTGGCTAGGAAAGGACGCCCCAAGATGATGGGAGTCTTCTCTAAGGTCTCCCGACCAGGACTAATGTCTAAAACAATGAAATCAGCGAGAAATTGAAACTCCCCTACCCTGATCAACACATCCTCGACTACTCCCTTAGGCACTCTAATACTCCGGTCAGCCAACTGTAGCGTGACTGGAGTCTCACTGAGGTCGCCTAGGCCCAATCTCAAGTATGCTGAATAAGGGAGCAAATTGACACTCGCTCCCAAATCCAACAATGCCTTGTCAAAATTCTGACCTGCTATGGCTATAGGAATAGTGGGGCACCCTGGATCCTTGCACTTGGCAGGAATCTCAGTCTGCAGAATGGAGCTCACTTGCTCCGTCAGAACCACGTTGTTCTGACTCTTGCGCTTTGGTGTGCAAAGGTCCTTTAATACCTTAGCACACTGGGGAAAGGACTCTATAGCCTCCATTAGAGTAATAGGGAATTGCACCCTCTTAAAAAGGTCTAACATCTTATGGTTCATGCTCTGCTTAGGCTTCACCGCCAGCCTTTGGGGAAATGGAGCTAACGGTCTTGCTGGCGGTGGTGGAGTCGTGGGGTCTGCAGCTGCAGGCACCACCACTTCAGGTGACTCCACACTCTCATCTACTTCCTCTCGAGGCACCCCAACAGTATCAAAAATGACCTCAGGCTCAATAACTAGCTCCGGGGGTGGAGCCTGTCTTAGTGTTGGCTGAATGGTCTTATCAATTGCTTTCCCACTCCTCAGAATGGTAACTGCTTTAGCCTCTTCCTGATTTTGCCCGTGAACATTGGGACCTGAAGGATTTCCCACATAATGGGCACCTGCCTGACTACCTTGGGCCGGAAACCTACCCTTTTTCTGTTGCATTTGACTGATCACCGCAGTGAGTTGCGTCATTTGGGCCGTAAGGGCCCCAATTTGCTGCCTGGTATCAGTCTGAAATGTCAGCTGAGACTGCATTAGGGAATTCATGGAATCCTCAAAACGGGGTGGTGCAGTCTGCGCATAACCTGGGGGCGGACCACGAGTGGATGGGCCTCCCCCCATGCCTTGTTGTGACTGGTAGTTGTAAGGAATAACCTGGCCCTGCGGAGGCCTGGGTGCTTGGGACTGATGAAACTGTTGCGGCGGAGGCGGCGCAGGGAGTTGCGCTTGACCTCCACCTGCGGGTCTATGGTCTGACCACCCAAAGTTGGGGTGATCTCTCCATCCCGGGTTATACGTATTTGAGTATGGGTCCCAATTCCTCACAACATTTACCTCTTCCTGATTATTCTGACTCACGCCCTTAGCAGCTAAAAATCCGGGACATGCAGTTGCAATGTGCCCCTTACACTCACACCACACACAGACTTCCTCTATACTGACCTCATGCACTGGACGAGTCTGTCTAACTTCTAATTCCTCTAGCTTCTGCGCCATCTTTTCAACCTGGGCCTGGAGTCGCTGGTCACGCAAGGTAACGGGGATAACATTGGACCCAGAAGGTCCGGACCGATCAAAATCAGAGGGTTCTAACGCCCTCTGCCTATCTGCTAGGTCATCCAGAAAATCCCAACCCTCATCCGCAGTTTTGGACAAGAAGTCGTCCCCTTTACACGAATACTCTATGTGCTGGATTGTCTCAGCGTTGAGACCCAGGTGAAAGAATTCGACCAGCTGTATCTTCTCAAAACCAGGGTGTGGCATTCGTAAGAGCAAATCTTTGAAACGCTCCCATGCCTTCACAAACGACTCTCCCCTCTCTTGCCTAAAGCCTTGGATTTGACGCCTTAAACTATTAGTTTTAGCCTCAGAAAAATATTTCCTGTAAAACGCGTCACGCACATGCGCCCATGTGGTGAAGGACTGAGGCTTTTGCATTCTAAACCATCTAAGTGCGCCATCTTTTAAAGTTGCCTCAAACAGCTTGAGGCAGGCATTGTCATATTGGGTAGTAGACGCTAGGTTGCGCACTAACCCCTCAAACGTCCGCACATGTTCGTACGGATCATCAGACTCTCTCCCATAGAAGTTAGGGAGACTATTCAGAACACCAGGCTTTACGGTGAAGGCATTGCGTGCCTCCTGTGTCTCTCGAGGGAACACAATCGGCCCGGGAGGAGTGGTCCTCTCGGGATTCAAGTGCTGCCTCAACGACGGTTGCTGAATTACCTGCTGGTCTGCCATTTCAAACGATTCTGGTTCGGAAACTGACTCTGACTCTGACTCTGACTGATAAAGCGGATTATTGAAATTAACTGACTCGACAGGTAAATCTATGTAGAGTCCACTAATGGGAATGGACTCCGACCGACTCTTTACAAACTCTGACAAAGAATTTGAAGACTCTGACTGACTCGACCCGTCCTCTATCCTAACCAAGCGATTAGTACGGTCACGGTAATAGAGAGGATCCGGCTTACGTACAACTTGCTTATTTCTACCTATGATGACTCAACTAAAAATTGAACAAACACTAAACTAACACCGTTTAAACACACGTCACCATCCCCGGCAGCGGCGCCAAAAATGCTTGACCGTTCGGGTGATTAAAAATTAACTAAGATTTCGTCCCAAGCGTAGGACTATCGACCGGTGCAGCACAATAAATCCGGAAGTACCGAAGTCGAACCACAGAGACGGTCTACGGTGTTGACCCAAACAATGCTAGATTCTATGTTTGCAAATGGCTCTCAGGTAGCCACCCCTTGCTCAGTTGGTTTACTTAATTATCTAAATTGGACTAATTTAATTATTGAACTCTGAATTTAAAAAGAGAGCACAGCCGTGGGCACTACGGTACCCGCAACTAGTCTAATTCACATTCACTCGGGCCACAATGATTTAATTAATAGGTTTAAAAATATGGAAATGGTTTCTAACAAGTGCACACCACTTGTCACTGATTCCTGCGCGCATTTGGAACGGGCGATGCCCGGGCTTTGTTTGCTAGAAAAATTCCGTATTCAAAAACTGCGCATCAATTAAAGTAATTCGGCACCGAGGTAAAATATGAATTAGCCTAGCCACGGGACACCTTGGTCCCGCGGCCGTACTCTATACGACTACTCACACATATTGAAATAAATTGCAGAAGATGAATCGAAACTAAAGCTAATCATGCTGTTAATAATTAAAATATAAAACCAATAAGAATCAATACCGGAATTACAAAGCGAAGATTAATCTTGACAAATAATCTGCAAAACAAATCCTGGAATTCTGGTACTAGAACTTGAAAGCGTAACAACGAACGAAGAACTTCAGATCTGTAGCCGAAAACTTGTAAACTAAAAACCTCAGTAAAAGTTTCGAACCCTAGAATGGGTTTAAACTTTAGTATTTATACTTACTAAGTAATCCTAATGAAAAACCGAATGAAATCGTTAAGAAATTAGTTCTACGACCATCAATACGACGTAGTTTCAAAGCTGATGCTCCCGAAAGCTCTCGGTATCGATACCCCTAATAAGGGTATCGATACCGAACCCTTATCTCCTTCTTCCGCGTACGACGTAGGTATCGATACCCTTTTCAGGACTGTCAATACTAAACCTTCTGGACGAATTGTGCACTCTTCATAACCAACTAGTATCGATACAGCTCTAGGGGGTATCGATACCGACCCCTTAAGCCGTCCTCCTCAGCATTCCAAGCCCAAACTTCGACTCCCACACCCAGCTCCACTTCAAGCCATGCAATAGGTGCGCCAAAGACCTCTTTTACCTGGAAAAATCATACAAACACCAAAAACACTACCCAGCGCACATTAAACAGAAAATAGCATTAAACCGCACGTCTAACGCGCCAACTCCTCCTACTTAGGTGCTTATAAATGGAATATCACGCGCCTATCAACTCCTGCAATAAATAAGATCAATGACCCTATCACTTGAGAGATCCCTCAAGAAATGATACTTCACATCAATCTATATGTTTGCTTCGACCATGTAGAACAGGATTTTTTGAGAGCTTTATTGCTGAATTGCTGTCACAATAAGTGAGAGTAGGCTCGTCTTCCTTGAACTGCAGCTCTTTGAGAATTTTCTTTAGCGAAATAGCTTGAGAAGCACAAGCTGTTGCAGCAACAAATTCAGCTTCAATTGTTGACAATGTGATAATTGGTTGCTTCTTTGACGACCATGAAACAGCCCCTGTCCCCATCATGAAAAGATAACCAGATGTGCTTTTTCGATTGTCTAAATCTCTTGCATAATCACTATCTGTGAAGCCATACAAATCTGATTTTTCTCCCTTCTTGTAGAACAACCCAAACTCCTTAGTACCTTGCAAGTACCGAAAAATTCTTTTTGCAGCAAGGAGATGAATCTCTGTAGGACCCTCCATGTACCTACTAATGACACTTAGAGCATGCATTATATCAGGCCTTGTTGCAGTCAAATACATTAAACTCCCTACAATCTGCTTGTAAAGAGTGTTAT